>PVIA01000091.1:381714-644219 GCA_004024845.1 Tonatia bakeri
CCCTCTGGTTATTGTCAGATTGTTCTTAATTTCAATGTCTCTGGTTATATTTTGCTTGCTTGTTTGTTTTATTAGGTTCCACTTAAAGGTGAGATCATATTGTATTTGTCTTTTACTGCCTGGCTTATTTCACTTAGCATAATGCTCTGCAGTTCCATCCATGCTGTCACAAAGGATAGGAGCTCCTTCTTTCTTTCTGCTGCATAGCATTCCATCATGTAAATATACCATAGTTTTCTGATCCATTCATTTACTGATGGGCACTTAGGTTGCTTCCAGTACTTGGCTATTGTAAATTGTGCTGATATGAACATTGAGGTGCATAGGTTCTTATGGATTGGTGTTTCAGGGTTTTTAGGATATAATCCCAGCAGTGCATATATAGACAAATAAATTAATGCACAAATGAATAAATGGTCTATGAAAATACCAACAGTATCTAATTGTGAGCTTAGCATAGTCACATTTGTTCCTGCAAATACAGGTTGTCATATTACCAATTATTAATGATGCCTTTTTGAGTGTCAATGGGAAAAATGTAAATGACACAAAAGTAGACAGGCATGAAGATATATATCATCATTTACTACTGGACCACCATCTTATCTTACTGTATCTTCCCTACTTTTCTTTCCCCACTCATCTCTCTTATGGATAATTATTTAAATTAAGTAAAATCCAACAAATACATGGAAGCTAATCATGTTTTCATCACTGTGCTATAAAACTACAGCAAAAGCACAATTAAAACTTGGTTCTGATGATTGAGACTGCTTATATTGCAAGTGTGTTACAAGTGCTGGAATGAAGGTTCAGATGTCTTGCCTGCCTGCCTGCCTGCCTGTGCCTGATTGGGCAGGATGAACGAAAGAATGCATCCTGTAAATGAGCAAATAAAGGAAGTCTTCCCAGAGGAAGTCCCAAATGAATAGAGCAGTGAGGGCATACATTTCTTATGTCTGCCTTATTACACAAAAATGTGGCCTGGAAAACCTGGAGGGGGGTTGTCCAGCAGGAAGCCAGTGGACTATGGCAACACATAGGAGCTGTGCTTGCTTAGGCAAGATGACTTTCCTGACCACCTCGCAGAATGTGCTGTTCAGGAAATCGAGACATGAATCAGTGAGAAAAAAGGACATGTCATTGAGACCATACATACACACAGGGCTATTAAATTTCTAATATGAAATTAATATAAAATTCTTAGGTAGATAACTTCTTAAACATATTTTCAAAACACTATGCCTAAAGTTCACCACCCTTTAATAATACATGCAAGTGTATATTTGTATATACTCACTTATAAATGTATGTTCTCATACACAAATATTTCCGTATTCTTAAACCATGTGTGCCAGGTTCTGTATTCACACCTGTGATTTTGTTCATTTTATTGTAGTTTATTTCATTAAAGGTCCATTTAAATTAACCAACACATCACTTTCCTCTGGATGGAGGTGTATTTTATGTCAAACTTAATCACTATAGATCAGCAATGCTCAAATTTTTCATCTCATGACACACATGAACTAACTACTAAAATTCTGCAACACACCATAAAATATATTTTTGCCAATATGACAAAAACAGGTATAATTTTGATTCATTCACACCAGATGGCTATTGTGCTATTGTGTTGGTTGTCATCATTTCCCATTTGACAATCTAAGGGAAAAGAGATCAGTGCCCCTGACTAAATAGTCATATGTTGCATGCTTTAACAATTCTTGTTGCACATGGGTTGAAAATCATTGCTATAGACAATGCCTGTTAAACAGTATTCTGCCTAACAACTGAGCAACCTTTTCCACCAATTCTGCATTTATACTCTAATGACATAAAAATTGGGAGAAGCACAAAGCAACTCTGTACACATTGCTTTTACATCAATGAAAATAATAGTTTTTGAATAAAACATAATTGTTTGCAATAGAAAAATGAAAATAGAAAAAAACATATCTTCCTTTAATTTAATGATTTTTAGTTTCTTGCTTATCTTCTGAAATGAAATTCCTCTGAATGCTACATATAAATACATTCTGGGGAAGAAAGAAAAAAAGGAAAGGAAGGAGGGAAGGAAGGAAGGAAGGAAGGAAGGAAGGAAGGAAGGAAGGAAGGAAGGAAGGAAGGAAGGAACCTTTGCCATTTGAACTAGAGACCACCCCAGCAGACAAAACATTGTGGGGGTTTGATGCAGTAAAAGAGACTCTCTACAGGATAATTTTAAGAAACATCTTTGCAAACTACTTTTTTTTTCTCATATGACAAATGGCAGTGATGCAATGAGTAGCTTATGATGTTCAGCTTTTAAAGAAAACCCCGTACATTAAATGAAATACTGTAGGAGAAATTGTGCAATTTAAATACTCAGTAGATGATACAAAGTACTCAGTTACAGAAATTCGGAGCCTTAATAATTAAGGGATTTATAGATTTTTCAGGAATACCATTACTACATAGAAAATTGCCATCATTTTACTCTGGTATTTCATATAAAATTGCAAGGTATTAGCACTTAAAATCTAACTTCATTCCCCCCAAAACCCCTCTATTCAACATTCTGACTTTTTAGATTATTACTTTTCCACATTTGCTGCTTTTTTTCACGAACTAAAGTTGCTCTATTAGTCTTCCTTCTCTTCTGTAATATCCCTAAAAGTTGTGGTTGCTTTTTAAAAATCAACTTTCTTTCATTTGCTTACATAGGGCAAAATTAATAGTAAAAGTGTGTGTGTGTGTGTGTGTTTTCTACAATATGGGATTGCTCAGTAGAACACACATAAGTTTGTACACACATAAAACTGTCAATGTCATTGTATAATAAACATTCCAAAACATTATGTGTGATGTCTAACTAAATTTTTCCTGATGAGTAATATTTGTTGAGTAGTTCTTATTTAAATTACCCTTGGTCCAACTACTGGAAAGATTACTAGGATGAAAATGGTCATTCAAAGCATAAGAAAGGGATAAAGATTGCTGACATCTTATAAATGAAAGGAAATCCCTGTTTTTCCTCACTTTGATCAAAGGACTACAAACACCACGGGGCATTGTTTCTCCTTTCACAAAGACCATTTTGGTACCCTGGTGATGCTTGTTGTATCTCAAGTACTATTAGAAGAGAGCCCAAATTAACATTACAATGAATTAGTCTCTTAGAATTAACCACACACCACAAGACAGAATGAAACTAAGCATGAATGCCGAAATACCTCTCCCACTACCACTGGTATGGACAAAGGGATTTTGTAAAAGTCCATTTTGAAGAGTCACTAATCTAGTTTTGGGAGTTGTACAAAAGCTCAGGGTGCTCCTTCTGTTCCTCCCCATCCCCAACAAGCAATGACCCCTTAAAACCTCATATTTTTCAGTAACTGAAAGAAGGCTGCTCTGATATCTTGGAAAGTCTAAATCTTAGAAATATTTTTAAAATCATGAAACATTGATAATAGGCACTATGACACTAACAGTAAAGATTTAGCAGACGCCATTTTTGACATATTTGCTTTGAACTTGCTTCGTTTTCATTAAGAAATAAAATGTAGCATAAACGACCAAGCACCCCATCTACATGCACACCACAATGAACCATTATCCTGAAGTTCATGCAGACTTATGCTACATCGGTATATACCAAAAATAATAAACCATACCCTTTAGTATATTTTCAAAATGTACAAAAACATTATTTGATTGCAGCAGTTTTCAATATTTTTCCTTTCAGGGCATATTTAAGCTACTTACTAAAACTCAGCAGCACACCAAAAAATATATTAAATTTTTTGCCAATGTGACACACAAAAAATAGGTATGATTTTGATTTAGTCACACCAGATAGCTTTAGTTGTATTGGTTATTGTAATTTTTTTATTTGAAAACCTATAGAAAAAGAGGTCAGTACCCCTGACGGAAGAGTCGGGTATTGCATGTGTCAAAAACTCTAGTGGCACACCAGAGGGCCATGGCACCTGGGGTGAAAATCGCCGCCTTACTGTAGGATTCCTTCAACTCTTTCATTTTTTGAATCAACAATCACGTTTTTGAGACTTAGAAGTGTTAGCAGTGTAGTTTTATTATGGATTACAGGATAGAGTTAGTAAAGTTAACTGCTAGTAAAATAGTCTTGCACCCAAAGGCCTGACTTACTCTGGAGGGAAGAGTACAAACTAGTACAATCCATTACTCAGAGTTGTAGTTCTGTTGCAACAGGAACAAATTGTTCCTCAGCCTCCCACGAACCCCGTAGGAATTCTTCTTTAAGGAGAAAGATGGCTGTGTGATTAGTCTTCCCCCATTTACAGACTGTACCTCATAAATCTATGAATAATTTTTATCTTTGGTGAGTAGCTACCTCCCAAAATAAATTGGGAGTGCAATTAGGGGGTCGAGAAAGAAAGAAACAAGAAAACAGTTAATGAAACTAAAAATGTATTCTATCATCCTTCTCATAAATTACTACATTCAGATTTTAGTAATTCAGGTTTTTAGTAAAACCATGACCGCAATTATAAAGACAACCCTTCTGACTTCCTAGGCAGCATTCCACTGAACAGATTGTGTAGCCTAGATTCTAACATACAAACTGACTACAAAGTACTAGCTTTACACAGCTTAAAAAAAACTTTCTGCTCAACACAATAAGAAGTATACAAAATGAGATATTTAGTACATTCTCAAGCATGGGTCAGACACATTTGTATGCATTGGAAAAAGGAAAAGAAAAAACACTGAATTGTGAACAGTGGCTATGTCTGGCTGATGGGAATACAGGTGAATTTTATTTTTTTCTTGAAATGATTAGAATTTTGTACTTTCTTTAAGAAAAAATGAGAATTTAATTTTAGACTCAGAAAAAAACATAAAGCATAAAAGAAAAACAGAAATGTGCTTAGAATGCACTCACTAAGTGGAAACATAAACATCTGGCAGTTTCGTGGCAGCCTGGTCGGAGGAAGCCTGGAAACCACCACTGGGATCATAGGTGTCCGCCACTGGTCCTGTTGTGTTTCTCAGCCAGAGCTGTCCTGTTTTGTGGAGTCTGTAACAATAGCCATTGTTTACTGAGCACTTCCTATGTGTCAGCCAATGAGTTAAGGTTTCTATATACTTCCCTACATTATTCTTCACAGCAGCCCTTTGGAATAGATATTGTTTCTTATCTAACACCAATGAAATGGCAGAAGTTCCGAGCAATTAAGTAATGTGATCAGGGTCACTGAGCCCAAATGCTGGAGCTGGTATTCAAACTTAAGTCTGCCTGATGCCCAAGTACATTCTCTTTCCACTTTAGTCAGCATCAGCTCCTTGGTTATTGCCATTCCCTGCCCAGATCTGGTCAATGGAAGTGTTTTTGTTTGGCTAGTGTGTTATTTTTCAAGTAGTGTCCCTACCTCTCTTGGACATAAGACTCCTGGACCTTTTAGTTATTAAGATAAGCCACCCTAGTAAAAGACATTTGAATTGCCACCAGTTGGGTGGGTACGTGGGGGCAATAAAGACACTAACATTTGACCATCACTTTCTAATGTTAAATGAAAAGAACCCCTCTTCATTCACTTGCCCCCCACCCCTTTCAATACAATGAAAAATCTCCTTCATCACTATCATGTTCAGGAATGTTAAAAGAATGACTGGGTCAATAAAGAGTGGACCCTTCAAGACCTTCCTAAACTAAGCATAAATTATTTTATACCATGACAAGGTGACTTATTCTTTCCTCAGCTCCATGATGATGTGCTATTTATGGCTTCATGAATTATCCTTGCTGAAAAGTATGAGTGTTTTCTTTCATTTACTCAACCAGAACAGCGATACCATCTTCGTATGGCATATGGGTTAGTGTCATGCTTGTTTTCCTGTTCATTACAACATCATAGTTTCAAATAAAATTTCAAGTGAATATGCTAATGTTCATATACACACTGAAAACTTTTTCTCATAGTGTGCTCTAGTATTACGATATTTTAAAAAGCTTACCAAAAACATTTCATTAATAATCCCCAAACAATCCCTCTTTCTTTGGGAAATAAATGTTTTCTAGGTTACTAAATTAAAACATGCTAAACTACATCTAAATTGAAATGGCTGAACTGAAATAATTTTTGCTCAAAAATTTTTAATTGTTAAAAGATGAACTTACAGATAAATATACTTATAGAAATTTTTAAGATTCATGTATTTATATAGAATACATACATGTGATAAAGTAGTAGACCATAACTGTTTCCCTTTGGAAATGCCATGATTTATCAAGTAAGTGTAAGATCACAGAATAGATTAGATACCAACAAAGATATACAGGGACATGCACAGAGGTGGGTGTGTAATTATGTATGTTTACATAATATATACATTTATATACCTTTTATATGATAAACATAGTTCTGTAAACATCTACTGAGCCACTTTTATATGTTCTCTGTGTTAACATGCCTTGTCCCATGGAGGTATAAAAATGCAAAAGATACAGTTCTTGCCTAGTCCTTGTCTACTGGGAAAGACAAGTATACAAACAAACAACATTATAATGTGGTAACAGTTAGTATAGATGTAGTCTGTACAGATTGTGAAACATACACATCAGGTTTATGAAATCCATGAGAATTTTATTCCATATACTCATAGGGAAGAAATAAAGTTTGGAAGATCATCTCAGTTAACTCAATGTGACTGAGCACAGACGTAATTTGGAGGAAGCACACGCTTAATCAGCCTCTGTTCTGTCCTGATGTGCACTCCCACCCAGGACTGGTTACGCTCAAAGTTCAGCTCCATCACCACTATTAAAATTCTATATTACAATTATATCAGCATCATTATTCCCAGTAAACCACGAAGCCCAAACATTATATATGCTAGGATTCACCTTTCTATTGCATTCTTGACTTCTGAAAGCCAAGGGTTCTCATGCCATAGCATGAGATATCTTATATTAAAAAGTCAAGTGAGTTTGCCATAAAAGTACCATCACAGCAGGAAATCACACTCATTTTCTCACAACTTATTCATCTGTAAAAAAATGTAGAGTCAGAAATAATAGGTAATTTCTCCAAAGATACATAGTTAAATAGGGCTAACAGCAGAACCAGAATTCAAGACACCTGCCTTGCCTAAGTTCAGAGTTTATGATTGTGCTAATGATCCACTCCATGCCTGTCAGCCCAGTTGTAAGGGTCTCCCATAGCAAAAGCTGAGATTCCTCGTGGTCTACCTGATTTCCTCCAAAGTGGGGGAAAGGTCTTGGTGAACTTGCAGAGGCAGGTGGAGTCCTGAGGAGTGATGGGCTATCTTTAGTGTGGTGGTGTGGAGAGCTCCCAGAATGTGTCATCAGGAGACTTGAGTGATTTGTTTTTTCACTTATCAGCCATGTGAACTTCACAGTATGTTACCTCTCCGAGGTAAGTATTTCTCATCACTAAAAATCATCTTGTTAATTGTACCTGTTTGAGGCATTTCATAAGTTTGTTGTAATAATGAAACAAAGTGTGTGTGGAAACCCTGGGTCAGCTATAAGATGCTATGCAAATGACAGATACTTCATGCACTGGTCTGGAGCCAAAGTGGGAGAAGCAGTTTTAAAATCTAATAGAAGTGAGAATTCTCTGGTATAAATATAAATACACAATGAGAAGAATTAACAGTTAAAACTAGTCATCATATTATTTCCTTTACCAAATTCAACTTTATAGGCCTGTGAGAAAAAGCACGTGGGACGGAGCAGTGCAGTGCATGGGACGGAAGCGGAGGCCCCGGACTCTCACGTCTTTAGATGAGCAGGTGCCTGCATAATGCTGGGCCAGTTGCTTTCCCTCTCTGTGTGCCTGCTTCTGCATCTAGAAAGTGGGAGTAATAATGTACCTACATCATAGTGTTGTTTGAGGACTAAAAAGAAAAATCATGAACGTACCTACACTGAAAAATAAAATAAGCTTCTAGTAGGAAAAAAATGGGTTTGAACTTCCTCATTGGCTGTGGAAATGTGAGGTATCATGGGACAGTAAAATATACACTAATGAGGGATTTATTCTTAGAGGCCTATCTCCCTAACATTTACCAGCATTATGACTATGAAGCAGTCACTTAACTATTCTGAGCCTCAGTCTCCTCATCTATAAAGTAAATGTAGTAATAGTTGTGGCACAGCCATTTTGTCAAGTTAAAATAAACCCATTTTGCAAACCATAGTCATACATACACAGATAAAAGATTTATGATAGCATATTGAGCCATAATACTACTGGCCCGCCTAATGCTAAAGAGCTTTTCAAATCTTCAGTCTTAAAGAATTGTATCTTTCCTGTTTACACTAACTCAGTAATCTATGTACTATAGGGTGGCCAAAATGTCTGGGAACAGATAACAATATTTTATTATATTTTAATTTAATGTCAGAAACCATTTATTGTACACATTCACTAATTCTTCCAGACTTTATAACCAGAGAGTACAAAAAAAAAAGTCTTGTCCAACATGTGCTAGTTGTTTTAAATCTTCAGACGGAACATTTCTCCTTGAGCGATGTTAACACAGAAATATCTATAATTGTTATTTTGATGATGACTAGACTCTGAATTGCTGGGCCAGCAATGAATAAAGTGAGAGACTGCAGTGAGTAAAGTTCCCAGATGTCTTTCATAAAAATACTGTGGGGTGGGGAGGGGAGAGCAGGACTGGTTAAAGACTATAAAAAGGGGAAAACGGTCTTTAATAAAAACATTTTAAACACCTACAGTTAAATACGACTAGCTGAACATGTGATTTAAAAGCTGATAAATTAAAGTATAAAACTAGTCACATTACAGAAGTATTCATCACTTTACTTCAGATAACAAGAACTTGGAAATTAACAATGTTGCAAGTATTTCAGTTTTGTTTTGTTTTCTGATAAAAAGACCGATAAATTGACGATGAAGCATTTCAAGGTACTGACAATAATTATCAATACAAATTTAAGACAAAGCAAATATGGTATTGAAACAATAAAAAGAGAATCTTATATGGTTTACTACTGGACATTTGGCAAACTTGGCAGTGAGAGGCCTCAGATGGTTCTTTCTTCCATGAGAATTGGTGCCTCTTTTAAGAAAGATTGATGTTTAGAATTTCATAAACCTCAGGGGCTTAGCACTTCTTTATTTAACCACACAACTAAAAAAAATCTTTGTGGTTGTTTGCTATATAAAATATTCCAAACAATTAAGTCCATTGAGATTTCTGCGCTTCCTATGATGTTTACCATTAATGCATTTGCAGCCACCTAACTACTGGACAGGAGGCAATGAGCCTTGTCTTGTCCTTGCCTGGCATGCATCTAATGACACAACACAGGAAGGTCATGGCTCTGTGTGTATTGGGATTTCATCTTGAAATGGGATTCTATACAGGAAGAGGCTCTCCAACAAGGAGGCATTAAAATACTCCGAAACTTCCAAAACGTGTAGGGAAGCATGATCACTAGAACTGAATAAGGTTTCTTCTCCTCTGAAGAAAACACAAATGTAACAAAGTCACGTTCGAGTGGTGGCTCTCTCTTTTCCATTATTACCGTGACCTAAAGAACAATAGTTGTAATTAGGACAAGAAATAGACACCCCCTGCCTCCACACACCAGCTTATATGTGTACACAAATACAAAGGTTTTATCCAGCAATATTTACTCCACTGACACAGTAAAGAAAACCCAGGTCTTGACCCTCCAGGGCTTTGATATTTCATTTCATTTGTATGAGAAGATTGGTCTCAACCAATTTTTAAGTAGCACAACTTCCTAAGGTCATTAAGTTCATTTCAGAACACTGCATTGGAAGCTATATTGGGTTCCTGAACTCAAGTCCACTGGCCAAGAAGCATTCCCATTCAACAGCAGGGTGTCCAAGACTTCAACTCAGTCCTGACACTATCTACCAGGAGATAGCGTCAGATTCCACAGGATAGGGTTCAGTCCTATAAGATTGCTCCCCCAAACACACGCACACTTCATATGCCGGTCACAGTGCCAGGCTCTTTGTGCTTCTGACCAACTGGTTAAAGATTGGAGGTTCCCGTGACCCCCTTGAACTCAGAACGCTAATCGCAAGTCCAGGTTGTTACCTGAAGTTCTGACCAACGAGCATAAATCAGTGTCCATGTAAGAAATGTCCAAACCTATAAGACAAACTGATGAGCATTGCTGGGAAGCAAAATCTCAATGGGTTGAGGAAATGCTCCAGATAATAGCAGTTTAGAAGCTTATTCTGTACATTGGGAAAAAAGGGGGAGCCACAAGAAGGTTGACATGAAATCCATTGGTGGTAGATGAAGTGGGCAGGAGAAGAATAGTAGGGAAATCTCTGGGACTGGATAAAAAGTTAAATGGAGAGACACTTCTTTTACACTGCTGGGTGTGGGATAGTCAATAATTAACATACCAGCAGAGAGGGATGGTATTTGGGGAGTGAGATAACTAACAACGAGTGGGTCTGTAGTCTTCAGCTCTGGTGTTGTGGTTGGGCCCTGAGGGGTCTGGCAAAGAACATTGCTCTGACATTTCGAAAGTGTATTATCTCAGATGCAAAACGACAATAGACAGTATCACTTAAGGTCAAGGAAGCTACAGGCCTAGGACGTGACCACTCACCAGGACCTACTTTCAGTTAGGAATTTTTATGACCAGCGTTGTACTTGGTTACTTTTGGTTTCTGGGTCTCAGAGTTTGTGAGGCCTGCCATGAAGGCCTCCCCTGAGCTTGTCAGGTTTAGTACATGGCACCAGTTTTATCCATAAAAGGTTCACACAACCTCTTCCTTGGGTTCAATTAATTAGCTAGAGCTGTTCACACAACTCAGAGAAATACGTTACTTACTAAATTGCTGCTCTTTGTAAAATGGTGTAACTCAGAAGCAGCCAGATGGAAAGGATGCATAGGGCAAGGTATGTGGGGAGGGGAGTATAGCTTCTGTGCCCCCTCAGAGTGTACCCCTCTTCCCAAACCTCCACGAGTTCACTAACCCAGAAGCTCTCCAAATTCCATCCTTTTAGGTTTTTGGAGGCTTTATTATTCGTCCATGAGTGATTAAATCACTGGCCATCGGGGATTGTTGTAATCTTTAGGAGCGGGTGGTGGTGATATTGAAAGTTTCAACTAATCAAGTGGGTGACTCTCCTGGCAACCAGCCCCCACCACAGGTGCTTCCAAGTCACTTCATTCACATAAGAAAAGGAATCTTTATCACTGTCAACACTTGGGAATCCAAGAGTTCAAGGCCCCAAGAGCCAGGAATTGTGAATAAAGACCAAATATATTTTGGCCATCTGAATGAACAAATATACATTTCTTACGAAACACAATATTGCAGAAGCTGATATTCATAACTACTAATTATGTTCTCACTGTGTGTGAAGCAATGTACTGAATAGTTTGTTCATAACATAGCATTTAGTCCTCAAAACAACCTTTGGAGATGAATTCTGTTATATTTATTTCATAAACAAGGCAACTGAGGTTAGAACCTGGCTTCAGCTGTGCAGCAAGGGGATGAAAGGGCAGGGATTAGATGTCAATCTTTCTCATAATTATCTTTATACAATACCACCAAAAAGCCCAAAGTTGATATTTCAAAACAGACTAGACAGAATTGTGACTAGATTAGCACAAAAAGCTATTTCTATACAACAAATAAATCAGCAGAACCTAATATATTTTTTAAAAAATCATTGAGCATATGTACTATAAACTCAATATAGTTCTCACAACATGAGTTCACTTTTTTTTTTCCAACAAAGTTTGTTGTCGTTTTTTTAAGGGACCAGTTGTAGGGTTTCTCTGTGTTTTGTTCTATAGAGACATTTCAATAGGATGTATTCTAGCTGGTTATTGATTTCAAAGACAATTTTAGTGTGGTAATCAGTCCCCAGATGGTCCAATAATCCCCTCCTCCTAATATTCATATTCTTGCGTCATCCCCTCCTGCATTCTGCCCAAGTCATCTGTGTGACCAGTAAATAGGGTATGACAGAACAGATGATATATTGCTTTAGATGAAAGACCCCAGGACTCCACCTTCGTCTCTCTCTCATCACGAGTTCTGGTGGAAGCCATGATAGTAAGCAGCCCCATGGAGAGGTCCATGTGGTGGGGAATTGAAGCATCTGGCCAATAGCCAGGTGAATGGGCTTTGAATGAATCCTCCAGCCTGTCAGGTCTTCAGAGACGGGAACCCCAGATAACAGCTTGACTGGATCCTTACAAAAGATCCAGAGCCAGAACCACCCAACTAAGCTGTTTCCAGGTCCCTGATTCTTGGAAATGATGTTGTATGATAAATGATTGCTATTTGAAGCTTGAAAATGTGGGCATAATGTGTTAGGCAACAATAGATAATTCATACAAACAGTTATAGCTTAACCTTCACAGGATGCTACTTCCTCAACAGGGTTTTGTCTGCATGTGTTATATGGCACCATTAATAGCAAAAATGCAGTTGAAAGGCAACAGAATACTCAGGTGGGAAAATAACTAAATCGTGAATGATTTAGGGAATCTGATAGCTTATCATTAGGCTCTCAAGTCAAACTACATAGTTTAAACTAGAGGCTAGTGGTGCAATTTATGAATCATTGAGACCCCCTAATCCCAAGAAGTTAATGTAACAATTTGTCAGCCAATCTATAATGAATCAGCATTTCCTTTCTTCTTCTTCTCCCCAATCATTGGCTATTTTAAAAATCACTGGCATATCCCACTTGAAGTAGAAAGAAGAAGGGAATTGAAACTCACATAGGTGAGCTCTGCTACTCGTGGTTTCATGTGGTGCTAGTCTTTGAAACTTGAAAAGTAGACAAACCTGAGCAGCAATGTCCCTCTTGAATGCCCCCTCTTGTTGCAGAGGATTCTCATCCTATCTTCCAATTCCCTAACCCTTTCTACCATGGCATTCACTCAGGATCTGCCTTCCCCTACAATGACTTCTTATTACAAGAATGTATTCAAAAGCATGAATAAATAATTTCCAAATTATTGCTCTCTGGCTAGAGAAAGGGAAAATTTCTCTAAAACAATTGCCTAAAAGATCCTTGCTTGCTCAATTGAATTCTGACTTTGTGGAATTCAGTGAACACTATAAGCAGAAAAGAAAATTTCATCATTGAAAATAAATGTATCATAACTGTTTCACGTGGATGAAAACTGAAATTCCTAGAAAGAAAGCTTTAACTTGTTTTACAATGTTAGGGCTGTCATTCAATTATGTATACAGTTGAATGGGGTTTCTCCACTTCAACACTGCTGCCATTTAGGGCAGGATAACATCTTGCTGTGTGGGAATGTGTGGGAGGACATCTGTAGATGATAGGATGTTTAGCAGCATCGCTGGCCTCCACCCTGTAACTGCCAGTACTGTCCCCAGCTGTGACAACCAAAAATGTCTCCAGGCATTGCCCAATGTTCACTGGGACTGAGGATCATGTCCAGCTGAGAACCACAAATATAAACAACTGCTACATTTTTTAGCAAGTATGTGTATATATTTATTAAGAGGATATAAGAAAGTGGCTTCAGGAAGTGTTAGTACTCCTAAAATTACAATCATGCAATGGAAACTGATGTGTTTGTCTAATTCTTATCCTGCATTCTAATAAAAGGCAGAGATTGAAAACATTAATTTTATTTTAACTCTGTCACTTAACTTATCAGATAACTGAAAACTGGCCATATTTACACAATTTGAGGGCTGGAAAGAATGGTGGCTGTTGTCTCCTGCAATTCCCTGTTCTTTAAAGACCATGGTCCAGAGCACAGAAGGTCTCACTGGGATTCAGTCACGCAGTAGGGACCAGAATCTAAGTGTCTGCTCTGGAGTGAAGTGAAAACAAAAGACACTTTCCTCTTGGTTAGTAGCTCACCAATACTATATATACTGTATTTTTTTCTCTGAATTTCTGTGCTATACCTGCTTTGTACTTATCTAGAAGCATCAAGCAGACATGAGCTTGACAGTGGACTCTGCCAGTTGTCTGCAGGGTAAAGGGCAATTTCTCAGCCTCAGTTTCCTCATCTTTAATAAGGGGATAACCATCATGTGTGATTAAAATGTGAATTAGCTCACTGTCATGCTAAGATGTTTGAGATATTTACAAAGGTGGGTGCGTACTAGAGTTTACCTCAGTCAGAAAAAGTGATAATCCCAATGCTGTCAAAACTGAATTTACAAAGAGCTTTGTTGTTGCTCTGATAAGGTGCTAAAAATGGCCTCTTTGACAAAGTGTAAATCCTTTTCCATTTCCTAACTGTTCTTTTCAATATCTCAGTTCCATACTCTCTTAAGTGGGAATTAACTTCAACACTATTTTTAGTCAAGTACAAAATAGATTTTCCTCATCAACAGTAGAACGCATTTGAAAAGATATGAGGAAAATTAGATGCATTTTGAAGGAGCATATCCTTTTGCCAGTGTGTTTCTAAGTCACAACATCACATTGAAAATTCAGAGGTTAAACTTTAAAATATGCTGGAACATGACAAATAGACAACTGACCATTCTGGGAACTGGATAGCTAATGCAGTGATGGTGTGTCTGCATGTGAGAAAGTTTGCTCTCTTGGAGGGTGAAGTGAAATACAGATTTAAGGGGTGAAGTGATGTTTGTCGTCCATCAGAGATCTTCACTGAAGCATTTCTTCTCCAAAAAGATACTATTTACCACTAGGGCCTGAAAAAAAGTTTGATATGTTCTACCCCGAAAGAAGTTTTTCCTTCTAGAGGCTTTCTTGAAAATCTTTAGTGCATCGTTAATTTGTGAAGGGCTGAAAGCTTTGCTAGATTTCTCCATATGCTGCGCTTTCCCCTAGGGAACAACCTAAGCTTTCAGGAAAAATCTGATTTACTGTATCTTATAATGGAGTAGGAAGACCTAATTAAGAATAAAGAACAAAATAGATAAACGTAATGATTTTTTTATGGTCTCTCCTCATTCTTTAAAAGACATGACCTAGTAAAAGAGAATTGACTTGGAAATGCATCACCAGTACTTTGCACCTAACTCTGGAAATGCCTTTTTCTCTAGTGCAAGTCAGCTGTTTGGTTTCCTTTCCAAAGAATTTCTGAACTTAGCACCACTTCAGTTGGCTGCTTTAAGAATGCTGACCTTAATTCCCATTTAAGAGAGTGAAGGGTTAGGATTAAAGTTTCATTTTTATACACACTACTTTGTAAAACCCTTTCCATTTACTTGTAAAAGGAGTTTGCCAACCTTTTTCTTTTTATTGAACAGATTAGGACTAGGTTACTTCCAACTGAAAAGTGTGATCAAAGGTAGTTGTGGTAAGCAAAGAGGAGACCAGGAGGGCCAACTGCAATAGACTGTAATATAATGCTACAGACTAATTTATTGAGTATATTTATCAGGAAATCATTATAAGATTTTAAAGTATAATATTTACATTTCGTTATAATTTACACATGTCAATTCTCATGAGGAAATACACTTTTAAAAAAGACAAATTAAACCAACATGCTCCAATGCACTATACATTCTGCTCTGAGTCCACCACAGTAGTTGTGTGTGAGGAGAGGCTGAAATCAGTCCACTCTTAGTCCTCTAAGCCTTGTTGCTGGGCTGGGGACTGGGGCATTTTCTAATTCTCTCAAAGTGTTGTATGGTTAGTGGTGGTCACTTTTGGACTATCTGAAGTCCCAAATTGCCTTTCATCTAATGGTCCAGATGCAATCTTTCTGTTTTAACAACACTCTATCAGAGGAAAAGGGAGCACATGGCTGTAGGCCATGACTTACATTTCCCAACCCAACATGATCCCACACTCAGTCCCCAAAAGGGACTAGGGATATCCAGCCTTCACTGTCTGAAATTCTGGTAGAAATTGGGGTGGCATCAGATGATACATAGCCAGAGGAATAAAAAGTGCTTAAATCCTTCTTTTTTCTTGTCAAAACCCTGTCCTCTGGAGGAGCCCCAGGAAAATACAACCCAAGGGACAGTGGCAAAAAGAAAGCTAAGCTCCAAATTATTATTAGCTAGGCTTTTCTGCCAAATTCCAACACAGAGCTCTTAGATGAACTGTACTGGAGCATACAGCCTAGCACTGAAGCACAGGAAGGCAAGACCATACTCTGCTGAAACTAAAACTCAAACCTGATTAGGTGCCCTAATGCTGCCTTCCTCCCTCACCTATACTCTGTGCCCTTGGTTCTGAACACACCAAGATGAGCACACTGAAGAGTTAAATTCACACTTCTTGCCCCAAGCTGTACACCACGTGCTCGTAAAGACAGGATCTATGCCCCTGGTAAAATATAGCAAAATTGTAGCAAATAATTTCAATATACATTATGTGAATCCTACGAGTTTTATGCAAGAGAGAATACTGTAATTTGGAGGGGAGAAGAACCTTTCCACGGGAAATGTAGAAGATAAGCTTAAACCTGATGAATGTCTATGGAGGATGAGGGAGGGAACTGTGGATTAAAAGAACAGCTCTTACAAAGGCATAGAGGCCATAAAAATTCATGCTTCATTTCAGTGCAGGTGGGAGGAAATAATGCATGTTCTACTCCAGCCACAGTGGAGGCTTGGTAAGGGAAAGTAGTAAGAAACAGGGAAGGCCCAGAGAAAGTGTAGTGGGCATTTAATGTTAAGCAAAAAGGAATTTGAAACGTATCCCACTGGGGAAAGAAAGAAAGGAAGGAAGGAAGGGAAGGGAAGGGAAGGGAAGGGAAGGGAAGGGAAGGGAAGGGAGGAAGGAAAGAAAGAAGAAAGGAAGGAAGGAAGGAAGGAAGGAAGGAAGGGAGGGAGGGGGAGAGAGAGAGAGAGAGAGAGAGAGAGAGAGAGAGAGAGAGAGAGAGAAAGAAAGAAAGAAAGAAAGAAAGAAAGAAAGAAAGAAAGAAAGAAAGAAAGAAAGATCCAAGAATATAGGCCTTCAAGCCTGACTTTTAGTTCTCATTAAATTCTCAAACTTTTAAAAATCTGTTATAACAACTGGAAATGTGATTTTTGGGTCAGCGCATTAGAGAATTATAGTATTTCCAAGATTTTTGAACTTGAAGTTTAGGAAATTTTCAATTTTGAAGCAAATATTCTCTGATGTTCCAAAACATCAAGTACAATTTTCTTTTTTTTAATTCTAATGCTTAATCTGCAACACTCCATTTCAAAGCACAGCTCATCACTGATTATCCAAATACTTAAAAGCAGGGCTCATTTTTAGTAGGTAATGAAGTGTAAGGGTGAAGCTTAAATGATGCAATATACGCAATGGCTAGCCTTACATAAATAAATAAAGGGCCATTTGTTTCTTTTCACTCCAATACACACTTTTGCAAGGGAATGTTCTATTGCTTTTGGCACGCATGAAAGTATACATCAACATCTTTTTAATGTTGAAATATAGCTTTTGTTTGTCCTTTATTCAAAAATAACTATATAATAAACATACTAAAAATTTTTGGGTGCCTTGTTCAAAAATGAACGGGCTGAATTTCCTCACCAGATGTCTCCTGACATTGGCATAGCATAGCAAGAAACTTACAGACTCCCAGCCATGATTCCATTTGACTGAATCTGCTACATATGCTGGCCAGGCCAGGTCTCACCTACAGATACTCAACCTGAACTAATCTTCAGACCTTGTCTAGGAACTTCCTACAGATAGTAACCCATTGGAGAAGTTTAAAGGTTGCTACTCCATGGGACTGTTTTAAAACAGTAGATTTAAAACAGGAGATAAAGTAGTATCTACTGTTTTAAAACAGCAGATAAGTAGATTTCACAGAAGAAAATAAATGACCCAAAGATTGGTATTTGTAAACCAAAATTAATATTTTTGTTAAGTTGACTTAATCCTTAGAGGGTACAACCATCCAAAATAAGCTATGATATTGTCATTTAAAAAAATTGCACCAGTTGCCAAAATTAACTCCATTGCATTGGCATATACTGCTCGACATGTCCCAATGGACTGAGCAGCTTGGCAATGCAGATCATGAAGAATGGCCCACTGGACCTCTATCGGTAAGTAGTCAATCTTGGTAATTTACACTATACAATATGACTTTTCCATATGATGCTTAAAGTTGAATTGAGACAGATTCACTGCCCAATTATATCAGCCTTTACACTGCTTAAAACATCCTTGAATTTTTTATTTTAAAAAATGATGGAAGGAAATATTCCTTAGTTCTGTTTTTATTGTTGTTATTATTATTATTGTTGTTATTTTAAGAGCTATATGTTTTAACATGCAACTTCCTCTGAAAATGTCTGCGCACATGATTTGAGGAAAGTACATTTGAAAATTTTACCAAATTTTAATCTCCAATGAAGAGCATGTCTATAGTAAGTCAAATTGCAGGTTCCATTGATGTGTCAATTATATAAAGGGGCTAGCAAATGTAAGTTTACAGTTATGAGTACATGAAGTAGTGTTTATTTTTGTATTATTAATCAGTTATTATATTATTCTCCATAGGAACAACTGTAAACCTAGCTTTGCCACCCCTGTATTTACATCCACAAAATCACTCAACACTACCTATAAACCTAGAGTCTATTCATATTTTTGTTAACTTTTCAAAAGTTTAACAGGTTCTGTAACTTTATTTTTCTTATTTTAATTACAAAAGCAATGTTACAAATATTGAGGGCAATGGGTATTTTGAGATGAGGAATGGGGCTTATCTGTCCTGAGGGAAATAATATTTTATCACTGACATTGTTGGGAATTTCTATTCTCTGCTGATTATAAAACATAGACCAACTTTCAGTTGGTTTTATTATTAGTTTTAAATTACCTACTAAAATACACCGGCAGTGAACCTCCTCCCTTGACCTGGCCTTGATATGCCACTGACCATGTTTGGACCCTTTGTGTCCTTATCTTTAGAGTGATACTATTAGTAGAATATAGGAATAAAGTAGATTTTTATACATTGATTTTGTATCCTGAAACTTTACTGTATTTGTTTACTCTTTCTAATAGTTTTTTGGGGGGTGGAGTCTTTAGGGTTTTATCTATAATCATGTCATTTGCAAAAAGTGACACTTTTGCTTCTTTATTCCCAATTCGTACGCCTTTTATTATTTCCTTGTCTTGCCTAGTTGCTCTGACTAGGACTTTCAGTGCTATGTGGAAGAAGAGTGGTGGGACCAGACTTCCTTGTCTTGTTCCTGATCTTAGAGGAGAAGCTTTCAGTTTTTCACCATTGGGTATGATATTTGTTGAGGGTTTGTCTTATATGGGCTTTATTATGCTGGGGTACTTCCTTCTATACCCATTTTATTAAGTATTTTAATCATGAATGGATGTTGTATCTTATCAAATGCCTTTTCTGCATCCATTGATAAAATCATATCATTATTATGCTTTGTTCTGTTAATGTATTATATTATATTGATTTACTGTGTATATTGGACCATTCTTGTGCTCCTGAAATGAACCCCACTTGATTTTGGTGTATTATTTTTAATGCATTGTTGTATTCTATTTGCTAATATTTGGAAAAGGATTTTTGCAACTGAATTCACCAGAGATATTGTTGTAGTTGTGTGTGTGTGTGTGTGTCATTCTTGCCAGGTTTTGATATCAGAGACCTAAACATAAGATCTGGAACAGTAAATTACATAGAAGAAAACATAGGGACTAAACTAAAATCTTGGTCTTAAAGAAGATGTTATTAATTATATACACCATGGAAACTGTATGGAGATTCCTTAAAATATTAAGAATAAAGTTATCGTATGACCCAAACAATCCCTCCTCTGGGTATTTAAAAGCATTTTTTTGCAAAGATCTATGCACCCCTACATTCATTGCAGCATTATTTGTGGTGGCCACAACATGGAAAGAACTGAAATATCCTTCCCTGGATGATTGGATAAAGATGTGAGATATATATACAATGGAATACTACTCAGCCATAAGAAAAGATGAAATATTGCCATTTGTGAGACTAGCATACTAAGTAAATAAATCCATCAGAAAAAGCTAAGAACCATATGATTTCATGCATATGTGGGATATAAAACTGAAACTCATAGACACAAACAACAGTGTGGTGATTACCAGTGGGAAGGGGGTTGGGGGGTAGTAAAGGGGCCAAGTATGTGGTGACGGAAGATGATTTGACTTTGAGTGGTGCTCACACAATGCGATATACAGATCATGTATCATAAAAATGTACCCCTGAAACCTATAAAATTTTATTAACCAATGTAACCCCAATAAATTTAATTAAAAAAGAAAGTGGAACTAGAAGTGGTTACTCAATAAGCCTGCCATGAAAATTAAATAAATTACAATTTGGAAAGTGCTTAGAAGAGTGCCTGGCATATAGTAAGCATTACAGCATCGTTCCCTTACATTTAAAAAATAATAATATTTATGAGAAGTCTGAGGTATGAACCTACCAATTTTATAGATTAGGAAACTGAATCTTTGGAGAGGTTAAAATAATTTCTTAAACATCAAAGTGATAAAATCAAGGTTTTAATTTACATTTATCCATACTAAACATGTACCTACTCTTCTTCTTCCACATACAACATGGTTGGTTTATGTTACCCATGTGCCTACCCCCACATAATTTCTCCAGCTTTCACTGAGTATTCCAAATGTTTCCATATTTTGCCTATTAACTTACCAAATTATTTATCTGCACACATATTTTTAACCTAAAGTTTCATGTTCTTTCAAAATAAGTACATAAAAGTATTAAAAGGTAAAAGCTAATATTTATTAGGAAAAGTTAATTTTATTAAATATTTTAAGCTACTAAAAGCATGCAAATTAGGTTGTTATTGTTATTTTAAGAAAAAGAACATTTTGTATTGGAAAAGTGTGCCTTTCCAAGAAACCATTAACCAGATGTTGGTGTCTTGAGATATCCCATAGGGATACTGGTAGAAGAAAAATGATGAAAGAACTCCTTCCACACAAAAACCAGAAAAGTACACACATATTTTATAACTATGAACATTGTTTGCAAAAACAAATTAGCAAATATGCTTTATCATCAGATACCAGAGCCCTGGAATATCCTAGTTTTGAAAATGTGGTTTAACAGAGAAGGAAAGCACACATACCTACAAAAAATTACTAGGAAAATGTTAATGCAACAATTAAGTGGAATATAGAGTGGAAATACCAATTATCAAAAGTTTATTATGTGCATATGCCAGGGACTTAATATCTGCGGTAATGAGCTGCTCAGTCTCTGATTCTATTTTAAAAGACAGCTTTTAAAGGCTACATAATATATTCATTGGCCAGTTGTTATCAAATGCTTATTAAGTGTTTAATGTGTATTTTACTACATACATACATATGTACATATATGTATGTTATATATAAAAAGAGAAATACATACACGAAACTAATAGCATACACGATGCTATTTTAAGTTTTGATTGTTTTCGCTCAACTTTTTGTTTTTATTTCATTTCTTAAGGTGATTGTTTTTCATTTTTTGTGTGGTTTGGTTTGGTTTGTTTTGGCTTGGTTTGCCGTACATTAGATCTCCGGAACTTATTGGGAGACTTTTTAAAAAGATTTTATTAATTTATTTTTGAGAGTGAGGGGAAGGGAAGGAGAAAGAGAGGGAGAGGAACATCGATGTGTTAGAGAAACACTGCTTGGTTGCCTCTTGCACGCCCTCAACCGGGGGACTGGCCCACATCCCAGGCATGTGCCCTGACCAGGAATTAACTGGTGACTTCGGTTTGTGGGACGATGCCCAACCCACTGAGCCATACCAGTCAGGGCTTGGTGTGTGTGTCTGTGTGTGTGTTTTTAAACACATGAAATAGATACAACCAGTGTGAGTTTACCCTCTGAACTACAACCCCCTTTATGCAAATTAATTTTTTAACTAACACATCTGGTGGCATGCCAATCCTTTCTCATTTTATCAAAAAGGAAATTTATTTCCAAAATGAACATATTACTCTGAAAAAAAATCTTTTTCCACACCCATTTCATGCCTATCTTATTTACGTATCTACTAACGTGGAACAAGCATTGTGCAAAAATCTGAGTTCTGCTGAACTTGGCGATCACCGTGTGGGGCAGTGTCTAAAGGACTCCATCACCTCCTCATTTGTGTTTGTTTATGGGGGGTTTTGTGTGTGGTGTTTAATACTTTGTCATTAGCAAAATAAAAAAAAGTAAATTCCTCTCTGCTGGGAAATGTACTGAGTACTCTCCCAGATGGAGTTCACTAATTCTTGGGAAGGCCTGAAGTTTAGATAAGTGGAGACGGTGGAAAAGTTGTATTCTTCCTGTTCCTGGTTTCCTTAGTGTTTTAATTTCATCTCCTAGTGGGCAGCTTTTTGTTTTATGTCACTGGGCAGATGGCCATTGGCTCTCTTTCTGGTTTTATTGGAAGTTTCTTCAAATGGCTGTGGTAAATTTCAATGAACTTTTTTTTATCATGCTCATTTCATTTAATTTGGTAGTTGGGGAGTTCCAAGTCAAACAGAAATTTCAGGCAAAATGCTAAAAGGGAAAAACTTGAATCCAAATCAGCAGGACTTAAAAGCAACACTGTGTGTGCCGGGAACTCGCCCAGAGATCGACGCTGTTGGATAGTGATAGGCAGCTGTGACATTACCTGTCAATGTTTGCTTCTCCAGAGGTTCCCAAGAAGCACTGCTTGCTTACTGAGCCCCGCTTCAGAGCTTGGAGCCTGAGTAACTGGATAT
Organism: Tonatia bakeri; assembly: GCA_004024845.1. Classification (NCBI taxonomy): domain Eukaryota; kingdom Metazoa; phylum Chordata; class Mammalia; order Chiroptera; family Phyllostomidae; genus Tonatia; species Tonatia bakeri. The sequence goes on from PVIA01000091.1 coordinate 404,403, forward strand.
CTTTGAAAGAGAAGACTAGGTGCCCTTGTGAAGGCACCTCGCTGGGTCTTGGCAGAAGCATGAGGGCAGCCCTGAAAAGGAATTATACTCACAGAGTCTCCTGAACTCTCTTTGTGAAATCCCATCCCCTTTGTAGCTTGCTTCTGGCAAACTGAGAGCATCCTGAGAATGGGTCAAGATCATTGAAAGGAATCCCTGTCAGCAAGATCGAATCACTTTTCCAAAAGCAAAGTAAAACATTTTTTCATGTCAGACTGGGACGTTATGACAACTGGGTACTGAGACTGTGGGTATGACAGGAATGGAAAACAGAAAGGTGTTTTCTCCAAAAGACAGAGTGTTCTACAGCATATTAATTTTTAAAACTAGATAAAGTGCCTTTGTGGTTTAGAATAATGCTGCTTCTCTGCTTGTTCCATCACTTTTTCCTACTCTTTGCCTATTTTTCATTTATATCTGGATGGTCAAAAGTTTTCTTTTAAGGTATAAAAGATAGACATTTAGGAGTCCCGGTAAAAGAGCCAGACTTGACATATGTCAGGGATTGTTACTCTAAATTATTGACTCCATTATTTATTTCTGCCTCCATATTCTGAATTGGCCCAAACAGTAGGTCAGTTAATTATTTTAGACACTTCAAAGGAGCTTAATTTGTTTTAATTGTATAAAATGGAAGAAATATATGAATAGGTCATAAATATAAAAAAAGAAAAATAAAGAAGAAGGAATTTTGGCATATGTTTATAAAACCTTCACTTCCCTATAGCATTTTAATTTTTTTTCCAAAAAAGCGGATTATAGGAACATAGAATAATTTAGATAAACCATATGTGATAATTAGGGAAGGATGTGCAAGTGAAGCTGAAGTATGCATGAATCCCATTCTTGTCTCAAGACTTAATACGGGTTTCTGTGAGTTAGGCACTACAGCAAGTTCCCATTACTAGTCACTCTTCTAAAAGTTGGCTCTTCCAAAAAATGTGCCCCTATTTAAAGTGTTTGCCATTTTCTGTAGTGTAAATGCTTCTACCATGACAGATTTCAGTAATAGCTGATGTCACTGAACAGAGTTGGGAAAGATGTGTAGAATTGACTCTTGTGAGCCTCTAACAGCCAACTTCAGCACATTACATATAGATATACTTGGAGTTAGGCAGCAACTTACCCCCAAACCCTCAATTTTTTAAATTAGGAAATGAGGCTTAGAGGTAGAATGATTAAACCCAAGCAAAAAGTGGCTAAGTTGGGAATATATACTTCACATTATTTCTAGTTCATGGCCCTTTCTCCTACACTAAAACATAATGAGTGAATCTGCCTGTACATCTTTATATTTCAGTCTGTGGAATGATAAAAAAGGAGTTAATGGTTATATTTTTAAAAATAGAGATAATAGAGGTTAATACATTGAGTCAGGTACTGGTGGCTACTGAAAAGCTATCCTTACTTCTTCCCATTATAAAAATGTAAAACAGTACCATTCTTCTCACTAAAAGCTTTTGTTTTAGAAATAGTTATTTTCATTTAAACATGTTATTTACATTAGCAAGTAGGTGTACCCCTGTTATTTTTAAATAAATATTTTTAAAATGTCTCCATTTTAATTTCTAATATAATAAATATTAATAGGTAGAGCCCATAGAGACAAAGGAACCTCAATAATTTTTAAGACTGTGAAGGGGCTCTATTATTAAAAAATTGCAGAACTGCTGGTCTTAACTTACCATTCCAAAGAGATATAATTTAGGAGTTAAAGGGGAATACGGTGAATGTGTGACATTCATTGATGGTTTTCATTACTCCCTTTGCTTCCTTTAAGAGCATACTGCTCCTAACATTGGGAGGTGAAGTCTGTTCCCTTCCTCCTTTAATCTGAAATGGCCTTTTGACCTGGCTTTATGGACACAACCTGGCCGAAGTGACATTCTGGGATTCGGGTCTTGAGAAGACTTGTAGCTTCTACCCAGGTATCTTACAATGTTTGTTCTTGGACCATGAAGAAACCAGCCATAAGAGAGGTCACATGTAGTTTCTGCGGTCATGAGACCTATGTAGGTTCCCAGCCAATAACCAACATCAACTTGCAGTCTTTTGAGGAGGTGCTCTTAGATGTCTGGACCGTTTGATGGTATCATCCCAGGGGCCATCTGATTGCAATTGTATATGAGAAGCCCAAGCAAGAACCTCTGACCTGAGCCTGGTTAACCTTCAAGAAAAATGAGATATAATAATTTACTTTAAGCTACAAAGTTTAGAGGTAGTTTGTTATGCACCAGTAGATGACCAGAACAGGGAGAGAAACTACAAGACTAATAGCTATGGAGTACAGCTATGGAGGTGGCTATGATTCCAGGTGATCATGCGCTTACCTACCAGGCCTGAGGAGACATAGTCAGGGAGTAACTAGGTTGGCTTGATAGTTACTCTGTGAGCATTAGGCTGGTTGCAGAGGACCAGGAAAGAAAAGAGTGATTCAAATCAAAGCTCCAGGAAAGAAGTGAGCATACAGCTGAGATGGCAAGATAGAGGGAGAACTGGCATGTTAAGCACTGCCAAAGCTGAAGTCCAGCCTCGGGAACGGAACAAACACAGTTGTGTCAGAGAACAGCTTCAACTGAGCTTATCAATGTCCATAACTCACGCTTGTCAGACCCACCTCCAGGCTTACCACAGCAGAAACTTTAGCAGCAGCAAGTCGTACTTCAAGTCCCATTGGCAGCTGAGTGTGAGGGCGCTGCCTGCCATAGTCAGGGTTATTCAGAACTACTTCAGAGGCAGGCACTTAGTAACTCACAGCACCTTTAAACCCACAGCCACCCTGAATATTTTCAGCCTTAAGAGGTACCTAAGAGAGATAATCCAACATCAAAACTTTGGTAGAAAGTGTTAAGACTGTGACGAGAAACTCCAGAATTTTATGTATGTGGGGTTAAAGTGCTACGAACTTGGAAAGGAGAACTAGAATTCTCTTTAAGGGATGTTTGCCCAGCACACTGTTTTACATAGCCTATTTAGTTGGAAAGTTTCGCAGAAGCTGATATTTTGGTGTGTGTGTGTTATAGTTCCCACAAACCTCTCCACAGCACCTCATCTTTCTATAATCTAAATGAGGTTTTTCAGAAGTTTAGGCCATCAGTAATTGCTATTGTTCATCCAGATTTACTCTTAAGAATGAACAAAGAATCCTCATTGTACATGTGGCAACATAACTAAGGGTGTCAGTAACCCTTAGAGAAAGACACCCGCAGCAGTTTGTGTTAGAGGAGGCGGACATGGCTTACCATAGATTGTGAAGTCAGAAGTCCAGGATTTAGGGTTCAGCTTGGGAGTCCTGGGTGATTCATTTACTTCAGTGGGTCCTAGCCTCAGTGTACATTGGAATCACTGGAGGGGGGCAGGGCACTGTCCAAAATACCGATGTCTCAGTCTGGCCCAGAAATTCTAAATTAATGTCTTGAGTGGTGTCCCAGGTGTGGGCTTGTTCTTTCTTTGTTTTAAGAGACCCAGGTGATTCAAATACACATTCAGATTTGAGAGCCTCTGGCTAACCTCTCTAAATCTTGGTAACCTTCTGTGTTATCGGAAAAGTAACATCTAACTCTCAGAAATGTAGAAAGCAGCTTCACAGATATTGCATATGTAAGTTCTTCATAATTGGAAGGATGGTATATAAGTATCTTTTATTATCTGTGTTAACTATAAAAATATAAATAAAAATGATAAATGTTTTTATATTAAAATATCTTTTTAAAATTGCATAGTTCTATTCTACAGATTTTTTTCTTTAGTAGTAGCAAGTCTCAATGTTTTGTTGTACTTTGCTGGGAATTGGGACAAGAGAAGGGGTAATAAAAAGAAATACTGCCTTGAAACATACAGCCATTCACAAGCTGCTGTCATCCATCAGGTGGAGCATCCAATAGGCAGTGCTTCAGTAGCATGTTTGTTAGAAATCAGCTTGGTCTGGTGGTTAAGAACAATGACTGTGGAAACAGCTTGCCTGGCATTGAATCTCTACTAAAGCACAGAATTTTAGTGAGGTATTAATGATGTTAGTAATAATTATATCTTAGAAATTTGGGAGAAGATCAATAAATACAAAGTGTCCTTAACAGTGCCTGGTACTAGTAAACTGTCAGCAAAAGTTAGCTATTATTATATACCAACAGTCTTACAAGTCAATAATAACTGGTTAATATGCATGTGCAGAATGTTTTTTTCTGGTAGACTTGAAGTAGTTTCTTTTAGAATTAATATACAGTAGAAACTGAGTAATCTAAGGGCTACATGTTTTTATATGGGAATTCATTCATCTCATTTTATTTTATTTTTATAGTTGTTCAAGTACAGTTGTCTCCATTTTCCTGCCACCACTTTCCCCCACCCCACCATTCATTCATTTTAAAATCATCAGACAGCAACTGTATGCCAGGTACTGTGGTAAATGCTGGGTTACAAAAATGAATTAGATTTTTTTAAGAATTCATAGGTTAGTGGACTAGATAGACATGGAAAACATAGGGACTCATAATTGAAGTGTGTGCACAGCAGTATGAAAAAAGAAGAGGGAAGACACCACGGATTGTTGGAAAAGTCTCTACAAAGAGGGCGACTTTTGAGTTAAGCCTTGAACAAGGTTGTAGAAGAACAAAGAGCACATGATAGCTCAAATTTTCCAAATTATAATTGATGTTGCTGACACTCTCCAAATCCAGATTTCTTTGCTTATACCAATCTCTGCTTTATTGAAATGACTTGGGAGTTGCTAACACCTCACCGTGCAATCCTTCTCTGTTAAGCCCATCATTAAGGCATTGTTGACATATGCTATAGGACCAGAATGCTAGCTAACACCACCCTCTATGCACTGCAAAATTATAGGTGCAACAGAACTTCCATACAGAGAGTTCTTAAACTGAAATGACCTTTCTTACTTGATAATCACTTGGGGAATTATAATATTCTCAATAATCAATTATTTATAATCTTGAGCAAGGATAAATTTTGAAAAGACCTTTGAAATAGAAAACAATGGTAGAAAAAGTTGAAAGATTTCAGATCCTTAATGAGGGTGCTTTTTAAAGGCTTGTTTCCAATGATTGCTGAAAAATAAAAACTTGTTTCCAAGCAACACCATAATATCAACCTAGGTTAACTTTTTAAAGATGAAATTGTATGCTGTGTGAGGAATTACTGAAACTCTACTTTTTTTCCCCATAGATCAAAAAATAAATTTCTATCTTCAAGTAAATTATTAAGATGCCTGGATCCCAACTCCTTTCTAAATTTCCAGTGTCTTAAAGAATATTTCAGAAATTGTTATATTATTTCTTGGTGGTTGGTCTACTATTTAATAGTATGAATAACTCAGACAATTACTAGTGATATATGCTAATTATTTCTCAAGAGACTTGCTCCACTTGTAACTACAAATTGAAGGTGTTCTATGAAAGAATTATTTTGTATTTTTATAACCTGGTTTCTAACATTGACTGCAAAAAAACATAATTATAAAGAATGCATGGTAACCTTGACAACTTTGGCAAAGTTTCTTGAAAGAAATATTATGCAAACTATCTTGATCAATGACTAATATACCCAAAAGGAGTCAAGTCCCATTTTGTAAACAATAAATTTACTCTGAGCTTTCCTCCCCAAAGCATTCTAGTCCACCATCATTTGAATGAATAAACCTGCCCATTGTACCGTCCTGCACATGACACTGGTGGACCTCATCAAGCTTAGTCTCTAGAGTGGGCCTCATTTATCACAGAATTTTCAATGCACATCCTTGAATCTGTAGAGACTGAGGCAGTAACCTCCTGTACCCTAGCAGAAATTGATGGTGCAACTGAGTTGACTGGCTGAGAGTGTGAAGCATTTACTTCTGCCAAAAACCCTTCCTGAGTTGTATAGATTACATTAACACTAGCAAGTGCTCCTTTAGAATACTAAAAAAGAACTAGAAAGTTCCTACATGATTGAAGAAAGAGATAATATGAAAAGTGATAAATGCTTCCTCTTTAAAAATCACTGGAGTCCAGTAAATCCTTGAAGTGATAGCCAAAACCGCATTTTTATGGGAAAGAGAAGAGAAAAAATAGAAAGGTAAAGATTACAATGTAATCCTAAGAGGTAGTGGGGAGAAGAAACAAACAATGAAAAGCAAGAGGAACAAGGGGGAAGAGGAGGAGGAAAAAGAGTGGAAAGAGGAAGTGCAGATTCACGGAGTTCTTACAGTGCCTAGATACCATTTTCAGCACTTCATGTACATTATTCTGTTTATAATCATGTCTTTATTAGGGAGGTACTATTATTTTCCTGTTTTGTAGGTAGAGAAACCAAAACAATGAGCTAAGTTGTGGTGGACCTGGTATATATTCCAGGTAAAAAGAAAAAATAAAGAAGGAACTCCTTTATTAATGTGACGCATTGAATGAAGCATTACCAGGCAGAGTGTTTTCAAAGGTAACTATACCTTAGACTGGCTCAGAGGAAATTGCAATATTCTGTTGTTTAATTTGCAGATCTGTGTTTACGTGGCTGCATACATTGGTAATACATTCATTCTCACTATTAAGACAGTCTCTGGGATTCAGATAGGCCAAATGGAGCTAACATTTGAATTCCATGTAGTCTACTGTTACAATGACTCAATATTAATATGACTTACTAGGGCAAATGTATGGTGACATGAAAATGGAGAATTATTGAGTGTAGAAAGCTGGATTCTCATCATGACTCTGACACTATCTAGTTCTATGACTTTGGGGATAATTGTATAAAATGGGGAGAATATGTTTTCTGTGTACCTCATGGATTTGTTCTGACCAAGGCAAGGGCTATTTGTGCTGTGTTTGAATGTTCAGCATCCGGTCCTCGATTTTCTGTGGGAATATCTAAACCTATGATGCATAACATGTTGGAGTTCGGTTATCCCAAATCAGGTTAGTTTGGGAATTGAAGAGATGGATAATCTTATAGAGGTCTGGGAGAGGTAAATTTGATATGTAAAGCAATTACATTTCATAATAATGGATGTAGAAGAACTTTGACAGGATAGCAAATTAGAGAGGATCCTTAGTCTCTGTTAGTTCCATTGCAAATCCTCCCCTGGGGACTCTTCCATTTCCAGATTTGAGAACTGGCTTAATTTTCCTGGACATCTTTTGTCTGTTTTAGCTAACAGTAAGGCCAAACAGAGGATAACATATAATAAAAACAATTACATACTGCCAAAATAAACCTCTGTGCAAAAGAGAGGGTTTGTAACTCTTTAGAAACATTTAAAATATAATTAAGAATATATATAATGCACAGAGCAGATCCAAACAACAGAGCTGTAGAAATTGGTTGTGGCTACTCCCTCTATCTAAAAATAGTTTTGACCCAGGCAATGTGGCAGGGGTGCTGTAATATTCTTTTGCACATTCTTACATGCCATAAATATTGGAACAGGCTTTTTCTGGAAAAAAAAAAAGCCATGTTGCAGCAAGAAGCAGTTTGAGAATAGTAGCAAATCAGTATCTTACAGTTCCTACTCACTTTCCAAAATGTGCACCAAATTACAAATTTCACAGACTTCAACCCAAAACTCAGTAAAGGCATTCCCTTGAAAGCTAACACGCCAAATACACCACAAGGAAAACTACCCATAATAATTTTATCACATCATTTACTCCTTTATTTATTTATCTACTTATTTTTGAGCAGAGAACTGTGTTAGGCATTGCTGAGAGAGCTACAGAAGTATGTAAGATGTAGTTTAATTTCATTTCCCATTTTTTATTTTACATTTGTTTCTGGTGTACTGCATCATATCACCCATTCTTCAACGATTTCAAGAGTTCTTTATTTTAAATCTTATGTTCAAACGACTTGGTTCCATATCAACCCCCGCCGTTCAATATGTGTACAGCTGCTGGGGAGAGGTCCACGTGTACGCAGTTGTCTTTTATGACACTGAGCACGCTGGAAGCTAACACTGATCCCAGAGTAAACAAAAACATACACTTGCTTTTCATTGGAAAGCAGAACCGAATTCATCATGACTAGGAAGTCCGGCTCCAGAATGCATACTCAGATACCTCTGCTATTTATTCCCTCAGCTCTTAAAACAGATGGGCACAACAAAAAATCCTTTTGACTCAGAATCCCAATGTCTAATATTTGCTCTCGTTAATATTTTTAAAAGGTCCCATGTTCATACTGGCATATCATTTACCAGGTAATTTAAAAAAAAAACAAAACTAACTACTACTCAAGAATTCCTTTAACTAACAAGTACAGTGGCTCAAGCTCCAGGCCAGATTTCTCTCTGACCGTGGCCTCGGATGAGGTGTGTCTTCACACCTCCACTCCCTTCATAATATGGGCTTTGTCTCCTGAGCACAGGGGAGCAAGCTTCTCCATGTATGTGACAGCCTATTTATTGTCTCTGGCCCCAGTTCGCTTGGAAGCCTGACTCGGTCTTTTTCTTTTCCCATTTTTATTAGTTTCAAATTTTACACGTGTTCATTATAATAGAAGCAATAATCTAAAGATGTATTTTCTAAAAATAATAATCTCCTCCAACACTCTTGGGGATACCAGCCCAACATTCTGGACACTCTGGTGTGCATGCCTTCCCAGCTTTTTCTGTGTTCATACATAGGAATGTATTTATTTTAAGGCATAGGCACACTGTTTTACGAAAGTGAGATTGCACTGTACGCATGACTGTGCAGTATGGTTTCTCAAAACAACACGATGAATACCCAAGTGAACCAATAAATGTAATTCATTTTTTTCCAAATTAGAAGAGAAAGCTTATTTAGGAAGTTACAGAGGTAGCAGACGTGAGCTGGCGGGGCTGCAAAGACTCAGGAAACAACTTACAGAAGCAAAAGAAGGCCCCTGGGAGCTAAGGAGGAAGGAAGGCAAAGGTACCGCTCCCAGGGAGTGGGCATGCTCTCAAGAGGGAGAGTGCACCTTATTTAGTTGTTTTAATAGCTACATCCTATTTTGAAATGTTTATATGTCATAACATATTCAGTTATTTTACTCTTAAAAAAACTTCAGCTTGTCTCTTGCCCCTTAGAAAATAATGCAATACATATCTTTGAAAATAGTCTTGTATATAATGTTATGAGGACTGGTACTTTTATTGCAATAGGATAGATTCCTGTAGTGGTATGTAAAATTTCAATCTTGCCATTTCTTTTCAGAATGCTGGCAGTAATCCGCACTCACCCAGTATGCTAGCATATCTGTTTCCCCACATCCTCATAAAGCACTGGGTATTTCTCCACCTTAGAATTTTGCCAATCTTATAAAAGAAAAAAGAATTCATTGTCATTTTAATTTTTATTTTTACTAATAATGAGAATGAATGCTTTTTTATTTATCAGCCATTGGGGTTACAAATTAGATTATGTCATTCTTATATTTTGATTATTTTTATCAGCTTTCAGGAAATTTGTGTATATGAAAGATGTTTACTCTTTTACATAAATCAATCTGTATTTTTTTAACCTAGTGTATATCATTTTTTTACCAGGCAAAAATGTCTGTGTCTGATGTGTGTGCCCTTCAGGTTTTCTGTTTCTCCTAGGAATATCTTCTCTACTCCTATTTTTCTCCTAAATTATTTTCTGATATTTGAATAGCATTATTTACATTTAAATTCTTCAATCTATTTGAAATTTCATATGTGGTGTGAGATAACTTTATTCCCCTCAAGAATGAGAGCTGCTAGGCCAAACTGTTCACTGAATAAAATGATCTTTTTCACTTGAATTGAAATGCCATCCTTGCCATGTATTAAGTCCCCATATATGCATGGATCTCTGCCTGGCCTCTTTGTTCCATTCCATCGAAATCTTTATCTATTCCTAATCTAAACTATTGGTTTGATTGTAGTGGCAGCCTCATGCTTATTGTCCTCTGAGCAGGGCCTGACTCTCAGTAACAATGAATGTTTGAATAAGATGTGTAAGTGTAGAAGAAAAAAAGTTAGTGTCCAAATCAGAAACTGTAAACTGAAATCATGTTACTTTTTTATTATTTCTTCCATCAGCTCTTGCTGATGTCTCAACTTTTTACCTATAAGTATTCCTAAATCTTCTGAGTGTGAATCTTATGTAAAAGGCAAAACCCTAACAACTAAAGATAGATCAGCAGATGCCCAGAGGTTAGGTCACTAAGGGAATGGATTACACAGGGCCACAGCAGTACTTCTCGGGACCATGGAGATGTATGCATCGTGACAGTGGGGGTGGCAGACGATCATACACACTTGATGTGCTCATCAGACAGTACACTTACAACATATGAATGTAACTATATCTCAGTAAATTTTAATTAAAATGTAAGGGTGTGAAATATGTCATTTTGGGGTATATTTTAGGGGTAAAACCTTATCTACTTTCTGCGATAGACTTTTTGGAGCTTCAATCCCATCCTGACTTTGTTTTAACCCCCTGTAACAAAACAAGAGCAGAATCATAAGTAAAATTCTGTGGGGACTCTGGCTACTGATGCATGTTGCCCTCCTGTCTTTTTAAAAAATCTACATCTGACCTGTATTAACTGTACAACAATTCATATTCTCTTACACAGGTTCATAAATTTTATTATAGTTCTCAAGCCTTCCAGGAACTGCAAAAGATACTGACATTTTCCTAAAGCTAAGGATAACACCTGGAGGTCTGGTCCTCAGTAGCATCTAAGCAGTAATTTTCCACTTAGGGAAACTGAGGCTTCGTGAGGCTAACATTGACAGAGCCCTTAGCTACAGTGTTCTCATTCTCAATTTCTCCACTTTTGTCCGGGCATTTTAAGGAAAATTCTTCTCCTTGCTGACTTACTAGAATATACAAGCCAGAAACGAGACCATCTTTCAGAAACCAGAGACCAGAGGCAAGGGGAGATTAATGAGCATTTCTGCAGAAGGCCAGCCCCAGTCTCAGTCTCAGACGTAAGGCCAGGAGGTTCAGCATGGTAATCTATTGAAATAGCTCTGATGGTAACTCCAGATCTAACGTTATCAGGGTTTATGCTGGAGAAGTTCGTTTTCAGAGTCAGAACAAGGAGGAGGGAAGGGGAGGATGCTAGGTTTAAAAGATATCATGACAATGTGCCTGCTTTTTCTCACTTGTGAAAATGTAGGCTATTTGGAGGTAAACTGATAGGAGCCATCTTGAATTAACAGATTACCACTAATACCTTTTAGCCATTTACACTAAACTGCAGGACACATTTATGTGATTTTTATTCCTAGTACCATTCAGTATTCAGATGATTTTGCTTTGCTTTCCCTTCCATATTCATATTTATAATTTATTATATCAGTTTTGTCAGGATAACTCAGCATATGAAAACAATGTAGAATATTAATAAGCCATTGCAAATTAGCTGGCTCTTCCTAGGGCTTCCTTATGGATCTTTTGCCTTAAAAAGCCCAAGGGTAATAAAGTTTGACATAGTAGTTCTGATATTTCTCTCAGCTGGGATATTTCTTTGTATGTATTTAGAGACTATCAGTATGGTGTTAATGATAATTAATAATAAAGTAAAAAATCCTTAAGAGCACATTACACATGAGAACTGTAAAAAATAGAGTGGGCTGCCTTCAGAAAGGAATTCCTAGAAATATCTTAGCTAAACCTAGATGCTTTCTTTCTTTTGTTCAGTCACCACATCTTTATTAAACACCTGGTGACTCCAGGCATGTGTGTAAAGTATTTCACGCTGGGGAGTTGGACTGGACACAATAACCTTACGCTTTCTGCCCTTTCTATGCTTTTTGATTCCATGTTTCCATATTTTTATTAAGAATTTCCAGTGGAAGGCATGAGACTGTATAAATCACTGGTTTCACAATTGTATCTCCTACTGCTAAATAATATTCCATCATATCTTTGCCAATTAATGATAGTGAATACTTTACAAGTTTGCACTGATTTATGGAAATCATAACAAAAATGGAAAATAAAAATACCTCTCATGATACTTCATTTTGGCCTGAACTATAATGAGGATATTTCATAACATCTAAAACAAAAAATATATGTCATATCAATACATTAGGAAATAAGCTTAAAATATATAGATAATCATTTATGTATGAGTTCATTTACAACATCCTATAGGTTTAACTATGTCAGTGTACACCATTGAAAGGCATGTAGAATCCATACTTCCCAGTAGCAAGCAAACTGTTAGAGTTGCCTAGAACAAGTCAGGATATACTTCTTAATCATTATGTGTCCAGGGCTAGAAACTGGGGATAAAATAATTTATCTCAGTTATATGATCAGAGATTGACCAAATATCATGCTTGCAAATACATTCAGGACAGTCATACTCTATTTGCAGTATGATTACTTATCCTACCCAATTAGCTGAATTACTTTTCATTCATCTCTGCATTTATCCCATATAGGTATTGCCTTAATCACCAACAGACACTGAAACCCAGATTTCAGTCACAACAAAATAATAAAAAGTCATTATAATAGGCAAGTCACCATTTTCTTTAGAAAAGGAAGATAATAACAATAGGCCAGGGACTTCTGAAAAACCTGTGGCAAGCAATACAAAAATGATGCTAGCTGGAAAATTTTAGACACAAACAAAATAAAGCTGGATGCTTCTGACCCATACAAGCAATTCCTTTTTCTTATGGTGACAGGAGGCCCTCCTCCTTAAAAAAAAAGTCTATTTCCCTCTTTATATGAGTTACAAGTCTGTGATAACTCCCCAAAATACCAGGTGTTTCATGAACATAACTTTGCCATTAGAATGGTTCCCAGGGACCACCTCTTTTATAGTTTCCAGATCACAGAAGCTATTCTACGGAGTCACACAACACTACTCTCTTCCAACCAAAAGGCATATCTGGAAATGCTGAGGAAGGTGATCAAAAGGACTAGTCAGGTCCCCAAACCTGCCATTCACATTGAAAGTGTTTTTTCATTCGCCTTAATCTTGCTTTGGGTTCTATTGAGATCATATTATTAGTTCTCGAAGGCCACATGGAAACCCAGTTAGAAGAGTTATGAGTTCACACTCAAAACATTTCTTTCTGTTTAATAAACCCATCAAATGACCTGAAAGACCAACTTGCCCATGCAGGGAAGGACTCTGGCTTCCAACAATTTAAATACCTTGGAATAAAACTAAATTGAGTTATTATCAGATTACCAGGGTTTGGCTGACTCTTTGGCCTTCATCATAAGGCAGATGAATTCTGAACTGACTGACTCCCAGTTGCTGACAACACCTTCAAGGGTATTGTGGGAGGGATGGAAGCGTTCAATATTGCTGGAGGATCTGACTGTATTAGAAACATGCAGCTACCTGAGTATCCACAGCTTACTAATATGCCTAAAGGAATAGAAATAGTTTTTACAAATGTAGTTCTTATTTATGTCAAAGCATGAATTCCATTGAAGATTATAAGTTTTACAATTGTTAACTAATCATAAGACATGTAGAACATAAAAGTGCCATCTAACATACAAATAAGCTGTGACAACTTTAACAGTTCTTGTCATTTTCTTGTGAACTGCCTGAATTTGAGATAGTAAAGGAAAATTCTTACTTTACCCAAGTAAATAATTTTAGATTTCCTAATTGTAGTGCTGCAAAATGTCACTTAACTCACTTTATTAGCTGTTGAAACTGGGCAATTAGTACATGAATATTCATTATGCTGCATGTTCTACTTTTGCATATTTGAAATCTTCCATCAGATAGAATTTAAAAATATAATTTAAATTTTAAAAGTTTATCTTGAGCCCGATTATTTCAAAAAAGCTTTAGGATTTTATGCAAAGATTTACTTGATTATAAAGGCAAAGCATCTATAAGCTTTAAAATTCTTTACAAGTTTTAAATTTCCCACCAAGTATAAAAATTCCCTATGAGTTACAGTCAAAGATTTTTTTTTCAGTACTCACACATATAAAAGGTCTGTTGATGGTTCATATAATTCATTTACTAGTCTAAATACAGACTTAAGTCAAAACTGTTCTGAACAGAGTGGTACCTAGCTTTATATGTATATATTTTTAAGTCACCAGAGTAAGCTACATATACTTCATGTATTCTGCATTTCAAGTCTGCTTCTGCAGCAGTGGGATGGCAAAAAAGGAAAGTAGTGAAGATTACCATTATGAGGATTGGTAATCATTATTCCATTAAGAAATGGCCTGAAAAGACACTGGGACACTTAGATTATTCCATAATTCTAGCAATTCTGGGAAAATCATGAGAAAGATTCTTTCAGAGTTATTTTAGTAGCTGTGATACTTAACCAAATAAGAAGTAACAAGGTCAGATAAAATGTGAAAGAAATTAGAATATATTTTTAAAACACACAAACAAAATTAGCACGCTTTTCAAAGCCTCCATTGGTGTTCCAAAATACACAAGTCAATTTTAATTTGAATTAAATTAATTTAATGTTTTAACAAATATATGAGTATATTAATGCTACACTCTGTGGCTATAACTGGGAACCAACATTTGCACAAAACAGTAATTACTGGAGAGGAAGTGGGACAATTTCATGGGTGAAGCTCTCATTGCATCTTCTATTCTAGAAGCTTCTTTGTATTCTCTGACTTACTCTCTCACCTATACCTTCTCCATCACCAGTATCAGCCTTTTCCAAGGTCAGTGAGGGTAAGTCAAGGACTATGATAGACTTACAGGAAAGAGGTAAAAAGACAGAGAAAGTTGGCTTTTTTGTTTGTTTGAATTTCCCTGAAAACAAATTTGACTCTGAGGGTTATAATGTATTAAGTAAATAAGTTATCAAAACAAGTGTTGGCAATTTTTATCATACTATCAAAAACTGCTGCTCTGATATTAATCAGCATTAAGAAATATGTATTTCTCTTCCAAAATTGTTCATGTTTCTCAGGCTTTTAATTTTATACCATTAAAATGTACACCATTTTAAATATTGTGTTTCATCGACTCATAGAAATAAAACAGTAAAGACCTTTCAAGATCCTTGGTAGGCAAGGAGGGTGTGGCTGGCCTGAGAGTTTGTCACAGGTTAGTGGCTGCGGCAGGCTCCAGCCTCATGGAGTCTCGGTATGCTCAAGAGTCCACTCTACCATCACAAGAATGTGATCCTGAAAAACTACGTGGCAAAGTCACATGGCTTGAAAGAGCTGACACGGTGGTGGGACACATGATCTCACTGATAATTTAAGAAAACAAACGCCATTCATGTAGGGTAGAAAGGGCTTACGATGTTGGGCTAGCTGAGGTGCTGCCTGACCAAGACTGGCCCTCAGCGGAGAAGAGTCCAGCCTGAGGAGCAGGAATTCGAGCAGGAGGGCTTCTCTCCCTTTCCACACTCCGACTTTGCCAGAAACAGAGTAGAGCCACCTAAACGTCATTAGAAAGAGGATGGGAGCTTTCTCTAAATTATGTAAACATTTACTAAAGGCAAAGCAACTACTGTTCATCTACTACTTTTATAGTTTATCAATCCCTGGTTCCAAGCCTTCTTCTGACATAAGGCATTGATCAAATTCCCCTTTGTGGGATGTCAGATCAGGAAAGAGGGGAGTTAGTTCCTTTCAAATTCTTTATGCCAATTCATTTTAAAATGTATTTCATCATTTAATCCTCATCCCTAAAAGTGTGCTGTGTGACTGTTATTGAATACATTCTGATCCTTCAGCTACATTGATTAATTCAGTAGTCCTTTTCTTGGTAATGCTCCCTTAGAACAAGATGTTTCATCTGATTTATTCCCTGCTACATTCCAAATACCGAGAACAGTGCCAGACACATAGTAGGTCTTTAATAAACAATTAGTGAATAAATGAGTGGAAGATTTGTTTTCATAGCAGTAGACATCAAGTATTATAGCTGTCTGAAAATATTGTCAATTAGAAAATACAGGAAGATAAATCAGAGTTTTCCAAGCAGGAGTCTTGTCATTTAATTAAAAAAAAAAATAATAACTTGCCCTGGCTGGTATAGCTCAGTGGATTGAGCGCAGGCCTGCAAACCAAAGGGTTGCCGGTTCGATTCCCAGTCAGGGCACATGCCTGGGTTGCAGGCCAGGTCCCCAGTCGGGGGCATGTGAGGGGTAAACACACATTGATGTTTCTCTCTCTCTTTCTCCTTCCCTTCCCCTCTCTCTAAAAAATAAAATATTTTTAAAAAGTTAATTTCAAATAAACTATTCTCTAAAAAAAATAACTTGAAAGTACACAGATTTACACTAGATCCTATTAGGAAATGAATGGTCTTTTTAAATACATGAATACACACAACTACCACCACCAACACACCAACAGTTGTTTTAACATAAAATGCCATTTTCTAACCTTTAAGCTTGTTGTATAAGTTACTTTTTGAAATGTGTTCCTAGTGCTCCTGCAAACTATTTTGTAGCTTGCTGATTGGCACAATCTTTTGAGTCCATAAACTTTGTTTTTTGGGAACCACAATTTAGATATTATACCTATAACAGTCCTTATTTTAATCCCCTGTGCTTCATTTGCAACTTTTCAACTGTTTAGCAGTTCATTCTGGGTAATCTATGAATATTAATCTATTGATATGAAGGTTAATATTTACTCTATGAGTATAATAGAGTAAATTAATCTACTTAATTTACTCTAATATTTACTCTATAAATATCTATTAATATTTATTCTATTAACTAATAGAGTAAATGTGGAATATGCATTTCTTTTCCTTTTCTTCTCATTAGTTATATTTTAAAAGCTTAATATTCAGGTACAACTTTTCTTTACTTTTCCTTTTTCCAAATAAAACTACTCTCAAAACCAGTTAAATGCAAGTTTTCAAAGAACCACTGTAACAATCTTGGCAGTTTCTACAGGTTGGAATAGTCATTTCATTTTGGTAGCCTCATATACTGTTGAGTAGATTAGGGAGATGATATAATGCCCTAAAGATCTGAAGTGACCTGCTTTTAAAACTTTAAAAGGATAGTACATAACTGAGGGCAATGAGTGGGTTTGATTGATAGTTATTAGCCAAAGGGTGAGATACTTGGATGTCACATAAAACTTCCATTAAGTTCAACAGTCCTTTGATGCAAGATTATTCTATTTGCACTTAATAATACAGTAAAATTTGTTGTAGAAAACAGATTTGTATGTTCACATACACTGTAACATATATATACATTTATATGTATAAAAATGTCATGTATTTTGTGCTCATTGCTCATTTTATGAATCTATTTCTCTGAAAAATTAATATAGATTTTTTAAAAGGAATCTACACTTAATGCCTAAAACTAGAATATCTAGGAAATATGATCTCTTTGTTTTGCTTAATTCTCATGTTGGATAAAACAATATTCTATCAATAGTCTTCATCCACCTCTGAGATTTTGAAATAATAATGGTGAGATTCAATCAGGCATTGGGTGATTATCTATCTGGAATACTATGGAGCAAATTGCTTCATTGCCTGAAACACCATAAATTATAAAAATCCTTCTCTTTTGAACATGCTCACTATTTCCGCACTACTTTGATTTTCAAAGAGCAAGTGGGTATCTAGAAAGAGCAAACTAAATTTTCATAATGCTGTGTGCCCATCCTAAAGATGTTTCATAGTTTAGCATCTTCTGTGTAAAAATCTGGACTGACTCTTAACGGTAACATGATAATCCAGCTAAATTTATGGTATCAGAAAAAAGACAAATAAGAGAGGCAAAAGCAAACAGAATGGATTGCAGAAACTCTTAGTCCAGAGGGTAACCTTGGACTTACTATTTTTTCCTTCACTTATTTAATAAATATTTATTAAGCAACTTAAAAATATCGATTACTGGGGTAGGATGTGAGGCTACGCTGAGGAAGAAAGAACACACACACTGAAGTAGACAGTTCTAGCAGTTTCACAGGTACTAACTTATCTAATCCTCACCAAAAAAACAAATAAAATGTTTTTTTTTTATCCTGGTATTACATTCGAGCAAACTAAGGAAGAGATGAGTAACATGTGTAAAATCAACCACGTACAATTGTAAGTAATGTGGTCAGGAACTTGTGTATCTCTGTAGCTCATGATATTACTCTCTAAAGTAAGCCCCAATTAGAAACTATAAGAATAAGGAATAGAATACTAAAAAATGCCTAAAATTCCCTTAGAATATTTTAAATTTATAAAGCGAGCCTAACCTTTGATCCAGGAATTCCACTACTAAGAATATCTCAGGAATACACTTGAACAAAATTACAAAATTGTACATTTAACAATGAAAATGTCAGCTTTGTTTGAGACAGTGAAAAACTGGCAACAATCCTGTATCAATTAGCTCACCTTGGGCTGCAAACAACACAAATAGTACTTAGTAGCCCATAAGAATTCCTGAAAAGAACATTAGTTCAGTAGCTCAGGAATGTCATCAAAGGCTCGGACTCTCAGTCTCCGCACCCTATCACCCTTGGCACAGATTTGCTCTTAGGCTCATTCCTCAGAATCACAATAAAGCTCCCACAGCTCCAGGCATCACACCTCACGCATTAACATCTACAGTCGGGAAGAGGGCAGTTTCTCCAAGCTTTTCCATTTTTACCCGGGAAGAAAATCTACTCCAGATACTTTCCTTGGTCCTGCTGACCAAGTTTAGACTTCATGTCCTATGCCTTAGCTGTAAGGGAGGCTGAGAAAGTGATTAACTGGCATTTCACACTCTGTTACAGGAAGTAGGATTTGCCAACAGGAAGATGAAGAGGCTGTTGCATTGACAACCATTTGGGCCTGCCAGAAACGTCAATGTCTAAAAATAGACTACCCAGGTAATACAATCCCATGCATGCTGTTGTTATCAAAGAAAATATGGTAAGAGGTAGATTACATGAGGAAAATAAACAAGGTATGAGAAATTTAAAGTACACAAAAGATATATACTGAAATGTTAACAACGGTTATCTCTTTATAATGGGATTAGAGGGGTATTTTTACTTTCTTTATATTTACATACAAGATCTGACAGAAGTAAGGCCTGCTTGAGTGTGGTTGGTAGGGTAATAATTTGAGGGCAATAATTTACAGTTTTAATTTGAATATTTCACCTAAAATGTCATATGGTGCACTTAGTGTGATATTGTTATGTTACAAATTACATGCTTATGATTTTGTGATAAAAGATTTTATAATAAAAAGGGACATTATTTGTGCCAAACCCTGTATATTATCTAACATTTCAAAATTAACATAAATTACTTTTTAATAAAAAAAGACTTTTTTCAGCTTTGAAAAACAATATAATTCAAAGAGAAAAATTATTTCCTTTCAAAATATTAACATTCTTTGGCTAAGCTTGGAAGCAGAGAGTTGAGCAGTCAAAAAACCGAACGAGACGCTTTTATCAAAATTTGTTTTGCATTACTGTCATGAAGAAATGAAAGAAAGGCAAAAGAGAAATCAAGCAAAATGGTCACTGGAGGATTTTCAAACTGGAAAAATAAAAATGTTTTGTTAAGAGCTGATGATATAACCAAAAGCCTTAAAGACATGGCTGTTGCAACTTAATATATTGGAGGTATGGCTCTATGGATTTCTCCTCTTGTGAGAATGCCTTTCGCTCTTGCCAAGATCAGCTTTATGCTAGCCACAAAAATTAAAATAGTTTAAGGGACGAAGGCAAACACTTTTATTTTGGGGAAAGTAATTCACAGTTTTAACAGCATGATGATGTCTGCCAATCTATTCGTGTTTATTTAGAATAAATGGCTAACACTTTTCTTGGTTCACTTAACATTTTAAATCATTTTAATTATGTAAGTTATACATGATTACTTCTCATTGCAAATACCATAAAAGAATAAAAATAAAAAATAAAAGTTCTGTTTCATTGCTTCCCGCAATTCTTGGCTCATTTTCCTCCAAAGAGATGACCACAGTTAAGTGTAGCATTTATCTTTTCAAATTTTTCTACCTATTCCCACTTTTTAAAACCTCAGGTAAACCTACTGCACACATCACTCTGCCACATGCTTTTTGAAACCTAATCGTGTCTTGTATATCTATATATCTATCATTACATACAGATCTCTCAGAAAATTTTAGCAGTTACCAAGTCTATTTAAATACTCTACTTTTGATGAACATTTAGATTGTCCCTATTTATTTGTTTTTATTAAAAAAATACTACAATGATCATTTCATAGATGCAATTTTATTCACATCAGTGGAGAGTTAGTAGTATCAATTCCTAGAAGTGAAATTGCTAATTTTAAATGTATGTACATTTTAAATTTTGATAGGTTGCTTGAGTTTAACAATCTCTGTTTATTCTTCATTGAATTTACTAGATATATTCTCAGTCCATTTGCCAATTTTATTGTTTACATTTTCACATTGATTCATAAAATCTCTTTATATAGTCAAGACATTAATCCATATCTCTTCTTTTTTTAATGTTTACTTCTTTAATAAGTCTGCCATACATATAATGTATACATTTAACTTAAGCAAAATTATATGACAATATAAATATAAAACAAATATTGAAAAAAACTGGTCTAGGTTTAGAAACCTTGGAATACATGTGGGCAATGTACACACTTCAAATATTTATTCCACAGAAACACTTTCAAGCTATTAGAAGTGACCTTCAATAGCCAAAATTAAATAAAATTTCTTTTGAGTGTCCCAGAATCAAACTACATGAGCATTAGTGGACTCTAAGAAAGTTTTCGGTGTATAAATGAAATGAACAAGTACAACACATGTGCTTTCAAGCCTAATGCTTAAGTTTTAGAGTAAGAAAAAGGCAATTCAAACCTGGTGCTCTATGAACTCCAAGAGATACTTAACTTCTCTGTGCTTCCTTGTCCTCGTTTATAGCAGAACTGATGAGTAATAACGTTAGCTATCTTATAGGGTTTTAAAAATAAATCCTGCAATGTGTGTAAAGAACTTTGCATTGTGCTAAATTGGAACAAAATTGTTACTTCTTAGATTATAATAATGGTTATTTTAGAATTATTTTTATTACTTATAAAAAATTCCATCTACCATAAAAATCTGTATCTGCAGCAAACAGAAAGCAGTTTTACTTAAAGTCTATCTCCTTTGGGAAACTCCCTTAAGTCAGTTTATGTCTGATGAAAGCCTGCAGTATATTGGATCTTAGAGAAAGAGTGAGCATCTTTGAAGTGTTGGTGACTCAGATTGATGTGTTCCTTCCTCTTTGGTGCTCATTCTTAGCCCTTGGACAATTGAAACAGAAGAGACATGGCCGGAGGGCATTCTTTTCACAATGGCGCTTCCATGGATTTGACCCAGGCCATGCACAGTGCTCCCAGTAGGCGGATTTTATTTAAATGATGAGACTGGGCAATGTTTAATTCATGACACAAGAATTTAAAAGCACAATGATAGAAAGGATAGATCAAAACATAACTCAATGGGGATCATATTTTTATAAGCTGCAGGCTGCCCCTTACAAAGTAAGTGGATATATAAAATACCAAACTGCACAATTCAAGAAGTATCTTCATATTCAGAGCTGTACGTAAATACCAAAGATTGATGAACTGCTTTTGAATTTCCACCACTACTTTGTGACCTTCATTTCTGTTGCTCACTGACAAGGCTTCATGCACAATTTAAAAGCGTGTTTTCAGAGGAAAGAGGATGGAAACATTGTGCTTGAACATCCCGAGAATCTGGCAGTCTACCTGGACCTCATTCAAGTGCTCTGCTCCCTTGCTTGGAAAAAGGTGGTTAGCTCTAAGAGAGGAAAGAAAACACAACATGAAAGTCTTCTAAAAAAATTACACACACACACATCTGAGAAAGCTCAAATCAGTGAATAATAGAAAACAGCCAACAGTCAGCTGCTTGGGGTGGATCACTTGGTTTGTTTTTCTTTCCTCTCCCTCCTACTGCCTGCCTTTTCCTTACTTCACGGCCCCTGGGCACCTCCAGGAGGGTGGTGGGGGCGGGGTGTCAGGTCAGGCAGGGGAAGAGAGAAGATCATTAGTCAATTTTGCATCTTGCTAGTCATTCTAGAGAAAGGTTGAGTTGAAAGAGAAAAAGACAATGAGGATTAGGGATTATCTGTGACTTTCAAAGACCATTGTTCCTCCATTATTATGGAAACTGAGCAGTGGGCTGCAGGCTCACTCTTATTTACTTATTATGCACATTGAGACAGTGAATTCAGTAAGCATTCTCATCATAGTCCAGAACCCTCCCTTCTGAAAGGAAGAGAAATGTACAGAAATACCATTCTCTTTTTTTTTTTTTTTAAGTGATTTGGGTCAGACACAATTCGAGAAAGCCAAAGTCCAGCTGTTTTCAGGATTTATCCAATATTAGTAACATTGTGGTTTTGCAATAACAATATAAAATGTGCTTTCAGGGGTGTTTTTCCATTTAATTCACTAACTCCTAAATGTTTGCTATTCTAGCCATATGTTTCTAGTTTGTGTACATTGAATATTTTTTAAATGTCATTTTGCAAGAGCTATTTGATGTTCAAGAAAGCTTTAAGCTTATTGTTAGAAAGCAGAAATCATGATTTGTAGAGGGAAATTTTACAAGTTTGAAAGGATTGCTTTTGAGATTTTACTTCACTTCATTTCCTCTGATGTGTTTTAGAGAGAAAAATTTATTCCTCTGTCTGATGCTAAAGACAGTCTTCATGTTGGAAATAGAAAAACAGAGCAGGAGATAGGGTAGGGAGGTGAGGGCTCTGCTGTCTTTATGAACTGCTACTGTTCAAAATCAACCCATCTAACTCCTTGAAAGTACAGCTTCAGCAATGAAAGATGTTTAAATAGTGATAATGGATTGCAAATAAAGGGACTCTTATCTTTAGAATTCTGAAGTAGACACCAGGAAGCAGTGCAAATTTAGTTTAAGGCTTACCCCCAATGCTGAACTTTCATCTTTTATATGTCAGTCTGTGCTTGGGTGCTTCGGGAATACATAATGGAACTTTAGAAGCCTGGCTAATCACATATATAAACAAAACTTAGAGCACTTTATAGAAAAATCAAGGAATTTGAGGTAAGATTATTTTTTATTTTCCCAGAAGCACCATGTCAGATGAATGAACGAAAGATGTGAGAACAGCACATAAATGTGTCACAGACAGCAGAATAATAAATCTCACTCTGTCAGTCATTACTTCATCCACTCACGACTCATTCATTTATTCACTCATTCAGTTATTAGTCTACTGTTGATTGTTGCTCCTCAAATTTAGAAAGACAAAGTAAGTATGATCATAGATAAAGCTAATTTTTATTATGATTCGGGCAACTCCTCTCTCTGATTAATCCAAAGGCAGTTGATAACAGAAAAACAAATAGCTTTAGAAGCGGCCAAAAAAATTCTAACCATGAGCAAACGAATCTTTTCTTTAAAATAACTCCAGGTTTTCCTCTTAACTCTAACTAAACTCATAACCCCAAAGTCAATTCTTTCATCTCTGATTGATATCATAGTCTCAACTTTCCATCAGAAAAAGAAAGCAACCTCTCATAAAGTTTTCACTATTTTACACTCACATTTTGCTCCTGCAGCCCATCTATTCAGCTTGGATTTCTGGGATGCATCATCACCAACGGGACTCTGGCTGGTTTGCTCTGGACACCCTCTCCCACGCTCCTCAGTGCCCTGGCCAGGGCTCTAGCTCAAGGGCTGTCCTGGTTTACACAGGCCGTCCCTGTCCTAGTCTCCACTAAGCCCACGGCTGCATGGGCAGCAAACGGGAACTCAGTTTTCCTTTCCTTGAAATGGTTTCCCTCCATCCAAAGTTCCTGATTCCCTTTGGGTTCTACTTTCACTCTTTCGTGGGTGAATTCCTTAAGTACCTACCCAGGGCCAATAAGATTGCAATATTTCTTTCTGACAATATCTTTACATTTCAACTGGGGTCATTTTTCATATCAGAAATGCTTTCTTTGGAAGAACTTTTTAATGTCCCTTTCCTTTGGCACCCTGTCTATTTCCTTCTAAACTTTCAGAATCCCCCTTATAACTGCTATATTTATTTTACCTTCTGTCTAACTAGATTTGGAGCCTCATGAAAGAGGAAAAGTATTGATTGTGTTTGCTTCTGAATCCTCTGCATTTTGCATAGTACCTGGCATGCAATAACTACTAAACACATATGTGCTAAGTAATCCATCCATCCATCCATCCATCCATCCACCCAAGATTTATTGAGCCAGATGTTGTCCTAGTTGATTGGTAAGTTTTGACAGACACAGGGGAAAATAATTAGGGCCAAGTGGGCCTCTTGATGCCCTTCAAATCACACTCCACTGGCAGCTGCCTACACTACTTGTGCAGGCCAGCCCTGGACAAAGGTTAGAAGGGTGAAGCACAAGCAAGGACAGATCCCACAAATCATTGGCTCCTGACACTTGCAACAACTTTGAAAGCATTTAAAACTGTTACCTTCAACTTCAAGGCTCTAGTAGTCACCCTGCTAAGAAAGCTTTTGACACTCTAACCCCTAACTTCCTCCCCCAGCACTGACTCACAACAATTGGCAGATCTCAGGATTGATGGTCTAGGAACTGGGGAGAAAGTCCCTAGGTCAGGGTCCTAGGGCTCTGGAATTCCTTCCCTCTCGAGCTCTGCTTTCTTCCACGGAGGGCAATGTGCCAAGAGAACCCTTTACTCCTGGTCTGAAAGGGATATGTGAATATCAAAAACTTCATTTATGAACCACTATATCCCTCATTCCATGACTGGGCCTGAGTTGTTTGGATAGCTGAAAAGGTTCTGTCCAAAACAGCTAAGCACTTATTTGAACCTCAGAACTTGCTAGAGAAAGGAGATTAACTACAGTCTTCTCACACTGTGTTTATTATACACAACGGTAACTTTCAGAGTGTGCCTAAAGTACAGCCACATCAAGTGACTTGACACCATGAACAAATGGAAAATGCAGCAGATTCCCCTGCTAGTAAAAATATATAGTCAGCATAAACTAAGTTTAACCATTACATATTAATCAAAGCAATTCCTAAGTTGTTTTTTTTAATGACCCTTTAGTAATTTTTGGTTATATTTCTCAAAAACTGACCCAGGTATCACTTATCTCTTATAAAGCATTATTAAGATTTCAGCTTTCTAAAATGTCATATAGTTGCTTTTGGCGATTGATTCTTATTTTAGTTTTTTGTAGGTCCCCCACCATTCTCATTTTAGAGATATAATAAGACAGAACACAGAATCATTCAACAAGGGCCAATAACTCAAAATCCTGGAGTCTTGACTAAACTATTCTGCAAATACTTAAAGATCCACTTTAAAAATAGATCTAAGAAATACAAGAAAACTCGCATAATTCTACTTACTTGTTTTTGCCCAAGGAGAGGATGGCTAGACATGCCTGTGGTGAAAAAGGACAGCGGCCAACCTGTAGGTTCCAACCTCCTAAAACAATGGCTTACAGGTGAAGCTGTGGTTCCTGTGCTGTCTCCGAGTTATATCATGTGCTGCAGTACAATTTTCAAAAACCAACTAAATATAAGGAATGCTAATATTGAAAAAAGCATTGTTTGGTAAAATTTATTCTTAATCTCACAAATACATTTTTAGTTCTTATTGTGATCTATCATTCAATAAAATCTATGTTATTCAATAAAGCTGATAAAGAATACTTCCAAATATATGTATTATATATATTCAGTGCAAAATATGTAAATCAAACTAGAATAGAAAGCTATGTAGAAAACTTGAATGTACATATGCAGGTGAAAAAAATTCTACACTTATTAAGATTAGAATAATCTTTTGGTTGAAAACCAAAGCAAAAAAAAAAAAAGCGCTGGCTGGTGTGGCTCAGTGGATTGAATACCAGCCTGCAAACTGAAAGGTCACTAGTTCAATTCCCAGTCAGGGCACATGCCTGTGTTGTGGGCCAGGTCCCTGGCTAGAGGCATGTGAGAGGCAACTGATTGGTGTATCTCTCACCCATCAATGTTTCTCTCCCTTTCTTTCTCCCTCTCTCTCCCTCTCTCTAAAAATAAATAAATAAAATCTTAAAAAACATAAAAGAATACCAAAGGAACTAGAATACCAAAGGAACAAATATAACATATATAAACAAATATATATATATACATACACACACACACACATTGGTATAGGTTTGAATGCTTTCAATGTCTATTTAAAAATAATCCAGCTCAAACTGGCATAAGCAATTACGAATGCATTGGATCAGATAACTAAAGTCCAAAGCCAAGGCCAGATTCAAGGTCAGTTGCTACAACTACTTGGAAATGTAATCAAGAGCCCATAATCTTTCTCATTCTCTTTCTAACATCTACAGTATCAAGGCTCAGCCTAAAGCTACTTTTCCTGTGGTTTTCTCATGGTAGAAGCCATCAGCAAGAGCTCCATGCTTCCTTCTTTGTGTTCATCAGGATTTCTCCACCTTTACACTATTGATACCAATGACACTTTGGGACAAATATTTCTTTAGGATACTTTGCTTCATCATTGGCCTCTACTCATTAAATGCCAGTAGTATCCTAAGTGGTGACAATCAAAAGTATCTCCAGATATTGCTAAATGTCCCCTGGGAAGCAAAACCACACACAATTAAGAACTGAAGAAAGACCCTCAGGCAAATAAGTAGAAATTTTCTAAGAAGTCCTTATAAAACATCTCAGATTAAATTGACTAAATTGGTTGGCCACAGGTAAAGCAATCATAGCCAACAAGATTAAATACTTTTATTAGGACTATTTGGGTCAATAGGGGTGGTGGCCGGGGCAGTGGAGAGCAACGGGGGAAAATTGGGACAACTGTACTAGAACCACAATAAATTTTTTTAAAAAATAAAACAATTTAAAAATACCCAGCAATAGAAAAGGAGTCAGCATCCCTTGAATCTTAGGGGTATATGGGGGAAGGTAGGTTCTTGAACCAAGTCAGAGTTCTATTAGGAAGAAACAAAGGGGTAATGGGTTCAGAGTAAATAACCAATAACATTCACATAACAGTTTCTCAGAACAAGCAAGTGGAACTCTGACTTTTATATTTAAAAGTAATTACTCAGGTAGGCCTTCATAGAAGAAATACTGAGAAATGTGGTTAACTCATGAATTTAAATCTTCATTGAGTATATTCCATATGCCAGGCCACCAGGCATGAGAGACAATGTAGTGAATATGATGGATATGTGTAACTTGTAGAAGATACACTTGAAAAAGATCACAGAATGTATGGTGAATGTTCATGTTGCCAGGTGCCATTAGATTACATCCTCGCCTGCGTAAGAATAAAGGAAGCCCTCTCTAGGTTTCGGATGTCTTGTTCCCTCTCTGGCCCCAGCAGATAGAAAAGTGGATGGCTTATAGTAGGCTTTTATAAATATTTATTGAGCAAATGTATATGAATTCCAAAATGTTAAGCTCCTACTGTGTGTCAGGCACTGTTCTAGGTAATAAGGATAAAGCAGAAAACAAATTAGAGAGAAGGAACAGACAACAAATAAATAGATTTGGTCACAAGTCCAGCTTTTGAAATAACTAAGAACAAGCGTTTTTCTGTCTCACCATTTCCCTTTAGTATTTAGTTGAAGGAGGAACGTTTACTCAGCTTTGGTTGAAACAGCAGCAGGCATGTGACTATTTAAGTTATTCCTAGGTAATTTGGCCTATGGTAACTCCAAGTTGCAAATACAGCCTTTTCCCCCATCTTATCATTTTTTATTTTTAAATTACATTTATTGGGGTGACATTGGTTAATAGGATTATATAGGTTTCTAGTACATAATTCTATTATATATCAACCGATATATTGCATTGTGTGCCCACCACCCAGAATCAAGTCTTCTTCCATTGCCACTCATATTTGACCCCCTTTACCCTTCACTACCTCCACACCCCCTTCCCTCTGGTAACCACCATATTCTCTTGTGTCTATGAGTTTTCATTTGTTTTTCTTGTTTGTTTATTTGTTGTTTTCAATTTTATATCCCACTTATGAGTGAGTCATATGGTTCTAAACTTTTTCTGTTTGACATATTTTGTTTAGCATGACATGATATTCTCAAGATCCATCACATTATCAAAAACAGCAGTACTTCTTTCCTTATGGCTGAGTATTATTCCATTGTACATATGCACCACATCTTCTTTATCCAATCATCTATCGAAGGACACTTAGGCTGTTTCCATGTCTTGATTACCATAAATAATGCTGCATTAGGAGTACATATATCTTTGGGAATGAATGTTTTCAAATTTGGTGGGTAGATACCCAGAAGAGGGGTTGCTGGATCCATACTGTTTTGCATAGTGCTGTACCAATTTACATTCCCACCAGAAGTGAATAAGGGTTCCTTTACCTCTGCAACTTCTCCAGATTATTACTTGTCTTGGTGATAATAGCCATTCTCACAGGTATGAGGTGGTATCCATCTCATTGTAGTTTTGATTTGCATTTCCCTAATAGCTAGTGAAATAGAGCATCTTGTTTATATCTGCTGGCCATTTGTATGTCCCTTTGACTACTATTTGTCTCCATATACAAAAATTAACTTAAAATGGACCAAACACCTAAATTATAAGGCTTGAAACAATAAAATAATATAGAAGAAAAATAGGTACTAGACTTATGGACCTTTGTCTTAGAGAAGATTTTAGGAATTTGATCCCAAAGGCAAGAGAAGTAAAGGAAAAGATGAATAAATGGGACTCTATCAAATTAAAAAGGTTCTGCTGAGCAAAACAAACCACCAACTGAATGAGAGAAGATATTTGCAAACACCAGCGGTGACAAGGGGTTAACATCCAAAGTATATCCGAGAACTCATACAACTCAAGTTCAAACAAACAATCCAATCAAACATAGTCTTAATGCAGAAACTGAGTGACCAGTCCAAGGTAATTATTAAGACTTTAAATTTGGCTTAGTGTTAATCTTCTTCCATTCCTCTCTTGAAACACTTTCAGACTGGAAGGCAAAGTCCTAATTCCTCTGCTTTCCCTGCCCCCATCCTCTAATCCTTTGTAGCTATTTTATTCCTGACTTAGGTAAAAGCAAAATTTAATAAAGCCAAGTAATGGGGGCTTGGGGAACATTGTTGGGACTAGAGTGAAGTGAGTGAGGTACTTGCTTCAGGCACGGCATTTCACCAAAAATCTCAGGAACCAGGGTAAAAATCATTTAGTAAGATATTAAATATTAAACTGACATTAAATGTTAATTAATGTTAACATTAATGTAAAAATATTTTAAAACCAAAAATAATTTTTAAAGTTCTATAATGAGGAAAGTATCAAATTTTTAAATAAAGACAGCATCAGTGACATTGCCTTGGTGAGCCTCGGGCAAAAGGAAAATAATCAGTAACACTAAGGGCAGTGAGTCTTGTGATAGATGGATGAATCTTAGATGTCTCTTGTAGGCAGAATGGTAAGGATTGGTGATCGACAATGTGTTAAGATGCATAGCCATTTTAATTATTGGGAAGGGAAATACAGGACAATAAGCAGGTTTGGTGGTGAAAATAAACTCAGTACATAAACAATGGTCAAGTTGAGGCTATGGCACATAATCCTTCATCTGAAAGGTTGAAACCATCTTTCTTCTGATTACTATATCCAAAGGACCCTTGATACGTGGGTGTAGGGTTTATAATAATGCTCTTAACAGCATGAGTTGTTCATCAGGAGCCCTCAGCAGACTCTGAAAGGGGAAAGTGCAAGGGAGGCCATTCTTCGGCATTTGGTAGGGACGGGTAAGTGGGGCCCCCAACCAATGGGAGCCAAATACACAGCTTCTTGAGAGTTCACTATGATTCTGATTTAAAAACAGATTCAAATCAGATTCAAGAGCAGACTAGTTAAAGGAAAGGACTACATGGCCTTGCAATTGTTTCCCATTCACAATGTTTTATTCAATCAACTTTTTGATAAAAATCAAACAGCAAACAAATTGAGGTATTACCTTTGGAACAGCTGAGAGTTCAGACATTTGTGTTGCAGATTAAGGGCAGATAAAAATCAACTGACTAGACAGTTGTTGTTGTTTTTAATTA
This sequence comes from Tonatia bakeri, assembly GCA_004024845.1. NCBI lineage: Eukaryota > Metazoa > Chordata > Mammalia > Chiroptera > Phyllostomidae > Tonatia > Tonatia bakeri. The sequence continues at coordinate 434,431 of PVIA01000091.1, forward strand.
CAGGAGTCTGAAGTTTTTGCCAAGGCTCTTCTAATAAATATATAATGAGATGGCCATGGCTGTGATACATTTCACTGTAAAATTTTTAAATGAGATTTCACTCTCATGGCTGCAGAAAAATCTCAATCATCTAACAACAAGATACCTGATTATAACCAATGCCGGTGGGAGCATGCCTTCCAGGAAAGTTATTTGCAATGTGTTGTAGTATAAAGTACTAAGTAAATTTACCTACCACGTGGGCAAGACAGATGATAATAAATTAAATTTATGAAAATAATGTAAAGAATCTTGTTTTAGAGAAGTTGATCTTAAACCATTCTATCTGATAACAGTTAGGTAGCAGTTTTTACTTGTTGCTGCTATTCCTAATAAACCAATAACAAAAATTTACACATAAGTTATGTATGAGGGTATATGGGGAAAGAGATACAAATTTTAAAAGGTGAAAACCAACAGTTAAAGACATCATAAATCAGTTTCAGAAATTATTTGTAATTTGATTTTTTACTGTGCAATTTTTATAGATTACGTAAGTTAACCTACATAATGAGCACACTCTGGTGTATGATGTGATATACGAAGTGCCAAAAATATGGTCATAATTAATAGGTCTATTAAGAGATAATCTTGACTATGGATTCTTTGAATTCTCATAATAATTTGGACTAATTATTATGAACTAAGTGACTAATAACTTAGTTCTCTGTTCTATACCTCTAACGATATAAACTCTCAAAATAATTAAAACAAAATAAAGCCTCTTTAAATATTTTGATTGGTCTTATTAACATTATGTGAGGAACCATAACTGTTAATTAACCACATATGTTAATTAGTGTACCACAGAGATGAATTCACTTCTGAATTGTTTCTTTGGAAAGTCATTGTTGTGCTTGGCTTTCTTGTATCCGCATGAAAGGCAGTTTTCTAAGAGAACCAACCATAGGTTTCTTTTTGAACAATTTTCTTTGTTAATCTTTATGTCAAAATGTTTTTCAGATTGTTTTTGCTATTTAAAGATTTTTAGGCTTTGAAAAATAAATGCTATATGAGTCAGTCAGAATTTATTCTGATCAATTCGAAAGCAATGTTTCCTGACACACACAAAGCATGCACTAGGGGATAGGCGCCGGCAGGAATCAAATGTTTTTGACTCATAAATGAATATAACTAAGATAAAACATGGGTTATTACAAGATTTTAGTAAGCTTTTGTACTTGAAAAAATGTAACACAATTAGGTAAAAATTACAGGAAAATATTAACATTTAGGAGGACATTCAGCTCAAGTACCAACACTCTTCTCACAAGGAGAATATACTAGAAACCCCAATTTGTAAATAGGAAAGTGAAGACCAAAATTCACAATCTTAGGTATTCTGGCCAGTGAAATAAGATATAAAATAGAAATAAGTAGAACTTTTGAATAGGGGAGACAAAATTATCTGTAGACTGTTCAGAAATTCATTCAGTCAGTATCTTTTTACTGATTTCTATAGGAATTGTTTCAGATGCTGGAAATACAGTGATAAACCAGACAAATAAGGTCTCAGATCCTTTCCATCTTTAAGTTTCTCTGTTCCATGATTCATTGTTAGTCCATTAAGTGCTATACTGCTCTATGGGAGATCAGTATGACCAAAAATAAAAGAACAGAAGCAACATGGAAGAGTATATTCTTACACATAAATGTCAAAACTCAACTGGTTAGATCTCTACAGGAAGCTCTGCCCAGTGAAGTTCTGAGAACCGAGACTGTTTCCAGTTTTCTGCGGGATCATCCCTAGAAATAATTCTCCTTTCCATGGTCCTAACTAGAACTCTACCTATCACGTATAAATCCCAAGGAATAAGATGGAGGAAGAAGGGGAGGAAAACACAAAGCATAAGCCTTCAGTCTTTTAAGGCAATTCATGGAAGCTGCCGCATCCTGTCTCTGCTAGCATCCCATTTACCAAAAATTAGATACATGGCTTCACTTGTTTGAAAAGAGAGACTGTAAATGTCATTTTTGTTTGTTTTGTATTTTTTATGAGATAGCCACAGGCCCAGAAGAAAAAGTGAGGGTCGTAAGTCAGAGAAAGCAGCTGTCTGGGTAGAAAACTTGCAGCCTCATCCAAACTGGGCAACCATAGGATCCTCTTAACATCAGCCTCTGTAATCTAGTCCAACACTTCCCATTTCCAAATGCCTGTTTGAGCACTGACTTCCAAAGGAAGCATAAGAAAGCTGCACATATGAACTTACATCTTTGACATTTTTATATGTCCTGTCTGTTAAAGGAAACCTGTAAATAGCTACTGGATATGGGAGGAAGTTTGAAGAAAGTAAAAGTTATACGATGGGCACCTTCCAAAGAGCTGCCACTCTCTTTAAATTTTGTCAAATTGGTTTACACTAGGTTACACTTTTATCACTGTAAACTGCTTTGAACACACAAAACAGATAATCATAGAATGCAGGCCTCAACCACACGGCTTGCTCTAAGTTTAGTTCTGAGGGTTGCTGAACGAGGTAGTTGCCAAATCTAGTTTTCACTGCCCTGAGAAGGAATGTGGCTTGCATCATTCCAAACCATCATGATTTAGTGATATCTCGTACTAAGGCAGTAGTGCTAAAATTAGTTGCTTGCTTCTGCTTTTGTTCACCGTGATTATATGGTGAAGGGTGTGTGGACATTTCCTGCAGAAGAGGGTGTGTCTAAGTGGAAGGATTTTCTCATGGAGCATGGAGTAAAACTTTAGAACAAGACTATTCATTTTGAATGATCTGGAATGAAAGAACCCAATAACTTCTAACATTATCTAGGCTTGTGTTTAGAGTCAGGTAAGATTTCTTTCAGTGACATTTTAAGCTAAGTGAAAACCACTGATAATTTTATAAAATGAACCTGAAACCTTTCAAAGACCATACTCAAGTTTCCCGTCATAGAGCTCTGTATGTCAGACTGAGTATGCAAGTTTATTAAGGTATTCCCCATTGCCGGGAAGAATTTATTTTTCCCATTTAAACCTCACTCCAATGGATATCAAGTATCTCTTGTGTCTTGTTACATGATGTAATTTAAGTCTGAAAATGTCCATGCTTTGCTTTAACCACGAAGTTAAAATCTTTCTCAATGGAAGCAATAGAGTATATCACTGATAAGGTGAAGGTGATCCAGTAAAGGGTCATGACTTAGCCCTTTCTGGACAGACAATGAAAAGAAACTCATCTGCTCTCGTGTTATGTGGCATCAATACTCCTGTCTATTTACACATCAGATCGCTTCCGGGCTCTGGTGCCAACCCTTCCATTTATAGTCTCAGTGCCATATACACAGTCCTAGGCAGTCCCAGCAGGCTCCCCCTTACAATGGGGGACTATAGGACAATTATGGGCCGCCATGTACTAACTACTGAGGGAGACACATAAACGAATAAAATATAATCCCTATTTTTAAGGAACTAACAGTTCAGGAAGAAAAGGAATTTGACTAGAAAATATAGGAATTCTGACTCAGGATCCCTATGGCCAATATCAGGAGAGAAATAAGATAAACAAGGGAAAGATCACATTGGTCTAAAGGAATAAGAAAGGCCATAAGGTGAAGCTGGCATTTGGAAAACATCTTGAACAGTGGGTAGACACAAAAAGAAGGGCTCTGTGGAAGGGCTATGCGATGGGGAAAGAAGGCTATGTTTAAGATACAGTGGTCAACTGCTTGGCACATACGGTAAGACAAGAAGCAAAGTGGTGACAGGATGGACAGATGAATAAATGGTTACTGCACTGAGGTTACTGTAGGCACTGATGAGGGAGTGAAAAACTTTTCTTAATTTATAACTATGCAGGTAGCCCTTATAAATTTCTGCCAAGAGGAAGTCACGATAGAGCTGTACTTTCGGGAGAATGATCTGATGTTAGAGTGTCAGGTAGAGTGGACAGAAAGGCCAGCTAGAGGCGTGGCTATTGTTATCACATACTACAACACCAGGAACATCCTGGTTACTTACATAGAACTCAGACACGTGACAAAGGACAGTATTAGCATTGGCAAACTCTCTTCTCTTGGGAAGGATGGCTTTGAAGCTTGGCGATCTAATTCAAATCTTCTTCAATCAAGAAACCTCTCCAAATCAATCCTTTCTTTTCCCATTATTGTCTCTTCCCATAAAACCTGGGAAGAGAATTTTGCATCTGTACACCTTTAAATGAATGTTACATTTCCCTCACACAGATCGTGAATATGCTAAAAACACCTAAGATTAAGGGAATGAAGTGAAGCTACAAATTATATGGGAGAGTAAATCCGGCCAGAAGAATATTTGCAGGCCATGTTACTCTCTACAACAAAAAGAGGGAGGTTAGGAGATGGAGAAGACATGTTCTGTGACTATGAATTTGATCTGTTTGTTTCAATCCCAAGCTACTGAAACACAAGTCAGAATGTTTAAATTATATAATTCTCCAGTGGGAAAGGAAGGCCTCAGGACACAGGGCTTTCCCTACAGTCTTGTAAAAATGATAAAGGCATCAAATAAGGCAAACAGAGTTTTTCCATCTCTGCAAATTGCCATGTACATACCTACCCTCCGTAACATGTTATGACCTCCAATCATTTACTAGAAATTACAACTTCACAGCACCTCCAAGAGACTGGCGTGCCATAGCATACTTTTCCTTTTTTGTGTGAAGCAGATATTCATGTTTGATATAAGAAGAAAGATTTAGACTTTTTTAAAAAAGTCAGAGAGCATAAGGCAAACTATATAGCAAAGATTGCTGAATCAAATCCAATGGAAAACAGTGACTTACTTTATCTTCTCTAGACAACCCCCTTCCACTTTTTATCACTTTCCATGAGAACTGTATTTATTTGAGCATAATTTAAGTTTTTCACTCCAAAAGCATCATAGCTACTTTTCCTTAGACAACACCAAAAAGTCCAATGAAAGAATTTAAAAAAGGGAGGGAAGGGCATATGAGTGTCTGTGTTTTCATGTTTGTGATGATACCAAGTTGTTTAGTAATTACATGACACTCATCTGAACTTGGTATAGGCCTGTCGTGAACCAACAGATTTGATTAAGACAATGAGCTAATTCGGGTTGGTAATTTTCAAGCTTTTCTATTCTGTAATTTGAAAGAAAACCATAAATATATAGTGCAATATTTGCTGATATATGCCAAAACTACTTGAAAAATCCAGCAAGAAAAATAATGAAATTAAAAAGGCTGATGGCTTTTGAAGGTGTAAGTAAAGTAGCAGTTCATACGTGAATGCCAAGGGAGAAGAATGCAATCACATCTGTCTCATGCAAAATAGGAGCTTTGGATCCAATCTAGAAGTTTGCATTTTGTTCACATAATGAGAGCCAGCTGAGGCTAGGCAGGGATAAAATATCGAACTCTGTCACCAGCCATAAAGTGCTGGAGCGCTTCCTTCAGTGTTCCTGAATTAATAGAAGTTTGTTCCTATTCAGACAAAGTTGTAAAACTGCCTGATAGCAGTTTTCTCATAAAGAAGAGAAAATAGTCCTGTCTCGGGAATTACTTGATGTATTCAGTGTTTTGCACAAAAGGCAAATATGTATCTTTTACTTCTTTTCTGATATAGAAAGTAAAATATGTATCCTAAGCCAAGAATTAACTCATCAGTTTTTCAGTAACGTATGTTCTAGGTCTAAAATCAATCATGACCCCCCCAATCCTGCTGTGCACACAAGTGAAAAAGAGAATAAAAAACATGCAAATTGCCTTAGGACAAACTTCAATCCAGCAAAAGCTCTGGGTTATTTCAAAGCTTTTCTTATGAGTGGAAAAGATCAGATATCTAGGTTTAACTAATTTCATAGGGTTTCACAGGATAATGCTTCTTAGTTGCCACTATAAACTTGTCATGTATTGTGCTTCTATTCTGTGTCAACCACTGTGCTAAGTACAATACAATCATGACTGCATTTAATTGCCCCAATAACCTTATGAGCTCATATGTACCCATTCTACAGAGGGAGAGGAATCTTAGGCTTAGAAAGGATAAGGATGGAAGCCAAGATTTCAAGTCAGGTTTGTTTGACCCAGACTCCAAAGGCCCTGAACCATGAAGCTTTCACAGAATGCATATCACAATTGTTTTTGTACACTGATAGTTGTTCATGGCTCCTAGTAGTTTATTTGATAAGCAATTAATTATTCATCTCACTTGGCATATGAAAGTATGTGTTCACAGTTATTTATCTGGCAAAAGGAGGAGCTGCTAGTGTGATTGCTAACATTGAGCATAATGGCCTCGGATCAGCAAACAAAAGGCACCTGAGCTTTGCTCGGTACCAGTCCAAATGTTTAAAAACAAAATCAAATCACTGGAGTATTAATCACGAACTATAAATGACAGAGCCCAATGCTTTCTTAAAAAAAAAAAAATCTGCTGTTGTTTTGCTCCCAGTAGGAATCAGCAAGATTTAATGTTATTATTGCCTGTATCCGAGCAAACAGCACAGGTTCACCGTTAGTCACTGGCATTTCTTTCATTTACTTGAGTTTTCCATTCATAAACTTGGTGGAGTATGTTTTTAAAACTATGTTCATTCCTAATCAGGCAGAGAAGAATAGCCTGAGGTTACACACCCTCTCAGACATATAATAATCTTTTTGTCAATCCTGGAGGAAGTAGGAATTGGCCCAAAACTTTTGTTATTAATTTGTCACTGAGATCATAACTCATATATTGTCTGTAGAGAATGAATCACTAGATATCTGGTTTAGGAATGCACTTTCATTATATGAGAACACACAAGTAGTTCAAAAACATTAAAAAATAAACTTTTAACTGTTCCAATGCTTTTTAGGTCTAAAAATAGGCCATAAATGTAAAAACATACAGATAATCTATCAAGTCCACACAGCACCAATCATTAAAAAAACTGATCTTATATGAAAATTATAGTCATTAATATTCAACATTTATATTTGTTAATAAATTAGAACATGTGTGAAAAAAATGACCCTTAAGAATGTTTAATGTTTTACACTTTCCCAGAATATTTCTTCCATTGGGAATTTTCCTAAAGATAGACATAAATTCTGACACTCTGGTTTTATTAGTTCTTTTAGAAATAGCAAGGTATTACTTTTTAAATTTTTGACAAGGACAATACAATATTATGTATTACTGGATATAATTTTTAAAAAGTTTCAATTAAATAGCAAGAATCTTGGAAATGCACAGAAAGGTAACAAGTATATGCTTTATCTGGTAGCTACTGGCATTTCATATTGTGGGTGAAAAATTGTCTTTTATTCTCTTGTCAAGTAACAATGAAAGCAGTATTAGTCACAGTTTTCATGGAAATCTGCCAATAAAAGAAAGTTAACTAACATTTCTCTCCAAGCCTAATAAAAATGTCCCATTGCCTTTTGTGAGGACATAAAGTATGACTCAAGATACCAGCCAAGACAAAGTAAAATCAGAGGAATAAAAAGAAAAAGTAAAGTCTCCCTTTTTCTGTGCCACTTACTAGTATCCAAAAAAAAAAAAAAATGTTAAGAGTAAGAGAAATACGACTTCAGTGTCTCTGTCAGTGTTCTCCTGAACAACCAGAAGGGGAAAAAAAAGCCTCCTTCCCCATCAGAAGTGGACAAAAGAGGAGTCTTGCTGGTAAGGTTAGCATCTGTCAATATCAGGCATGGAACAAAAGCAAAGCCGCTCTTTGAATTGTTTGCTTAATGAGATCTCCAAGCTGCAGCTTGGGGTTTCACAAGGAATCCGTATTGCGTGTGGGTATTTTATGAAGTAAAGAGGTTAGTTTCAGCAAAGCAAGTGAGAAATCTAGTTATTTTGAGTGTCTGCATTGAGCACTATTAAAATAGTTTTTCTATTGAATGTCCGTAAGCATGATAATTCATACATTTCATCCCAGCCATCTGATTTTCCTCTGTGACAATCTTATTGCTACTGGCTTCCATTTATTGTTTGTGTTCCATTTGTGGACCACTGCTACAGAATTTTAATGAGTTCCTTGTTAAACACCTATTAAAATTCATTCTCCAGGGTCAGTCTGTATGGAACAAGCATGTGCATATTCCTTAAGTTTCCTAATGTATTCTACAAATGAAAATAATGTATTTTAACCTGGAAAGGTAATTCCAAGAAACATAAAACAATCACTTCGTTCTACTGAAATCTCCACATTCAGTCACAAATGTTCAGCTTCTGACTATACCATCATAATTTATTATACAATTATATGCAGGCAATCAGATACCCAACTTATACTTGTCAACAATGTGCCAGAAAGGTGTTACTTTCCCTTACACAGATGAGAAAACTGGGGATCACAGAACCTGAGCATTTACCCAAGATGTACAGTTATAATTGCAATCTGAATGTCTCATTCAATAAACTTCAAGCTCTCTTATTATACTACATTGTAGTTGCTCCACAACATTCATAAAATAACTTTAGCTTTCTTTCTTTTCATTTTTTTAATATACTTTATTGATTAGTTCTTACGGTTGTCCCAGTCTTCTCCCATCCCCACTTTGCCCAGTAACCCCCTTCCCTCCAACAATCCCCACCTTAGTTCATGACTATGGGTTGTTCATGTAAGTTCTTTGGCCTCTCCATTTCCTCAACTATTCTTAACCTCCCCCTGTCTATTTTGTATCTACCATTTATGCTTCTTATGCCTTGCACCTTTCCCCCCAACCTCCCCCTTCCCCTTTTCAGCTGATAACCCTAAAAATGATCTCCATATCTATGATTTTGTTCCTGTTCTTGTTGTTTGCTTAGTTTGCTTTTTTAGATTCAGTTGTTGACAGTTGTGAATTTGTTGCCATTTTAATGTTCATATTTTTTATCTTTTTTAAAAAATAAGTCCCTTTAACATTTCATGCAGTAATTGGCTTGGTGATGTTGAACTCCTTTTGGTTTACCTTGTCTGGGAAGCATTTTATCTGCCCTTCCACTCTACATGATAGCTTTGCTGGGTAGAGTAATCTTGGTTGTAGCGCCTTGCTTTTCATCATTTTGAATACTTCTTGTCTGAAAAGTTTTCTTTTGAGAAATCAGCTGACAGTCTTATGGGAACTCTTTGTTGATAATGTCTGCCTTTCTCTTGCTGCTTTTAATATTCTCTTTTTATCTTTAACCTTTGGCATTTTAATTATGATGTGTCTTAGTGTGATCCTCTTTGGGTCTAACTTGTCTGGGATTCTTTGGGCTCGCTGGACTTGTATGTCTATTTCCTTGACCAAATTAGGGACATTTTCTTTCATTTTCTCAAATAAGTTTTTAATTTCTTGCTCTTCCTCTTTTCCTTCTGGCATCTCTATGATTCAGACATTGGTATGTTTGAAGAAGTCCCTGAGGTGCCTTATACTATCCTTGTTATTTTGAATTCTTTTTTCTTCTTGCTGTTCTGGTTGAATGCTTATTTCTTCCTTATGTTCCAAATTGTTGACTTGAATTCTCCTCCATCCTCTCCTGATGAGTCCCTGTAGATTTTTCTTTATTTCACTTAGTAAGTTTTCCTTTCTTCCTGAGTCTTTTTTATTTTGTTGCCATACTCAATGAGTTCTTTGAGCATCCTGATTACCAATGTTTTGAACTCTGCCTCTGACAGGTTGTTTTTCTCTCTGTTTTGTTTAGTTCTTTTTCTGGAGCTTTGTTCTATGCTTTTGTTTGGGTCATATTTCTTTGTCTCCTCAATTTGGCAGCCTCCCTGTGTTTGTCTCTGTATATTAGGTAGAGATGCTTTAACTCCCTGTCTTAGTAGCTGGATTATTATAGAGGCACCTGTAAATTGTGTGAGGCAAAGCCTGAAGTAGTCACGAGGGCAGGGCAACCCACTTCACCACTTTGTACCTCTGTGTGGGGCTAGGGCTTGGAGAGCAGACAATGCTGCTGCCTGACTTCTAGAGGTTTTCCCAGAACTAGCCCTGTGCAACTGGCACCCTTTCAGCTGTAGCCTTTTTTAAGTGCATGAGGGCTTTTTAAGCTGAATCTCCAGAAGATCCAGTAGTTTGTTCTGCAACCCCAACTCCCACTGGTTTTTACAACCAGAAGTTATGGGGATTTATCTTCCCGGTGCTGGAACCTGGGCTGTGTGGTCTGGCCTGGGGCTGGGATCACTTGCTCCCAAGGTATCCCTACCAATTTTTAACTACGATGCATGAATGTGGGACCACCTGTTCTGGCACCACTGCCTCTCTGTGTCTCTATGCCTCTCTGCTCGTCTCTGTGTCTGTCTCACCTACCTGTCTGGATGAATGTGGCTTCTTTAATCCTTGGTCAGACTTCCATACAGCTAAATTTTTCTGATGGTTCTGGGTGTTATTTGTTTGGGGATCTATTTGTAATTCTTTCTGTGGTTGAGCGAGGAGGCAAAGTGTGTTTACTTATGACTCCATCTTGACCAGAAGTCAGCTTTCTTTTTCTTTAAAGACTTTTTAAAAGAGCAGTTTAGATTCACAGCAAAATTGAAAGAGGAAAGTTCAGAGATTTCTCATATGCGTATATCCCCCATGCCTGCACATGCATGTCCTCCCCCATTATTGGTGTCCCCAACCACTTAAAACACAAAGGCCCGAACTTTATGATGTAAATTTTATATCTAGAGTTTAATTAGCATCTAGTCCAATTTAAATTTTACTTAAAGAAATAACTGTATGAACTACCCAAATCAGTATTTAGATGTTACCTGGAAAATTTAAAAAGTACAGTTTGACTCAAATATAAGAAACTGAGTATGTGCAGGCAGGTATAAATGTCACTGTACAGAATTCTTTGGTAACTATTTTTGTAGAAAAGTTTGCAGTTGTATATATAGAAAAATTGAGCAATGTATTTATTGTATGTTCTCCTGTTTCACAAATGGAAATAGTGTTTTACCAAAGACTTAAAGTGGATATTCTGGAGCCTGCTAATAGTTCTGTGAGCTGACTGTGCATACCTCTTCCCAACTTTGTGTTCACTGTCAAGTTGATGACTTGAAATTGGTCACGGTGGGTATATTTACACCATGGAAATTGACAAAGACTACAAATCAAGCCTGCCTCCATCTTCCCCCTATTTGGAGCCAGTTGGTAAACATTTATCAGCACACTGATGAAGTGAGATAATACATTACAGTAGACATGAAGTATGACTATGTTCCTCCAAGTACAGGGAGAGTTGGCTACTGATGGCTCTCAGTGACATCCTTCTATGGATTGCCTAGTTGAAGGGAGTTGCCTGCCCAATATTATGCACCTTCCTCTCTGGACAGCTAGCTAATGTGAAGTTAAAGACCATGCCCTTCAAAAGCTATTCCATCTCCAGAGTTTCTTGTCTCTTTCAATTGCATCACAATTTATTCCCTTCACCCAGTCCAGCTTCTCCCTTTCCTTTGCAGGTATTACTTGTAAGAGCAGACCCCAAAAGACCACAAAAATCTCTATGTTTTTCCCCAGGGAATCTGACCAAACATACATATAACATTCTCTGGCACATAGTAAGTACTCAATAAATGCTACTTGTGAATATATTTATAACCATTCTTTCACTGTTCCTTAGTGTCTAATCTAGTTGTTAGAGACAGAGGAAAATGCTGTTAAGTACCTTTTCCTCTTTTTAAGTTAAAAAGGGATTTTGTTACAGATAAAAATAACAAAATAATGTTATCCATTATCTTAGTTAACTCTTCAAAATGCTGGACCTGAATGAAGTATATATTTGGGCCAAGTGAACAGCTACAAATTAAATGGATTCTTAGGGAACTTTATGTAGTAAAAAAATCCCTTCAAGTCAGAAAAAAATTGTAGAATTTGACTAAGATAATAAAGGAATTTTAAGAGTTTGTCAAATTTTGATTGCTGAACCTTAAGCAAATGTAATCTCTAAGACACCCCACTCAGGAGTCTTTAATTATAATATGAATGCCAATTTGCTAACATCACAGTTCTGAGAAGGTTGACTAAGAGGATGTTTCCTCAGTAATCTCATTAGTTGATAAGAACATTTTTTGGTCAATTTAAAAGAAATTGAATATTATGGACACATTATTCTTCTCCCGAGACTGCACAGGGCCTAAGCCTACTGTATCCTAGGGAGCACTGGCCACAGACCACAGCCGAAACACGTTAGGCAGCCATTCATAGTCATCCTGTAAAATAATATCCTGTGTACATTCTTGGTTATGCATGAATATCATAATTACTACTAAGGGATTAATTATTTTGTTTGGAATCATAATATTTCTTAGAACCCTGTGAAGAACTTAACAAAATTAAGTCATAATAATTCACATATTGGTCATATATTAACATAAAATATCTCTGACACATTAGAAAGACCACTTTTAAAACTTTCCATGCATTGGAAGATCACATTAAGGGAATGCTGTTTGGTTTCTGATTTCTAGCATGGAATTCAGGCTCAGTTAACAATATAATAGTTACATGTTATTGCAGGAGGATGCTACCTTGATATTTTCCTATTCATTTGCCTATTAGTTTATTCATACAACTCTATTAGACAAGATAGTATAGATGGCACTGAGGATAATGAGAGAAATGAGAAAAATTATCTCTTACAGAACCCATGTTTTATGGAAGAGACACACATGAAAAGAAATAAATTCAAATGCGAGTAGACAGAATTTAGGAGCTATCGCCTCTGCACATTTTACGTGCTTCTGCAGATAACATCACGCTGCTCCTCCACATTCTGTGTCTCCATTACCCTTTCTAAGTGGCTTGGTCATAGAAACTAAATCCCTGGATGCATGTCTCAAGCCGAGCGTATCCGAGGCAGACCCTGAGAGTGTCCCGATCAAAGTTTCCTGACTTTTGGGTGTGGAAAGATGTGAATGCAAGGCTACAGGCAGTTACTTTTCCACCACTCCAATAATAAAGGAGGGTAAAGAAAGATAAAATGGGTCCCAAGCTGTCCCATAACAAACCAAGAGTTGGTTTCTATCATTGATCCTGGAAGCAACCTGGGTATCCTTTCAGAATGAGCTTGGTCCCTCCAGCTCTCAGCAGAAAGTGCTCACTACTGCACAGGTACCAGGAGTGGCTCCAGGTTTTGAGTCCTGCAGCTTTTACTATTTGGGAATCCTCAAAAAAAAAAAAAAAACCCCACAAAATTATAAAGTTACAACCAGACAAAATGTGATTATTTTGAAAGAGAAAGGAAAATACAAATTACTGAACCCCTGGAGGGTTACTTCTTTGGAAATTTTCCAAACATTGCTTACATAGAAGTGCTTCCTAGCTGTGAACTGGCCCCTCTTCCCACAGAGAACTCTGTGCAACAGCCAGCAACTCCTGTGACACAGAGCGGCACGTGCAAGTGAGGGGTCCCGAAGCTTGGGCTTCACCAGCTTCAAGGTAAGTCCGCTTGTGGTGGCACATGTGTCTAAAGGACAGCGGGACAACAAAGAGCCAAGGGTGACCCTGGGTGCTGGGAACATTTTATCAGAGGGGTGAACACTCAGGGGATGATTAACCAGCTTCTAAAGTAAAGGAAGTGAGTGGAGTCCAAGATTGTGTGAGTATTTTGCATTAACGAAAGTTTATCTTCAATGCGAAGGAAGGGTGATTCCAGGGTGGCAAGTTAGAGAACTCCTCTCCCTGTAATCCTAGAACATGCCTGTTAAGTATGTGGTTTTCTTCCCTCTCCCTTCTCTGCTCTTGGTCTTCTTTTCACTTTTTTGGCCTTTGAGGGAGGGTATTTCAAAGACTGGCTTCCAGGATTTTATGTACAGCATAAGCTTTATGTTTTTGAGGTATTTCACTAAACACCAATATTTTGTCCTTGTCCTGAAAATAAACACAATGCTCAAAAAAAGAGAGAGAAAGAAAGGAACAGAATAATAACAGATAACAAGACTTTTCTCTTTTACACCAAGACCCTAAAACATTAAGGAGCTTAACAAAACTAACAAATGCTACCCTATTTCACACAGGAATAATGTCACCAAGAGTTCACCTCGGTGGTGCTGAATGGAGTGGGTGGGAAACCAGAGGGAATATTTTAGGTCGACAAATATGACACCTCATATTTTTAAAAGTTAAAATCAAATAAATGCAACTTTTCACAGACTTTACACAATACTTCTAATATGGAAAAAGAATGTGGGTCCAAAATGTACAGATAGCAATCTATAGTCTCTTTTCCTAATTCAGATTAACAACAAAATAAACAAAAAACTGGATATGGTGAATTTGGTGAATCCTTCTAGCTGTGGGCAGGACTAGCCTGCTTTAGACAAAAATACACTTAAAACTAAAGAGAAAATGTTGGTCCCTGGTTCCTAGCATTGCGAAGGGTACTTCTATGTGTTCTGGAGGAATGGGGATATAGGGAGGCAGTCTGTGTAAGGTCCAGGGTTGAACTTACTTTGAAAAGTCTATAGCAGGAGGATGTGGGATCCTGTAAGAGTTGCTGTATCATCCCTTTGTTGGATGGTAAGTACCCTACCAGGTGTCCTGCCCAAACTGTGATCATAACTCACGTATCAGAGAGCCAGGTCTGAGCCATTTGCAAAGCAGATGCTGGTGTTTGCAGAGCCTCCTTCTCTGTTCCATCCTGCACTGGCTACCTATGCAGGCACTTCTTCCTCCTTCCATTTGTACATACCATTCTGAAGATGCTCCTGTCTACTCAGGACATATGGACACAGCTGGGTCAGTCCTTTAGGTCAATGTCCAGTGTTCTGTATCTTACCTGATTCCCTTATCCATAGCATTTCTATGTTTGAGTCCCTCTTTGGCCAGGTAAGATTTTCCAAAATAATAATAATCACTAAAGGAAGATCTCTCTGCTACTGTATGTTTGAAATTGTATGAATTATTTTAGACTTGTCTTCTGGTATGGAATCTAGGTGTGAACTTTGATAAGGGCAAATTCCTATAGGTAAGGACTGGCATATTCTCCCAAGAAGAGGGAGAGGAGAAAAAGTTATTATTCCCAACATCATTTGTGTGGAAGATGCGTCTCCCAAGATAAAACACTGCAATTGGGAAGACAGAGACAAAACAAGGCATTACAGGACTTGGGAAAAGACAAGGATGCCTGAAATATCTACCCAGGAAGTAGATCAAAGCAAAGGGACCTCCATATTGCAGAATAAAGCAGCCATATTTTGAAACTCAATGTCTCTAATTGGTGAATTTTTAGGGACTAGCAGAACTATCCTTTCCATTTGTCTTTTCATGTGACTGTTTCCACTTACTTGTTACAAGATCAACCTTGAAGCACCTGGACCAGATGTTTAGGGAGCAGTTATGTTGTCTTGCAGGCTACGAACAATGAAATATGGTATATAGGTTTCCTTCCCAGATGACATTCATCTTTCCTGTGGTCATCTATTAACTAAATCTCAGTATACACGAATTCAGTTAGTGTGTGTGGAACGTGACTTATGTGTCTAGCCCATGCTAGCCCACCTTGAAGGATTACAAGGAGGATTGAAGGTCTAGGGCCTGCCATGCTGGAAACACATTGAACTTCCATGAGACTTTGTAATGCAACAACAGGCTTTGCAAAGTATAATTGAAGGCCAATCAAAACAAAAACAAACAGAATGGTGCTGTCGCTCTGTGTGTCAGGGAAACATATTCCCAGAATTCCATCTTCAGCCCCTCTTCTTTGATCATCTTACACACCCTCTTCTAATGATGTCATAGGGTCTACGTCAGGCCTCTTTCGGTCTATTTGTTGTGGTGACGCTGGCAGATGTTTCGTGTTCCTTTTCCTACTGCTGCTATTGAACAAGAACAATCCCAGGTGCTTTTTGAAGCAAGGGCACACATTTTGACAGTAACTGGGGATTACCATGGCTAAGGTTACCAATAGTAACTTTATAAGAATCGCACCTGTTATTTTGACCTCTTAGCTCATTCTTTTAACCAAGTTGGCAAAATTCCCAACCCACACAGAGACATTTTAAAAAGCACTCCTCATATCAAGTGCCTTCCCCTAAACCCTCAGATTAAGTGAAGGAAAAGCTATTCCTTCAATATTGCCTTTTATGCACTTTGAAAATTTGAGTTCATTTCCAGATAGGCTGAAAAAACTAACATAATAGAATTTTGCCATTTTATACCCTAAGTATGATGTCACATAATGTGATCTGAGACTTATTAAAAAACAAACTCAAAGGCAAAAAAAAATGGTAGCATTAAAGCTATTTAAGAGAATGGATAACCAGGTTAGTTAAGAATAACTAGATTAGTTAAGGATAACTGGCTATGTATCACTCTAATTAATAGATGTTTACATGTTACAACTTCAAGCTGTGAGATGATATGGAACCCCTTCCACGGGCAAGGGGGGACAAGGGGAGGGGTCATTTAGAGCACGGAGGCACAGTGAGCCCCACATAAGGCATGACCGGTTACTGCGGTGAGTGAAACCAGGACTTCCCGGGAGGCTCTCTAATCAGCATCCCATCACTTAACAGTTCAGTTAACAAATTTGGACAAAAAAGCAACTGAAAACTTCATCTCCAATTATCAAACCCCCTTGAAGCTTAAGTTCCCAAAGGCTTTTCTAAGAGAATGGGTGTCACTAATCAATAAAGACACTGAGTGAGACACTCTCAAGGAGCTCTCTTTCTTAGAAATGTTTGTTAGCCCAGCAGGAAGAGTCTGCAGTGAAATGCTTTTACTTCAAGGTTCATTATTTGTTTTTTCTCCCCAAAGCCAATGGAAGCTTGAAGAAGTATGAAAGCCTACTGCTGAATTATAGGAGAGCAAAAAAAAAAAAGAAAAAAAAGAAAAAAAACCAACTCTGCTGGATTCCTAGCAACTAGCTGGTTTTTGGATTGCTTTTTTCTTGATTGAGGGTGAAATTTCTGGAGCTTGTTTTATAGTGTAAAAGTGTATTCTATAGACTAATGCCATTTTAGAAATGCAGGCCTTCACAAGCCTTTTGTTTTAGGATGCTCAGACAATAATGGTAAAAGCAATAGAATGGTAACTTAACGAAAAACAAAACTCATACCTGGGTCAGTAACTGGGTTCCATTTCATTTCTGAGGAAAAAAATCCATTGTCAAGTGAGTTAGCGTTCATTGAAGTAACAGGCTAGGTAGTCTCATACAGACAAATCGACTCCTTTGTTAGAATCCTACTTCTGGAATATACTTAAAGAATTCGTTTTTGTTGTTGTTATTGTTTTTTAGAGTAAAACTTTGAACTTCAGTGTACAAAAAATCCTTAAAAGCATTTTGATTCCTAAGATAATACTTAATGCTTTGAGAATTTCACAAAAATCATGAATATAATAATTAGTTAAGTTTGCTATATTCTTGATGGAAAATTAACTTGAGACAATGGCCTCTATGGGTGGGTCCTGATAACATTGTAAATACAGGAGAATTTTGTGCAGCTCTCCCGGTAACATCCTCACGTTAATTCTTAAGAACTCACTGTGCGCTCTGTAGCATCCTGACCCATTTGGTGGTCCTATTGACTAATGTGCCTGAGTCCCACTAGACTGTGAGCTCTTTGAAAGCAGAGTTCCTGTCTATTCAATCTTCCTTGCCTAGAATATAAAGATAATCATTTTTCCTAGATTGTATCAGTCTTTATATGTTAAGCTAAATAATGGTCTCCACAAATGCCTACATCCTAAGCCTCAGGAGCTGTGAATATGTTAACCTTACGTGATGAAATGGACTTTGCAAATGTGATTAAATTAAGGATCTTGGGATGGACAGGTTATCCTGGATTATCAGGGTGGGCCCAATGTAATCACAGGGTGCTTAGAAGAGGGAGGGAGGAGCATCTGTGTCAGCAGGAGAAGAGGTGACCTCAGAAGCAAAGGGTTGGAGTGATAAGAAGAAGTGATCAGCAAGCCAAGGAATACAGGCAGCCTCTAGAAGCTAAAAGAGGCAAGAAAATGGCATCTCCCCTCAAGTCTTCCAGAAAGAACCAGACAGCCAAAATCTTGACTAAGTTTGACATGATTTGTTACAACAGCAATATGAAATTAATATACTGGTGTTATTATGTGGTGAACTAAAATCATCTATTCTCCTTGAGTTCCCCTCTGATGAACCTTGTGGCATCAGGTGTTTTTAGAAGAGGCAGTACATGAAAGACAAAAAGTCTTGGGCTCATAAATCAAACATCCTGGGCTCATGTCTTGGCTCTGTTCTAATTAGCTGTCTGAACTTGGTGTAATTTAACCTCTTGAAACTTTAGTCTCCACACTGGGAAAATCAGGATAATAGTAGTTCTGGCAACACAGGCATGTTTTTTTTTTCTCCCCCCCCTCTAAGAAATAAGGCAGCATGAGTGTGTGTGTGTATTTAGCACAGTATTCAGTCAGTGAATTTGTTTTTTAGTAGAAAATGTAAGTATACAAATATTGACTGTGTCTAAATAAATCACCTTAGAAAAACACAGGTTCTGGTTATAAGTCACTTGTTGCTTTGCCTATTCATTGTCACAAAGCATATGTGAGGAAGAATTTTTGTAGTGTATAATTTCCTGACAGGCTTGGACACTGAAGACAGATCCAGGAAACACCATGACTTAGGCCAGGATGAATCCAGCTTTATTCTGGCTCCGCTGGGTACCGATAGCTTTATTTACAAAGTGTGTTTGCCTGGGCCTCCCGAGCCTTTGACATGTCACACACCACATGCCCTCTGCCAGAAATGTCCTCCTGTTACAACTACCAGCACCCTTTTCCCTTAGGAAGAACATACAATCTCCGTGATGTCTTTCTTGCCTTCTCAAGTTCCAGTTATGAATTTTTCAATTTTCTCAACATACTTTCACAAGAATCCCCTTGAATTTTATTTCTACCTCCCTATCAGACCTTCAGGGAGATTGCTTTGTCTTTTCTTTTTTCTTTTTTGATCTCTGGGTATCACACTAGGCACTGAGAATATAATTCAAGAAATTTGAAGACTAGATTATCTGAGGAACCAGTCTCTGAGGGTGATGCGGTGGTTTAAGTTACTTTAAACATATGTATTGCTCCACAATTATACACAATTATCTCATAATAAATTTGCATTTTAGAATACTATTCCTTGCCCCCAACATTTTCATCTAGAAGAGTAATTATACTGGTACATATTTCAGCCAACTGTGGTAAGTCAATTAAACATAGATGTTGGCATGAGAAAAATTCTTGGTACCTCTCAAATGGCATGGTGAATTATAGTAACAGAATAAAACTGAAAACTATTTACTATATAATAGAGGTAAAGATGTTTAAGGTTTTTGTGTTTTCTTAAATATTTACATCAAGGTCATGCAATGAAAATAATAACTGAACTATGAAATTCTTTAAAAATGAAATCAATTTCACTTTTCTCCAGAGACATTATAGTAAGATATAAATTAAACATATGCTAAATAAATAGCTTTGGGAGTATGCCCATTCTATAATGGTGCTATAATTGAAGTCAGGTGAGACAACCAGAATGATTTTCCTGCTAAATTTTCTGCAATATAGCTTCTAAAGAAAGCAAAAGCTATCTGCAGAAGTGTTTAACCCACTTGTGAGACTTTAAATAAAGTGTTTAATATGTATTAGACATCTCACAATACTGTGAATAATGGTTCTTTATTTAAAAGAATATATATATATATATATATATATATATATATATATATATATATGACCTTGGTTCATTTGAACAAATAATTGAGATCATCAGGACAATATGACAGAATTGCTATGTCTCATTCTCTATGTATTTTATAGAATCTCATGCTTTAATTCTGTTTTTTCCTTAGGCATTTATTTCTGTAGGTATTCTTTTCAATTTACAATGTGTGGTTCTTGGTCTTACAAAGAAAGATCTTATGAAAACAATAATGTCCTGATTTGTTCAAAAAGCCTCTTAATTTAATAAATATTTATATTTCACATTCATGTGGAATCATTTCTTTCTTTCCTCTCCATTTTTCTTAAATACTTTTTAAGTGCTTAACTTTCTTATACAGTGGTTAAGATTACTGCCCATTTGATGGGGATGTAGGTGAAACTGAGGTGTTCTTTTTTATGATTCCCAAAATATAGAGCTGATACATAATGAAGAAATATAGCCAAAAGTAAATTTCAGATCTTCCATTTGGTGCCACATAATTCTTTTTCATTAAGCACAAAGCCCAATGGCTACCAAGTGGCAAATAATGTTAGGAAAGGAACATTCTACTGCAAGTGGATTGGAGTGGTGAGCTCTCCCCCAGGAAACCAGACCTGCCTTATGAAATAGTTCTGCGGCTTTAAAAATCCTGTGGGAAAAAAGGGCATTTCCAGGAAGAACATTTAATTAGGTTAGTAAAAAGGAGGTATTGAGTCAAGGATTAGAAACAAAACCCAAAACCCCACCATGCAAGATGAAAAAGAAAATGATACAAATAAAGATACTGGGCAATATTTTCCTCATCTGGAAAATTTGTGGATTGAAAAAAAAATACCTTTCAATTCCTTTCAGCTATTAGACTTTATGATTTTAAATGGATGAAACAGGATATTAACTTCCATCATAAGCCAGGCTTCTAGGACCGAGCCCACAAAAATCTCTTGTTAATGCTTTCCCTTATCTCAAACAGGAAGTTGAAAAGTTTCACTAGATACCTCTCTACAAAAGGAACATACGCAAAAAAGTACAAAGTACTCTCAACTGGAGAGTTGGAAGTGTATCATCCAGATGTGAGAGCTATTCCAGGTCCAGCAATCTTCAAAGGCAGGATTTCAAAGAGTCTCTCATTCATTCATGAATTTATACATTCTTTATTAAGCCCCTACGAAAGGTGGTAGGAACCTATAATTAACTGACATTATCATCATCCTTCTATATAATAAATTTGAGTTAAAAATACAATGTTAACTGAGTACAAATGAAAGAGGCAATTCTGATTGAAGAAAGGGGTGAACGTAGAAAGGGGTTATAGAAGCTTTTCTTGTTGTCTGAATGATAAGATTTCAATACCTAAGAAGGGATAAAAAGGGATAGTATTCCAGAGGAAGGGAATAGCCTTAGCAAAGATAGGGAGAATGTGTGATGTTTTTGGCAAGTTTTGAGAACAGTGAAAAGTGTAGCATGTCCAAGAGGACGGGTGGGAATGTGAGAGAAGCAAGCAATGAGACAGGAAAAATAGGCTGGACTAACTGTGTGCTAGGAAGTTCAGACTTCATTATGCGGGCAATTTGAAGTCATGTAGGATTTTGGAACAGAGGGTTTGAAATACCTCCTGCTGGGCTTGGAAGAGGAAAGTACAAGGGAGAAGTCCAGGGTGACTGGGGCCAATGAGATCATTTATTGGCCTTCTCGTAAAGTCTGGGGTCTTAAGAACCAGAATTTAGTGGAAACGTCCAAGGAGTAAAGAGACTTTTCCTCAAAGAAAGCCAGTCTCAACTAACACAAAATTCTAAAGAAATGCAAAACTTCAAATAGCAACTGAAGTAAAGGTTGTAGGCTGGCCTACCACTGGCCCTGATTAGATAGCAAGGATTTGTAATTTGCGTATTAAAGAAGAAGACTAAACTCATGGCTTCTGTTTTTGTTAGAATGATAATGTTTGCTTGTAACTGTGTGCCCAGTAACTTTAGAAAATAAACTATTTGAAAATGTTTTGTTCGCTGAAAGTGGTAAACATTCTATCTGAATCACATTGGAACACTCAGTTGTTTAGCAAATCCATTCAGATGTGGTTAATGCCAAGTTAAACTACACTGAAACTCATTTAAGAATCACTTATTTACTGCAGTGTAAATGTAAGAGATATATTTGTTTATCCTTTAGTTATTTTCTATCTAAAGTGGGGAGTGGCAGGTAGATATTAAAATAATGTTATTTTAGTGGCTGAGTTGGGGGTTGGAGCTGGAAATGGGGATCTCTTTGTGATAAAAATGTTCTGAAATTGTATTATGCTGCTGGTTGTACAACTCTATAAATTTAGTAAAAGTCACTGGACTCTACACATGAGTGAATTTTGTGATTATGTAAATGATACTTCATTAAAGTTGTCAAAAACAGTATTGATGTACATGCATTTAGGATTCTAAATCTGCTAATGTGATAAATAACTAGTAGTCATTGATCCAATAACAGTTTATAGAGAAATATACTAGGGACAGGTAACTTACATGCCAGTGTTTCTAAGAATTTAATGTGTTTAAAAATCATCAGTGGATAGTAAATGTTGATTCTAATTCAATAAGTCTTGGTCTGGGTCTGTAATTCTGCCATTTAAACAAACTTTCAGGTGATTCCATGAGGTGACTGAAAAACCACATTTGAATGTCAAGGTTCTAGGAAGGGAGGTGGATAATAATCAAGCAAACAAAGAAAAGTCCAAGATAGTTTCTCATATATATATTATATAACCTTCAAAACAACACTATAATTTAACATTCTTTCAAAATACTTGATTCACTGACTACCACATATCAGGCACCATGATAGGTGATAAAGACACAGTTGTGAGCGGGTCACTGTTTCTGATCTCATGGAATATACAGTCTACTGCTAAACTTACTGTACCCTCAGAATAACCCTATGAGGTATGTAATATAATTCTTTTTATTTTACAGAAGCAGAAGGTCACACAGCTCATATCAGTGCTGGGTCTCAAGCCAAAGACATCATCTCAACACTGTGTGACTATACTTTCCTCAAATTCATTGTTACATTTCAGAAATGAGAAATTTAGACTGCATTTATCATCACAGAATAAATACTGTGTTTTCTTGGGCTTTGGTGCCCTTAGCAAGTTGTATTGCCTGTTTGTACTGCTTATTAGCTTGGTTCTCTCCTCTTTCTGGGTCTCACATTATTAAAGCACTCTTTGTGCGTATATGGAAGATCGTTATTTAGGTCTACATTTCTTTCTCTTCTTTGCTACCAATTTCAGCAACCTTCTGAGGATCTAGTTATACTCTCCTCTCCTGGGACTTTGAAGTTCTTTTTCATTTATCATCTGCAGATGTACATGCCTTACGCCACTTTCTTCCCTTTTTCAGCGCACTAATCATGTAGTTAATACAGAGTCCAACATGGACCCATGAGGACAGCTCCTCAGATTCAGACTCATTTTATGTCAATAACCCATTCCTTCAACAATGTCTTAGCTTGAAGTGCTCACACTGGGACAAGAACAAACCACTGTGGTTTATGAAAAAATATGAATTCCTAGACACATATAGGATAAATATTTGAAAATCAATAACTTATTTGCATGAATATCAACAATGATGGAAATATAAAATGGGACATTATATCCTAGTATATTTGGACCATTAACAATACCTAACACTTATTGAATGTGAACAACCACTAAATTATATTATTAGTACATCTAATTTTAAGAAGTCTCTTTCACTATTATTAAATTGTCCATTGCCACCATTATTTTGCAGGCCAGAAACTGAGAGCCAGTATTATAAATTGCTATTGTATACTTATGTTTAAGTATAAATTAATTAATTTATACTTAAATTAATACTTATGTTTTTGGTTGTTATTTTAACTGACCTGTTAAGAAACTAGCCATACTACCCTTCTAATCTGGAATATGAAATTTGTCAGTACTGTCCCAAAGAATATTTGATTTAGAGAATTTGACTGAGAGTATGTCTCCCCAAGGAACAGCTGACTTTATAAAGACCAATAATTTGAGCTGTTACCAGTTACCTTGAAATAAGTTTTGTGAAATAAATTCCAGTTTTTATAAAGCTGAAGGAGAATAGAGAATTAAATAAAAATTCAAGTATGTAAACTGCCTATAGTATGGTTTCAAGACAATTGTATTAAGTACACAAATCTGGTTTTAATGGAATGCTTAGAAGATGGGCAGAGTGCTAAATGTGTAAGTAATTATGAACTTGGCACAGTAGCTCTGTTTATTTTAAGCTCTCTTGTGCTGCTTTGGTTGAGAATGTTTACTTAACCAGACTCTATTAAACATGCTAAAAACATTATTGCAGATTTTGTCTCTGTGAGCACTTTCAATTGACAAACTACAGAAGCAATAAATCATCAAGCATGGTAGATGATGGCAGATGGGCTAAAGCAGACACAAAGTGGACAGGCAGGTATCTCTTTATCTTGGACTTTTAAAAAAATCAGTTGAATTAAGTGTTTCTGAAAAGCAAAGGACTGATAGTGCTGGAGACTGAAGTCTTCTGTTTTCCAGACACCAGGCTGTGTGCAGGGCACTGCTGAGGGAGTTCCTCTCCGGCATGCCTTGACCTGCGGGAACTAGTAATTAGCCCTCTCTAGTGTCCAGAAAATCCCAGGCTAGTAACTACTGCCTGAAATTTAGCCTCTCAATCTATACTTAATGCAGTTACTGAAAGAGCTAGATATGTACGTAACACTCTAACCATCCACAATGCTACCGAAGCACAGGAAAGAAGGAAACTCTCGGGTGTTTCACCATGCAAGGAACAAGGAACTGAGAAACCACAGAAACTTCTGTCAGTAATGATCCATGTGGAAACCCAGTTCTAGCTTTATTGTCATTTCTTTCCCTTCTACCTCCTTCTCCTCTTCCTTTTTTTCTTCTGTCGTCATCTGCATCTTCTTTGTTGTTTCTGACTTTATTTGACTTTATTGAGGAAGGAGGCTTCTTACTTCCATTTTAAATAATTCCAGTGGTGTTCCCTGATAAAGATTGGTGAGCTACACACATTTAAACTACGTATTAAAAATAATTTGATCTTTTCTCTACAAAATTTTAAAATATTAGGTTCTCACAAAGTAAGTTCACAGTAGAGAGGCAGTGATTTTATTCTAAACAAGGAAACTGAGGAATTTTTGCCATACACTGTATTTATTATAGTAAACTTGAAAGGCAGTGAATTGGCAGGCAAGAAAAAAAAGACATCTGTTTATCTTTACAATTTACATAAATCTCAACCAGAAAAAAAGATTTTAGGCCATCACTATCAGAGAAATTATCTGATATGGTTTTCTGCAGTTTATTGACAAAAACCACTCCAGTCAAAAATCCATTTTATGTGGTGTGTGGTCTTGGAGGCAAAATATGTTAGTTTTATTTATCTGAAAATAGGCATCCTAAAATAGTCCTAACAAAGTTTACAGAAGGCCGAGATTAAAAAATAAAATTAACATGAGAGAATGGTTATATGCTATATACTTTTCAAAAAAGCAGAATGTGATATTTAAATAACAAAAGTATACATTTTTAAATGAGTTCAAAAATGAAATGAATTTTTGAGATCCAAACACAATATGTTGTTATTGTATAAAGTTGTTCACATATATAGAGCCCTTCATATACCATAGAATACTTACAATAGTTTATGATCTAAATAGTAAACTTTTTATGTTAGTAACCACAGCACCACTTAGTTATGAGAAAAAAAGTCTAAACACATATCAATCATTTGAACTTATAGAACACTGCTAAGCTGTTATAATACTGAATTAATACCAAAAGTTTAGGAATCATTAAATTCCAGTATAGGCCAATGTCACTCAGGACTAGGACTTCAGAGTCACACAAACTTTGGGTAAGCTACTTAACGTCTTCTAACTGTATTGTATTCATATGCAAAATGGGGAAAATAATTTCATTAGTACAAAGTTTTTAAAAAGGTTAGCATGAATGCATAACTCTATTGCATAGTTGAAAGTTGCTAACCTTATTTGTGGTAATCATTTTTGCGATATATATGTCAAATCATCATGTTGCACATCTTAAACATAATTTTATGTCAATTATATCTCAGTAAAGCTGGGGGGGAAAGTTTTCAAGAAGACTTTCATGAGTAACTTATTTTATGATCCTAAGCCCAGTGCCTAAATGTACTCCATGAAACTTAGTTTCCTTTGCTCTAGAAAGTAGAAATACTCTTTCCAAGGATAAGGGCCATGTTTCATTTATATCTGTAGCTGTCAGAATGCTTGGTAAAGCAACTTATACCTATAGACATTCAATAAAATCTATAGGAGGAAAAGGAAGAAGAGGGAATGACCTAGTGCCAGCTCTAAACTAATTCCTGATCTAGTATAAGAGACAGAACTTATGTAAGTAAACATGTTTAAAATTTGCATGTAAAATAAATATATAAGGCACCCTAAAGGCACATATCAGCTGCTAAATTATTAAGGTGAGAAAAGAAGTTTGTTTCCTTGCTCAAAAGGCATTTTAATATGAGAATTCTGTGTCTTTTCATAGTGTCCATTACAAAGAAAAGAATATAGGCAGAAAGGTTCACCAGGATATCCTTAAAATAATCTAGGTGTATGGGGTATGGACCTGGTTGAGAGCGCAGAAATGCAAAAGGTCAGGAATATAAAAACACTGAGTAGGTATCCACAGAGCCTGGGAGCAGTCTGGAGTGGTAAGTGAATGGGAATGGGCAGGAGAAGCCCAGAGTCTCTGCCTAGCAATAAGGATGCACGGGAAGCAGATGACTAAGGGGAAACCATGAGTCTCCCCTCCACTTTTTCCCATGTTTAGGTTTAGGTGATGGCAGAACATCTAAGTAAAGATGTCCCATAAACAGAAAGAAATCTGTGATGGGAGAATATAAAAGGTCAGGGCAGAGGAGGAAGATCTGGAAATTGTCTGCATAGAGGTAGGTGATTAGTAAAATTAGGGGCTCAAGCATCCTGACTTGTCCAGAGGATGTGAGTTGCAAACCACAGAAGCACCTCCTATTTTAATTACATTTTAACAAATTTTACATTCATATCCATTTACAGCTAGCAGATAACTCTGGTCTAATTCCTTTCTTTTATAGATGGGCAGAAAACCAGAGGTGTGAAGTGACATGTGCAAGGTTATTGAGCAAATAAGTTTCCATTTGTTCACTCATTCAATAAGTACAAATATAGATGAGTACAAATATGGGATGATTTAAAATTCTGTATTGATGTGTATTTCTATTTACAAACCCTCAGTCCTTTTTATGACTATAATTTAGTCATACTTGTGCTGAGTTAAAGTACACATACATTTTAAATTTAGATTGACCTAAAGCCATATCTAATACTATAATTGGGAAACCAAAAGTCTTCTACAACATTAATGTGTCCTTTAAAAAACAATAGGCTGATGATATCGAAACATATTCCCACATAGAAACACTTCCTCACTTTAGCTGGATTGAGCCGGGATAACCTATAGTAATAAAGGATGTTTTCTAAACCTCTATTTGAGGACATATGAGATTCTTATTTTCTTTAAAGTTAGTCCCAGCCATGTTATATGTTGAAATATATAATGTGGGCATTTGAAACTAGAAAACACATATGCTTTCCAAATCACCTTTATACACTTGGGTAAAACCAAAGGAGAAGAAAAATCTAGCACAAACCCAGCATGGCTACAATCTAAGAGGTCAGTTTTCAGTTGTTTACTTGGCAAATCACGCCATCGCTGTCTTGCAACTTAATCCTAACTGCACAATTTACTCAACTGACAGTAGCCAGGATTTTTTAAAAGAAAAATTCATTAAACTACAAGTTTTACATTTGATTGTTTTTTGGTAACATTCTGTCAAAAGTGGTTATACAACCTATGACTGAATATGATGACAAATGACAGAAAATTGATTAGCTACAGGGCAAGTGCAATTTATCTTTATCTCCTTGGAAAATTTTTCCATATAATGATGTTTCCTTTCAACTCACACATACATATTGTTTCATATTCTACCCCTAGGGATCCTGAGAAGCAGTCATTACAGCTCCATTAGCCTGGTAATCCTCTCAATGTTTGAAGAAAGCTACCAAGTTCCCTCTTAGTTTGCTTGTACCCTGGTCATTCCTCCTACGAACTGTCCTCAGTGCCTTGCTCAGTTGGTTTTTCTCCACAGAATTTGCTCCTGTTCACTTCAGACCTTCTGGAATGACATACAACATCGCAGAGCAGACAGAAGTAAACTCAGCAGTTGGACAGATCTTTGAGTTTCTAACAGTCTGTTTGATCTTATACAAAATATTTAAGTTCCCTAAGCCTCAATTTTCTTACCTGTCAAATTTGAAAGAAGAATAATGACCTCAGAGTCCTGTTGTAATGACAAAATGAGATCATCCATGGTCTAGTGCCTATACTAGCTCTCATCAAACTTACACCTGTAGAAGAGGTCAGACCTACGCAGGTAAAAAGAGAAGTCCCATCACCTCTTAGACACAGATCCCATATATTATTATGATATAATCTGCATTATATCATATATTATCTAAAAACCAAGGAGAATTGAATGTTTACCTAAATATTGGCCTGTTTCACATGGGTATACACCTACATGCTCCACAAAGAACTCCTGAGTACAACTTCACAAAAGGTATTCTCATTGAATAGACTTTGCAATGTAAAGGGAAAAAATACCAAAGGACAAAGAAATACTTTTTGGTCACAGGTAGTATAGATCAATGAAAACAAACTGACACCAGTCATGTTGCACTTTTAAATGTTTTTATGTTACCATCTACCCTTTCAGCAGTACAGTGTTCATACTCTTCTTCCTATTCTGTGTTTAACTTCAAGGTTTTACAAATGCCGTATCTGCTGTTGTGCGTCTGATTGCCAGATAATGTATTTGTCAAGAAAAAAGTGTAAGAATAAGCAAACGAAGCCCCTCCCAATATTGTTAAACAGTGTGAGCTGCCCCTCTTCTGAAAGGATTTCCTTCTGTAAGGCAATAGTTGTTCTGAGGGAACGTCATGTTACCTATATGATTACCTCACCCCGTATCTTCTAGCTTCCTTAGTTCTCTTATTCCAAAACATAGCCATTTCCACCTATTGCTTTGAACGATGGCAATGATGGCATTTACACCCTCGCGCACAACCTGTGCGGTGGAGAAACACTGCTGACATTGCCTGAATTTCACTATGTCCCACGAGTCTCAGTAACTGAGCCTGTTAAGCATCTGCCAATAAGAAGGCACCACATTTTTTTTTCTGCACAGGGCAAATAAGAAAACATTCTTTCAGCTATACTCATATTTCTGGTAACATCTGCACAATGTCTTCATGTCAGAGACCAGAATTAAATATTCTCCCTCTAATGTGGAATGCTCAGCCCACCTTCCTTTCAAAATTCTCAAGGCTCATTCTCTATTAAGCATGTTCCCATCACCAACCAGCATATTAAATAATTTCTTTCCTCTGCTCCCATTTTCTGCTTTATGTACTTCAATCCAAGTATCTATAAAACCTCAAAACTCTAATTTGTTTATTTAGCTATCTTTCTCTTTAGACCATAAGCTTTCTGAGGGAGGGAAAAGTGTCCTACCCATCCCAAAAGTCTGAAACATTACCTAGCTCAACATAGTTTTCCCTCTCTAGTGAATCTCTCTGGTTCAATTAAGGCAAAATTATGAGTGGAATGACTAGCATTGGAATTTAGAAGGCCTGGGTTTCAGTCCTGGTACTCTCAGTTATTAATCCATGTCTTTGGGAAAGTTAATAACCTTCTAAGAGTGCCTAAAATAAGGAGTGCGAGCTCAGTCATCTCAGACATCTTTCTTGGATTGGAGATTCTGATTCTCAGTACTCAAGAATCTACTATCCCCTTTATAATGTAGTGGAAGTAATGAACTATTTTTGAAAGTATATTAGTATACCATCCTCACCAGTAAGATAAAAGGGGCTGGGTCATTGATGTTGCTGAACATGAAGTCACCACGCAGGTGAGTGCAACGTGAGCTCTGGTTAAAGTCTTCTCTCACATTTCAAGCACAGGCCCAGACTATGTGAGTGTGGTTTACTCTACTTCACGGCTATGACATTGGGAGTACCTGAGAAGAGTCAATGTCCTTCCAGAGTGGTCTGGGTTGCTCTCAGAATATCTCCTGTGAGAAGACAACTGGCTCGCCGTGTCCATGGGTTATGTGTGGGTGGACCACGTCTGAATCACTGGCACCAGTGCCTGATGCCAAACATAAAACCCCTAAACCTCAAACTATTAAGTGTTGAGCAAGATATTTAGCAACAGTGGGAATTCTGAAAGTACATCTTATTCTGGCTTAGGATACTTAGCGGAAAGAACAGGTTTTTAGGTTTGAACTGAACATTGAGCATCATTATCACGGTGCTTTCGCATGGAGCCAGACTGTTAATAAGGAAGAAAAAGCAAGTCACTCACTTTTCAAGAATACATTTATATGTGGAGTAATAGGCGCACCTCCCATTTCTGTCAGTTGGTCCAAGGGTTTGCTGAACAGTGTTACTGAGCACCCAAGTGAGGCCAACCTTCCAGCTTTAGTTCGTACTCCTTGCTCTCAGTAAAATGAAATAGCTCTGTAAACTTATACAAAGATTTTGCATATAGAAGTGAAACTTTATGTAGTTGCCCTTAATAAAGTCTAGAAGAATCCTTAAAATTTGCTTAATTCAAGCTGATATGGAAGAAAAAGAGAGATACAGACCAACAGGCCAAGCTTAGGAAGGGTTTCCTAACTATTTCTGAGTTTTAGCAGGAAGTCCCTTTAGTTTCAGGTTTAGGCATCAGTTTTATTACTTTACTACAAGTATGAGAGTAAAAAATTCTTTAGCTCCACCAAGCACACAGGACAGTGATTTGTAGATCAGATGATGTCTATTAATTTATCATGAAAGATAAATTGTGCTTCCTTTCCTGAAGGGCAGAGCACTCCTGAGACCAAATAACAAACCCAAACCCTGTGGAGTGAACCATAAAGGGGGAATTCAGCATGTCAAAGAGAGATTTACATCAAATTAACATACCTCGAGATGTTATTCTTCTTCCCTGCAGGGGTATTTCTGTCTAGACACCTAGGGATAGTCATTAGAATCAATGCACTTCACCCTGAACAGGACTGACAGAACGTAAATAATTTTCACTTTCTAACTCTTTTCCACTGTAGTGTTTTCCCTATACATGCTCTCTATAGTGAATTACATCACATCCCCTATTTTATTAGAATCTTGTTTCTCAGAGACAGCTTCAAAAAGCATTGTGCTGCCATCCCCGTTAAACTATCCATGTGATGGGTGCTGGTCTTATCAGATCTCATTGTTCAGAGGATACTTTTTAAATTTTACTTCCAAAATGAGAAGAGGTATTTGCACACAAAGAGAAGAGAGAAAGAATAAAAATGAAGACAATAATAAACTTACAGTCTTACTTACTTACCCTATTTTTATCCCTTGGAAATATTCCTGTGTCCTTAGAATTCCTTCAAATGTATGAAGTTATATATTATTATATTTTACTTCTTTCACAATTGATTAAGAAAGATAATTGCATAGTAGCCTCTCACTACATAAATACCGTTAAAATCAATGTAATAAGTCACTTGAGAAAAGTGAGAAACTAGAATTCAAACATCTTTGTAAAAATTAAATTAAAAAATTTAGCTATTGTTAGTGACATTATTAATTTTTACTACAAACAGTATACTAATTTAATTTGTAATTTGATCTTGATGTACAGCTTTTAGAACAGAAGTTGAAATAATAGTGTAAATAAGTGATTAGCTCAAATTTTGGCCAACTTTGGCAAAGTACTTGGGTTTCTTAAATATGTATTATAGACTTCCCATAGTTGATTCTTTTTCAAATTATGTTTATGCTATTGGTAATCTTTCCCACAGATCAGTGTCTGAAAATAAGCATCAATCAGAAGTGGAAGGGTCAAGTCAAGGAACATGTATAAAGGACCTGTGGACAGAGACAATTGGGGAGGGAGGATTGAATGTGGGTAGTGGGGGGTAGGTAGGGCATGGGAGAGTAATGGGGGAAAATAGGGACAACTGTAATTGAACAACAATAAAATAAATAAATAAAAGAAACCAATAAACTTTTAATTAATTTTTATTGAGTATCTACTAAAAATCCTAGAGGGTCTTGGAAAGAAGAATCAACATAATTTCTGCCTCAGAAACTCAGAATCTTTCAGAAAAACAGACATGATGTAACTAACATATGTAGTCATACAGTGTGGTATGCATGCCGTAAGGCAGCACTGTCCAATAGAAGTAAATTGCAAGTCACATATGAGAAGACACATACGTAATTTTAAAGTTTCTAGCAGGTCATATTTAGAAAGTAAAAATTAAACACATGAAATTAATTTTGTTTTATTTAACCTAATATATCCAACATAATATCATTTCATAAGTATTTCATAAGTAGAATTATTAATGGCATATTTTTTATATTTTTATACTGAGTCTTTGAATGAGATATAGATTTCACATTTGCAGCACATCTTAATTTGAACTCGTTACATTTCAAATTAACAATGGCTACATATGGCTAGTGGCTGCCATATTTGCCATTGCAGAAATGAGCACACAACAAGTTCTGTTTGAAGATGGAGGGGAAAAGATTAATTATTCCTCAATCACCAGAAAAACTGAACAAAAGAGTTGACACTTGAGTTTGGCTTGTAAAGATAAATAGGATTTTATTAGGTAAAGTGAGAATAGATTGTGGACAGATTGTATAACTTTACATTAAGTTTGGATTTTGTCTTTTAAGATCTAGTTAGGTTTTTAAGGCACAGAGTAATAGGATCAGAGTTTTGCTTTCAAAACATAAATATTGGAAGATGCATGAAAGATGCATTGGGAAATGAGACAAGTAAAACCAAATAGAGCAGTTACACGGTTGTTGCTGAGCATGGGATATAGATTTAAACATCATCTATAGGCTCAGGGCTCCCGAATTCAACACAACCCAGATCACTCTCCTCGACTCCAGACCTGACAGTTTCTTATCTGCTGTCAGATGCAGAGTAGCAACTCTGACATAAAATAACCAAAACTCAGCTCCTAAATCTTTCACAGGGACCTGCTCTACACACAGCCTTCCCCATCACAGCCAATGCCCCACTTTCCTTCTAGTCTAGCTGCTTACACTGAAGATTTTAAAGTTAGTTATCTTTCATTCCTTTTTCTCTTCATCTCCCATCTCCGATCCCTCAGGAATTCCTACTGACTCTACCTTCAAAACATACCCACAATCAGACCACTTCTCTTTACTGATGTTACCACCCTGGTCTGAGCCACCCCTATTCACTAAATTGTGACAGCTCCTTCTTGGTCTGTTTGCTCTTACCCCATTTTACTCAGAGGCAGAACCTATGTAGCCAATTAGACTATTCCCAAAGTATCATTTCCTCTATGCAATATAATTATGCATTCATGCTTTTTGCCATGTGAACTTTTATTATGTCTTACAAAAGTAGCCCAAGTGTATATCTCTGACTTTGGTCTCAGAAAATGACTGTCTTTGGGCAATGGAATAGGTAAAAAAGATAATGCTTCAGTTCTCAGTCAAGACTTCAAGAGACATCCTGTGTTTTTACTCAACCCTCTTGCACTATGCTATCTGCTAAGAGAACCCAGGATAAGTAGACATATGAGACAGACTTGGTTCCAACTTGAAATCTGGACCCACAGCTAGCCAATCCAAACCAGGCTTAGCAGAGGCACATCTGACCTACTAACCCCTGAGTGAGAAACAGATGATATTGTGGAAGATAATAAGTTTTGGGTTGTTTGTTATGCATCATTATCACAACAACAGTTGCCTAATTACCCTACAATGGCCTATAAGACCCCTCAAGATCTTCACACATCCTCTCCCTCCTTCTCTCTTCCTTCTTTACTTACTATGCTCTGTTTCACTTACTTCACTTCCAACGCTACACCCTCTTTGTTTTTCAAATATACCAAGTATGCTCCTCCCTCAGGATCTTTGCATAAGCTGATCCCTCTGCCTAGATCACTGCTCCTCTAGTTACCTGCATAGCTCACTTCCTTATTTCCTCCAAGTTAAATGTCACCTTTTCAATGAGAGCTATCATGAAAGTCTGTTTATAATCACATTTCTACCTCCCACCCCAAAGATTAAAGCCTAGGATCATGAGTGAACTTTCAGGGATCATACAAATGTTCATAAATTATACCTAGGAGCATGAGTGAATTTTTGGGGGTCATAAAAATGTTTGGGGATCATAAATTATACCTATGTATAACTTATACATAGGTACAAATTATAGAAGTATACATGTGTGACAAAAGTTAATCACTATGTACATTTAAGATATATGTACATCACTGTATATACATTTATGATAGAAAGACTGTAAATATTGAAAATATTGAACTCTAGTTAGTAGGTTTGCTTTCTACAGTTATCAATTCTGAAACTATATTTTTTATATTTGAGTCATAAGCAAATGAATAAATATGCGTGAATAAGGAAAACCAAGTCTCTTCTTTGGGAGAAGACAGTTACATATACACGTATGGGAAGAAACAAGAGTAGATGGAAGGTACCCTGTAGTACTGTAAAGCAACTGAATATAGAAACATACAGACAGATTTAGGGGTAGACACAGAAATAAGTATATAACGATAGGACAGACATCTCAATTACTCACCGAGAGGGCCTAGAAGCAATGTCACACCAGGAGCAATGAGAACAATCAGTGCCTAGATCTTGGTTTCCACATACCATTCTCTGCTAAAAGAAACTACAGCTCCTGGCAGAGCAGGGAAAGCAAAAGGTGAACTGGAACATCTTGGTACATCAGAAAGTACAGAAGTGCTCAGCACACCATGGGGATGTCTCAAAAGGCCACAGTAGCCAGCTTGAAGGAAATGCCACTGGCCAAATCTGTGCATCAAAATAATGATAACAATGGATTATAATCTATTAAATACAGTTAAGAATCCATACATCCATCTACTATAAATAAATAAATGAGAAAATAAATAAATGAACAAGGAAAATTCCTTTTTTACAGTAGAATTTCAATAGATAATGTAGAAGTAATAATGGATTTAGAAAATAGTGGATGGATGTGGAAGTGTGATAAGAAACAGATATTTAAATATTCTTGAAGTATCTCCCTACAAAATTACTTACTAATTACAGAGCAAAAATGTTGACTTTATCATGGAGAAACCTTGAGGATCACCATCAGGAAATCAAAGCTAAGATAAACATTGGAACCAGCCAACATCTTTTGACACTGAACATGAAGTACTGAGAGACTGAATATCATTTTAGTGCTTTTCCTATAAAAAATGCATAGCATTATTCAAATAAAAAAGAAACATAGCAAATCCACATCAAACATCATTGGTTTGAACTCTTCAAATGTCAACATCAAGAAACACAAAGGAAGTAAAAGTTGACAACAAAATTCAATACAGGATCCCAGACTGATTTCTGGGCCAGGATTTTTTTTTTAAAAAGGTTATAAAGAACATTATTGGGACAACTGATGAAATTGAATAGGGTTCTGGGTTAGATAATAGTACTGTATCAATATTAAATATCCTGATTTTGATAATTATAATACAATTATATTTAAGAATGTCCTTATTCTTTGGAAATACACATTGTAATATTTAGAGGTTAAGGAATACATTTTCAACTGCCTCCCAAAAGTTCAGGAAAAAAACTTGTACATCTGTGTTTGTAAATAGGAGGGAAGGGAGAAAGAAAGAAAAGAAAGAAAGAAAGAAAGAAAGAAAGAAAGAAAGAAAGAAAGAAAGAAAGAAAGAAAGAAAGAAAGAAAGAAAGAAAGAAAGAAAAGAAGAAAGAGAAGGAAGAAAGAAAGAGAAGGAAGGAAGGAAGGAAGGAAGGAAGGAAGGAAGGAAGGAAGGAAGGAAGGAAGGAAGGAAGGGGGAGGGAAAGAGGGATTTAAAAAGGAAGGGTGTTAGGAAGAGAGGGAAAGGAGGAGGAAGAGAGAAAGTGTGAGACAGAGAGAGCACAAGTTGAGCAAAATGTAATCGGCCAGTACACATCGATAAAAGGTATGTGGGAGTTCTTCATACTCTTCTGTAACTCTGAAATAATATCAATTTTTAAAATGCCTCCCACTTCTCATAACCTGCTTAACTTATGCTATTATTTTTCTTTTTTCCCTAGCACTTGCTACCTTTGAACATACCATGTGTTTATTATTTATTGTCTATGTCATTTACCTAGAATAACTAAAATGCAAATCCACGGGGTCAAGGATGTGTTTTTTTGTTTGTTTGTTTGTTTGTTTGTTTCACTGCTATATTCTAATATTTCAAAAAGTTCTTAGCACAATGTAGGTGCTTGATAAATCTTCCTTCCATAAAAAGAGAGAGAGGTGACCCAAGGTGCACTAGGAAAGTGGCGATGGAACAGAGAGGAGGTTACTGAGTCCATGAGAGCACACAGCACAGCAACCCACGCTTATTGATCATTTTCGATATACCAATGGTAATTCTAAGTGCTTTGCATATATTACTTTAATCTGCCAAAATCTGAGATGGTGTTACATTATCTTCACTTTACCAATTAGAAACCTATAGCACAGAGTGAGTAAGTAACTTTCCCAAGTACGTAGTAGAGACAGAATGAGAAACTCAGATGTTCTGGCTCCTACAGTCCATGATTCTGCCTTTTGAGGCAGAGGAGGAGGTAGTGTGAGGCAAAGCAAAGATGAACCATCAGGATCACACACGCTTGGAGGTGAGTCTCATGTCTGACACATATTAGCTGTGTCACTCTGGGACAATAACTTACTTTCTCACCAAGTGTCCTAATTTAAAAGATGCACATGACATCTACAACACAGAAATGTGAGGCTCACATGAGATGATGAAGATAAAGTGTCTTAAAGTGCCCGGAACATCATACATAGTCATTATTAATTTTACACTTCCCTAAGCGAGTGACTAACTTTTGTTGTCATTTGTTTGTTTTTTAGGTTGACCTACCAGATGATGAGGTTGAATAAGCTAGGAAACAGTTGTTAATCACGGTCATTTCCAGTTCAGGAATCATCCACGGTTGGTCTTTAGCATTAATGGACACACTTTATCCCCCCTTTGTTCGACCCAGTATTTCATGCACCTCATCCCTTCATGTGTGGGCAGATCAACTGCCTGTAGAGGGTCGGTGCTGGAACTAAAATATCCAGGTGCAGCATAAATTAAATTTGAAGAGGAATGGTCTTAACTCTGTTGTTGAAACGGTGATCTGGGGACTTCCAGAGGCCCTGTCTGAGTGGGAAATAAAAACAAAATAGTATTTCTTCTCTGAAGTGAGTTGTAAATGAAAAAGAGTGGGAGGAGTGGATATGTCTAAATGCTGCATGAATACTGCTATCATTTTATGAAATATTTTTATTTAATGTTAGTGCTGCTCAGTGTGATAATAAAACTGTCAATGGTAATTACTATTCTACTTACTATGTCACCACAGACTCCCTCCTTGGTGATGCTTTTCATCTATTATTTGCATACATGACATAGTTACCTATTTAGTGAAGTATGCAAGCATATTTCAATCTAGAGTGCAGATAGAGTTTTTTGCTGCCTTTAAAAGTCCCTTGTTAACAAAACAAGACTTCTGATGTTATTAAGGAAAATGTATCAGAAAGCAAGACCCAAAATCAAGAGCTTCACTTGAAATTCTGGGGCCCAAAGATGACAGAAAAGATCAGGAGTGTTTGGACACCAACGCACAGACAAAACTCAATCAGATGAAGATGTACTTTACCAGTTACACAATGTAAGTGAGTCGTAGTTCTCTACCTCTTCATCAGATTATGGAACCAGATGGACCTTTGCTTGGAATCAGCATTTTCAACTTTTGCAAGACTTCTTTCATTAGCAGAAAAACATTTTACATGTTAGGTCACATTGTAATATTTACTGATTTATTAGTTTGTACAGAGTACTTTTCTTAGTTCTTTATATGTATTAATTCACATAAATCTGGTTATATTAGATGTATCTTTCTGCATGTTTATCTTATTAAATACATAGTTTTCTTTGGGTTTCAAACTATCTCTTGTTTCAATTTGTTACAATGTGGATACACTTAACAAGGTTTTAAAAAGACTAAAATATCTGATTTTAAAACTCAGGCTTTAAGAAGGTATCCAATAATCAATAGTTGTTAAAATCCTTAAAATATGACAATTACTGTTTTTATTAAAAACACAAAATTAAACAATGAGTGTGTGGCAAAAGCATCCTATCTGAAGCCAAGTAAAGTTAACATAGAATTAAAAATGATGAGTACATAGACGAATCATATGGTATATTAGATACTGTTAAAAAGATTTCAAAATTTTTAAGTGATTTTAAAGCCATTGCACTAGATATACTATCTGTACTATTTCTTGTTAGTATCCACATTTCATGGTTTCTACAGCTAGTAAGCATCTGCTAAAGCTCAAATTCTGCTCCAGCTTCCTGTAGAGGAGTTAAGGATTATTTGCTTTTATATGGTTCATTTATGTCTGTGGTATGTGATAAAGGTGGTGATTTCTTGACACAGCAATATAGATGGGTTTTCCCCATTAAAAGCTCTACGGGGGGAGGGAACCCTTATAAATCACTGTGTGGTCTTGCAAATCATGCAGTGTTGGGAGGTGTTTTCCTCCCAGGTTTGGGTCAGAATAACAAGCATACGTGAAATTGCCAAATGCATCCAAAAAGAAAGCAAAACCACCCAAAACAAACAAAACATAGTCTAGTATTATTTTAAGAAAAAATGCTAAAATATTGTTTGACCCAAATGAAACATTTCCAAGAGTGTTGCCAAGAATATGAATATGGGAATAGGTATATGTGCCTCCTATTTTAAATCAAGAAATTATAGATATTAAAGCTATAGTAATGCCAGTAACAGTAGAATAAATCATATTTATTGAGCACTAACTCTGCTTGACACTCCACTAATTGCTTTCCCTTGATTTACTTTGTTTAATCCCCAAAATCATACCATGCAGTTAGTATCATGTTACAGATGAGAAAATTTATGACTGCCTCCTGCATAGTTACCAGAACATTCGCCATGATACTTTTCACATTTTTATAAATGCGCCATGATGCTTTTATTTCAAGTCATGTCTCATTTAGATAAAAATTACTTGACAAGAGGTAATCTCCTTCCTCACTTTTTATGGTTACACCTCTAATTAGGGCCAGAAAAAGTATCTTCACATCTACGTTCCTTAAATTAAAAGAAATACTTCTAGGATTTGCATTAACCCTTTCCTATCATCTGTTTTGTAAATAATGATTACCAATGGTAGACATCAGTTGAGTATTGACTTTAGATGAAGTCCAGATATAAGAGAGTAAAAGTGAGAGAAACTGCTCTCCACAAACGTACACATCTACACAGATACACAGATACAGACACACACAATTCTTTTACTTATGATAGTAGGTATGATATCTTCTGGAGAATACCCTAGCTCTGAAGGTGTTAAGCTTTAATGGAGATTGAACTTTATTTATAAGAAGGGAAGAGTTTCTATCAATGAAAAATTCTGGCTCATTGTTATCTTTGAAAATACCTTAGTACCATAGAAACAGATCTGTATTTACATAGAAACATTTATTCATTTTGTGTTTTCTCAAAATAATTAAAAGGGGTGACTCCTTTAAACATTGAAGTTGTTATTTTATAAATCTTTTGAACAGTGATTTGTGAGAGGTTCTATCTCACAAGGTCCTTCTATTGGGAAATAGACACGAAAATCCATTGTAACAGAGACGTGACTGATCTTCGGGGGAGCAACAAGAGAGATCTTTCTTTTTAGATCACGGATCTGAGCATATCAGGGAAAATGTGCTTCTCTCGAATTCCTTAGTTCTCATTCCTGATGTGTTTACCTTTTCTTTTGACTACCAGAAAATCTAGTCTCACTTTTGGTTCACCAGTAGCAATTTTAAAAAACTGTATAGTGTATAGTTCATCAGACTCATGATATTTGTCTATATTTATTTTCTCTTTACCTAATTCCCAAGTGTTTGTTTTATACTATATACTTTATATGTTTGTGTACCCATGTATATGCAAATATATGTAATTATGTGTGTGAGTGTATGTGTATGTACTTTAGCTCTGTTGAGTTATTTACAGAATGGCCAGAATAAGACAAGGCAGTAATATTTGGAAAGATAAAATAAACAAGCATTCTGACACAACACTTACCACAAATATGATATTTTAATATAATATATATTCTACTATTTGCCATGGATAGAGATGTGTGACAAGTTTTCTTGCCTCTAAGTAAAAAATGAAATTAAATGACAATGTAAGAATTAAACTCACTTCTGTCCTTCACAGTTAAGGTCTTACAAATAGACCATGGACCACCGAGCCAAACAGATGTGGCTCATAGTTCATCTTAGGTTAGGCCACTTTGGGAAGCAGCACGAACTGCCCAACCTCCAAGAGCTTAAGCTTCCTCATCCCAAAAATGGAGAGAATTTTTTTTTTGCCAGATGTGTGTAAGGATTAAATGGGATTAAATAAATATGACACATAATACAGTGACACTTAATAAATGCTGGTTCTATTCTTAGCCATCTTCCTCACAGAAATCTCCACTCACTAGAGACTTCTAAATACACCCTAGACATTCTGCAGATGTTTAGTAAAGGAATTATGATGAAGAATTTATAGGGACCTATTTTCCCTTAGTGGAATTGGCTGCACAGGGAGAAATTTACTATAACTTTACCCTCAGAAGGGACAGATGCTTAATGAATTTTTTAAATGATGGTGCCTTGTGCCTGTATAAATGCATATGTGGTGTGTGTTTTTGCTTGTTGAGATGTGGCCATTCACACATAACGCTATGTGAGTACATGTTAGTATGCTACAGATGGTCTGAAGAGGTCTTGGGACTTGTACATATTATTTACCTTTGATCTAGAGGCAATTGTAACAATTTTTATGAAGAATAATTAAGAATAGATAGAGAAACATATATGCAAATATGTTCATGCAATATTATTTAGCATACAAAATTGGTTAGAAATCTATACAATCAAGAGCAGATGATTGGGTAAAGTGGAATGCCTTTAAATAATTGAATTTCAATTGGCCATCACAATGAGATGGTAAAGCACAGTTCCTGACATAAACAAAAGTGTACATAGTATGTTGTTGTGATAAAAAAAAGAATTTGAAACACTATATACAAAATGACCTGATTTTTTGGAATGGTTTTATACTTCTGTAAAGGAAAAAAGTAAGACAGTATATTTTAAAAAACAAGAAGAATCACTAAAGTCATCTATGCCAATGGCAGGTGACTGGTATTTCTTTTAGCCTATCCATACTTTCTCACTTTTCAGTAATGAAGACCTACTGCTTGTGGAGTAAGAGTCATTAACTGAAAGACAACCACCGCTACAGGGCTCTTCTGCATTTTCCTTCACTGGTGTTATATGTTAAGACAAATAGTTTAGGAAAGAATTGAGCATAGCATGCAGCTTTTACAATGTGGTGCACATTCCTGTCTTTTTTCTTTTTTTAAAATAGATGCAGCTAACTGACCTTGATACAGCCTAAATATACAATAGTTGAGAAGGAGTTCTGCGGGGTCACTAGGCTTATGAGATGTTACCAGCACATTTAGATTCTATCTCTTTTCTGTTACTCAAGACATGCTGCTATTTGACAAAACTGACTATCTTATGTATTTGTTACAATGGAAATCAATTTCCAGACGAGTCATTAAGTGGAAGTTTTGAGTCATTTTCTGTCACTTTTGAGTATCTGGTAACACTTTAGGCACCTTAATATAAACCTTTGACTGCTTATTATTTCTAGTTATTAGAGTAAACTGATATGAGACATCCTGCATGTATCAAAATAAACTACAGAAGTACACCCTAAGTAGGAAATAGTACATTTCTGCTTAAAAGAATTATCACATATTTTGTTAGCCAACCTAAACAACATGCCAATAGATTGAGATATAATACACTCTGGTATCTAACTTACTACTCTGGAAGGGCTTGAATTTGAAGTGGGAACATCAGGTTTCTATGACAAATGTCACCTGCCTAATGTTGTTTCTGGCTCTTTAATTCAATGTAATAGTCATTTTCCTGT
This sequence comes from Tonatia bakeri, assembly GCA_004024845.1. Taxonomy (NCBI): domain Eukaryota; kingdom Metazoa; phylum Chordata; class Mammalia; order Chiroptera; family Phyllostomidae; genus Tonatia; species Tonatia bakeri. The sequence goes on from PVIA01000091.1 coordinate 476,245, forward strand.
ATGTTTTCAAAAATAAATAAATGAATGAACACATCTGCACAGGGTACAGGTGGTCTGTAAAATGCATTTGTATGTTCTCGTTGAGAAGGCAAAAACACACACAATAGGAGGCCCTTCCGAGAGGTGTAAATGACTAGGGTGTACTTTCCCAAAACATTGCCTGCACTTGTAAAATGAAACAGTTTGGAAATAGGTTCCACCCTCTTCCACTGACCTTTGGCTCCCATACATCTTCCTCTCTACCCACCTTCTCAAAATATTCCCTCGGAAGCCTTTAACTCAACCTAAAAATAGCTCCCAGAGGTCTTGCTGCCTCACTGTGGAGCCTGTCCTTCACTGAGATCAGATGACTAGGAAAGATAGCAGAAGGGGGTTAACAATAGGGCTTCTTTTAGTTCCAAGTAAGTTCATTGCTTAGCAGGTCCTTTATCTTTTTATGAATACTGCAGAAATGGAGAAAACTGTTGTCTGTAACTTTACTTATAAATAAGTTTGGAAGTTTTAGCACATTTCTGTGATTCATAGTTTAAACTTACATGTCACTGTCTAATTTTAGGTGGCTCTGCCTCATGTATTAAACTAACCAGTGTCTTAAACTATAACCATCAAGCCATTTGCTAAATGTCTTAATTGCATTCTTCACTTACATTGCCAGCAAGTATATCCTGTTTTCCCACATCCTATGATTAATAACTCTCACTGAATTCCCTGTCAATGTGGTGGGTAAGTGGTTTAACCCCGAGCTTCCATTCTAGAAATAAAAGTCAAGTAAATTCAAAAGCTTTTTGCATAATACACCTTGGTGAACCAATGTGTTTTAAAAAGGGCACAATGTTTCAAAGGAGAGTTTGTTAATAAGAAAATAGACATCTGTGGTAATTCCTGTACCCTCTTCATGAATAACTGTGGGTAAGGTTTATAATTTTGCTGTGGTTGTTATAAAATATCTCTTACCTGTGGCCAAACTTGCAATAAAATATCTCCAATAAGAGAGGCAGTGAGACCTGGCTACATTCGCAAGCAAGGCATTGGTCTTCAAGAAAGAATCTTGTTGGAGAACCTCCCTCTTTATTAGTTTCTTTTGTCAACATATGCAAGCACAGAAACAGACTTAGAACAGCCCAAAGTACATAACTTTGGGATTGTAATAAAACTGTAAAAATCATGTTTTTATAAGAACAAGAAGTCAGAAAGTTGATCTTTACCGGTTTTCTGCCTGCCATGCAGAACGTGCTCACGACCTGGTGTGTGCATTGGCACAGCGGTGGATGGTAAGCAGCATCATTGTACAAAAAATGGGATTCACCAAGCCTTTCCTTCAATTGAACAAAGTTTTAAAAGAGCTTCTAGGCTCAAAATATTCTTTGTGCTGTTATAATTAGGTCAACCAAACATTATTTGGTCAACATTAAAACAGAAAGCTGGGTAGCAGTTTTAGTCACAAATAGTTTTCTGTGAACTTGGATGTCTTGAGAAAGGCTGAGATGTTTGCATAATCTCTTCTGTAACAACAACATTCCACAGGCATATTTCTCTTTAAAAAGAAACTCCACGCACAGTGGTATTCTGGGTTCAAGGCCTGAATAAAAAGTATCTAAAGTCAAAAGTCCCGTTCTAAAAATTGAGATGTAGAGAAGGTCCTAAGTTGTTTGACTTCTCTTTTAAATCATTTATGGATGATGACAAGTCACATTGATTCAAAGCACGAATTTACTTAAATCTCTGGACTTGAACTTTTAGCTATCTAACCCAACTTCTCAAAACCTTCCCAAGTGTTTAAGATTTCTATAAACAAGATAAGTCACTACACAAAACCAGGCAGAGGAGGAGGTGAAATCCACAATAAATATGTTTGCACAATAATAAGGTTAAATGTCCTCTGCCACTCTCACGGCATTTTTCTACCATACATGTCTCCAGGTGTATAAGGCGGGGGGGGGGGGGACCATGCAGGAAATGGGATTTGTTTATAAAAAAAATTGTATATTTATTCTTACATGTGTAAACTTCAGTCACCTTCAAGTTACTCTCCATTTGACACAATACACCTAGGGGAATTTTTTCTCTAGTGCTCAAAAAACTTTTTGAACTTGTCAATTTTGATGACTTTTAGTGCTTCTGCTGGTTTTTATTTTTTAATTTTTGGTCACCTCTTCTACATGGGCAAAGTGTTTCCCTTTGAGGACTTTTTTCATCCAGGGAAACACAAAAATATTCACTCTGGGTAAGATCAGGTGAACAGGGAGGTGGAGCCCCCGGGTCCTGCCATTTTTGGTCAACAACCACTGAACACTCAGCGCCATGTGGGAAGGTGTGCTCGTAAATCACCCATCACAAAATGGGCAAATGAGCTGAAAGAGTCTTAAAAAAAATTGCTGAAGCCAAATGCAGCTTCTTAAAACAGTGCCAGCTGGTACCCTGATACAGATGGGTTCCTAGAACACTCACCTAGCAGGAAACACTGTATTACAAGGGGCCCACCCTCCAGAGGGTAATTCTTTTTGTGGGGGGCCCTCTCATATATAATACAATACTTATTGTTTAAAAATAAATAGAAGTATAAAACCTAGAGATCCAAACCTACAAAATAAAATGCAAATCATCTCTGAATTATACTTATTTTGAACATCTTACTTTCCCAGGAGTTTGATCAGGACAGCACTTAATAAAACAATATTTTATGATGAAATTACTTTGCTTTTGGCATTGAGCCAATGGGACATGTGCCCTCAATTGTAATGTTTCCTCGATACAGTACAATTGTATCATATGCTCTTTTAATTTTATGTATCCAGCCATGTCATTATTTTAACTTTACTAGTATAATTAAAAATAAAAATCCTGCACACTATCACACAAATTCTTTATTATAGATTGTACACTTATTATTATTATGTATTAATACATGCACGTCACTGCACAGAGTTGCATACACAAGCCTAACAGTCCTCAGTAAGATTGCTCCCAATAATCTAATGTAAAGATGACAAAAGAAAGTAATTGCTATGTGCTTATGTGTCCCATCCTTTTTGGAAATAACGATAATCACCATAATAATGATTATGTTATAAAAGTCAACATAGCCAACAAAAGTGTGATAAGGGGTGAGGTAGTCAACCAACTAACCAAGGTGTCTTTTTTTTTTTTTTTTTTTAGGAAAATTAAACATCACTGGAAAATTGGTAATATGATGTTCAGGTTAACTCAGATTTCCACATGAGACTTATTTTGTGGTTGTTCAGGTAGAAATGGATCCCAATCACTGCAAATGAGTGCCAGTAAGCAAAGTGTAAAATGAATAAATCTTTGCTGACCCTAGCCTCTCTTTCCTGAGAGAGCAAAGCATAACTTCTAGTTCTGCCACTCAACCTCAAACCAGCCAGCTGAGATTTTTATTATCTCACCAACTTAGTCAACTAAAGCTATTAATATTAATATGTGAGTAAGGTTCTTTACCAGAGCAAGTAACCTAGTTCATTGTCTGAAGTTTAAATGACTCACTATGCCCCTCAAGAAGTTTATTATTTAGGAAATCACACACACTCCAAATAGGAAAAAAAAGACTAAGGAAATTTTTTTTAGGACAATGATTCTGTGGGTGAATGTTAATTAGTGAGTAAGTCTATTTTAACTTCTTTATCTAAATAAGCTAGTCTTTACAGAAAATTATACTCATACTGAATGTGAAACCAAAAATAAAGTAGAACATCCGATTTTTGTTCTCTCCAATAATTACCTTCAAGTTTCTGCAAGTGAAGGCCAAGTTGGGAATAGAACAGTTCCTGTCCATGTGTACTTGAAATTCCAGCATGCGCTGATAAACAGGATCTGACCGATGCTTCTGACATTAATTACAATGGTCTGCTTACTGGCCTTTTGGACTTGAGTATTTTATGATTCTACTGTAACATGCAGGAGATATACTAGAATAAACAATTAGTTTATTTATCTTTGAGATTCCAATAACTGCTGTTTCTCTGTTTGAGCGTATCACAGAAAAAGTGCTAATGGAAAATATGATATGAACTTGCTCTATGACATAAATAAACTTAAGCTCATCAAAGTTCTGAGGATTGTCTCTGTCAAAAGGAAGTTTGAGTTCTTTGACATAATTATAGGTTAGAAATGCTTCTAGTCAAAAAGTAGCAGTATCATAAAATGTAAAATATTTCATAAACTGAAACAAAGAAAAATAACTTTAAAACATTTGGAGCAAGAATTTGCAACTGTACCTAGTAGGTAATCTTTATTCTGTTGAATGAAAATGACTAACTCTATCTAATGAGTGAGGAAATAGTAAAAGAAAAACACAGATGCATAAAAATGTTCATTATGTTTGGTGCAGCAACATAGCTCTTATTATAAAGAAAAAGGTAAATTCTTTTTTATAAAATATCAGTTCCTCTCACTAAATAAATACTAAACACATTGAACATGGGTCTAGAAAGTCTAATATCACATTAGTTGCCAGGCATATATTATTTCATTTAATCTTCCTAACAACCTTATTAAATAAATTCTATTATTCTCCCTTTACAGATGACACATGACAAAAGTAAGGCCCAAAAGTTTTCGGTGAGTAGCAGAAAATCACGTAGTTAGCAAGCTCAGTTAAACTTCAAAGCCAGTGCTTATAACTCTAAGCCAGTTTGAGCTCTGTTCAGCAATGGTTTGCAATGCTCGGCTTATTCTAAGAGCTCTTAATATGTGTACTTCTGCATCCCAGTTTTTTGTTCTCTTTCTCTCTCTTTTTAAACCTCCTATGGAATAATCTATGCCTGTATTTTATACTCAAGTAGCAAACTTGCCTATGTACCCAGAAACTACATGGAATGCAGTCTGAAACACTTTAACTAAATAAACATTTTTAATCAATAAAACAAAATGAAAAGTTGATTTAAAATTCAACCCATGGAATATAAGAAATGGGCATGAGTAGGAAAACCCACTCTGGTCTACTACTAATGTTTACAACAGTTTCAGTTTTTATAACTCAAAAATGACCACTTTCACTTTACATTAACCAATACAAGTTTTAAGCTACTTGATTACATTACCAAACCAGTTTGCACAAAATAAGTACTATCTTATATATAATCGTAAGCCACTAAAAGATGCTTGATTGTTTTTCCAGAATGTCACTGTAGTAAGAGGAAAAAATGGTGGGCACCAAAGATACATCCAGTAAGTAATACAGGGACTTGAATGCAAATTTACTCTAAAATTAATTTCCAATTTTCTGCCCTTTGCTTTAGAAACAGATGAAAAGAGAACAAGGGACTGTTTGGTGACTAAGTGCTAAAAACTGCTGTCGTAAGTTTCACGAACTACAAGTGATTTTCCACAGACTGAACTTGCCCAGAGCAAACACGCAGAAAGCATCAGCATCATTTTGCTGCTTTGTTTTGGACAATCGTGTCTCCATGTTACGCTTTCGTTCAAGGGACAAGGACACATTTATCTCAGTCTTTAGCAGTATAAACCTGGTGAAGCATCACAGGAATCCTCCAAGTAGAATTGTTCAACAGTGTCAAAATACGGTGAAATGTAAAGTGCTTATTTTTAGTTATGTATCTATAAGCATATTCAATAGCATGCCAAGATTTTCTTTATTTTTTGGGGGGGAGGGTAAAGCTGAAGAGTGGGTATCAGGGTTAGGGTAGGATTGGGGTGAGAAAGTTTAAGCAGGAGATGTTTGCAGACCATGCCTTTGGATATATAATAAAAGGGCTACTGGCTGCCTATTTGGATGTTGTGAGTAAAACAGAAGATGAAATAGGATTAATATCTCATAAAACAGAATAAACTAGTGAATTATAACTCAAACATTATGCATGAATGAGTGAGCGCTTCTCTGTTGGACAAATGAAAAACTGCAGACCTTAATGTAACTCTGCCACTGTTTTTATCTCGGGTCAGTTTAAATCCTTGCTAGAAAATGAAAGGCTTTCTAAAGAAATGTTCCCGCAACACACATGCAAAAGATACTCAGAGAACACTATGTGCTCTCAACTTGTTGCCTGATTAATGCATACTGGGATAAGGAGGAAAGCTGACATTCATTTCAATTATGGAGGATTTTTATGATCAAGCAAGGCGATTCCAGTTTTCTCTCATTTAGATATAATTTTCAGTTAAACCCTAATAGACATAACTCTTTACAAGAAAGAATTGCCTGGATGGAGTCCAGTGCAGAGAATTTATGTTAATACTCTTTAATGAGACCAGGCAATTTATTTTGGGCCTTTTGTCAGATTTTTTTTGAGTAATCAAAAGTCATGAAGATCCTTTGCTAAGCTTCTGGTTGCCTGTGTCTCCAAGGGTACTTGAACTTCAGAGGCCCATTTCAGTACCCTTTGGACACACAAAGCCACAAGAAAAATATGGAACATCTTTTGAAAAGTTAATTTTATTTAAAATGTGTAAATAAAATCACTATTTTATACTAAAAGAAACTGATAGTTTACCATATTTCTCATTATCATATTAATATTTATAAAATTTGTGTTGGGCTAGATCTTTTCAGACTATACTTGCCAACTCTTGGATTTCACTTTACCTCTCTTCTAAGGAGCATTTCAGTGAGAAAGTCTGAGAAACCCAGGTGATTAATTACACTAGGAAAAACTTAAATTTTAGTGAAAGGCACTGTACTATTAAAAACTTTAAGCAGCAGGCTGCAGGTCAGTGCTCATAAGGGACACTTAAACAAAGCAACTTGGTATTTCTTTATTTTTGAATTATTGCTATTGATCAGCTTGAGAATTGGTACTATAGCATTTTAACTTCTTCAAGCCAAGATACCTCTTACTCAGAGTGATAAGAAATTATAGTTTCATAGTTGAATTGGCAGTATCTTTATTTTTTTACTGAAAATAATTATGCTGCTTACAACCACTGGTGACTTGATGTCAACACAATGTATTAAAAAAAAATCATTGCACAACCCTACCCTAACCCCACCATATTCCCAAGCCTATCCTTCAAAGCACAGTTACTTTTAACCTACATTCAAATGGGATCCATGCTGTGACCAAAGTATACTGTAAGCTGGCAATAACTTTTGGATGCCAATTACATTTTGCTTTGTCGTTGGTTCTATTTTCTTAAAAAAATACATACATACATACATACATACATGCATAAATGTATATTGGTAATATATGAGCTTTCTGTACATGCAGAGACATACAGAATGTTTTAGATACCATTCTATGTTGAAAACAAGACAGCGGATGTATTACTTACATTCATTTTTTAGAACACAGCACACAAGTGCAGGAAGTGTCAGTTTAATAAACAAACCACTAGTTAAGAACACTTACGTGTCAAAGTTTCACTCATTAAGTATATAATAACCATATGACATCTCTGTCTGGGAGGATAAACTTTCAGGAGGACGGATGGTGCAGACTATGTCTAGTTCCATTTTCTTGGAGGTTAAGTAAACTCTCAGCATTTGATTGCTTAATTGAAAAATACGTGCAAGCTTTTAGATGGTAAAACAATGACAAGGATGATGTGGAGAGAGAGAAAGCAGACAGAACCGGAAGGCCAGAACTGAAATGTATCCTGATGGGACTTCTCAATATTGCGTCTGAAGCAGCACAGTTTGGCCCTAGGTAGCACGAACATAAGCCTCCCATGGAAAAGCCAACGTGGACTACACAATTCGCTTCAGCCACACGAACAATACTGGGTTATGGAGTTAGTATGGAAAGTATACATTCACAGATGGAGTCTTTAGATAAGAGAGTCGAGGAGAGTTTAGAAAATGAAGGACTAAATGTGTGAGATCCTTACTGCTGAAGTTGACGGCACACCTGCCCCATCTCACTGGTGCTCATCAGGCTTCCACAGTTGGGGTCACATAGATCAAGGAATCAAATGGGACTCCTTTGGATTTGGAGGCTCATTTACTAGTGAAAGTCTTATGAATCATAAAACAGGAAACACAAAAATAATTCCTTGATGCTGGTCAACTATAGCATATTCAATATAATCCCCATAAAAGCTTAAAACATTTAAAAGAGCTTTTATTTTTGTACATCCTGTAAATTAATAGCAAGCATAAAAGAACAAAGCTAATTAATCAACTAATCCTCTGTACACACACAAACAAATCTAATAAAAAGGAAGGAAAATGTAAACCAAGTGCAAAAAAAATAAATATTCAAATTAAGCCATATTTCCCTCTCAGTACCTTATACTCACAAACTTTCTGTTTCTGTGGTAGGCAGGCTTCTAAGCTGGCCCCCACTCTTCCCTGCATCCTAAAATCACACACAGGTATAATTTCTTCTCCTGGAGCATGGGCTGGATGGAGTGATTTGCTCCTAATTAATAGTCTATGGGAAAATTGAGGGAATGTCACTTGTGTGATCAGGCTGCAAAAGATGGTGACTTCCAGCTTCTTAGAAGACTCTATCTACTGCCTTTTCAGCATGCATGCTTTGATGAAGGAAGCTGTAGGTCAGAGACGCCTATGTGGTAAAAAAAAAACTGTCGCCCTCAGTTCAACTGCCCACAAGGAACTGAATCCAAGTGAGCTTGGAGGTGTTTTCCCTAAACTTTCCAATGAGAATGCAGCTCTGGCCAACCTTTTGACTACAGCCTCATAAGGAACCATAAAGCAGAAGACTCATCTAAGCTGTGCCCAGATTTCTGAACCACACATTGTTATACAATAAGTGTGTGGTGTTCTAAGCTACTAGTAAGTAGCTTATAATATGCTGTATAATAAATTATTATGTAGCATAAAAAACTAATACAGTCCCCAAATGTTCTCCTGAGAGTTAGGATATATTCAGGTTCCTCTAGGACCAACAAGAATTCTATTAACAATGTCTCTTGAATAATAACCAACTTTCTAAAAATACATAAAAGGTGGGAAACTTATCACCACACCATTATCTTTCATTTTTAATGGAAACCTATGTCTACAGAGCAAATTTCCGAAAGCCATTTTGAATAAGCCAATATTTAAAGATAAGATCACACACAGCACACACACACACACACACACATATTTCAACTCCTATATACAGCTGCTGACAATTTTAGGAGACTCATAAATAACCTTTTAAAAAATAAAAGTTCTCTAGGATAAATTAAATGATTGCTCTAAAAGCTGCATAAGGATTTAATTCAATAACCTTCGTAGACACAGAAAATATTATAAAGATTAAGAGACTTTAAAAGTTCAAATAAAAATAAAATATACTAAGTGCACTATAAAATATAGACAATGTGAAGACCAAGGCAAAATTAAAATAAGTATTTTTTGGAATCTATGGGCAAGACACAGAAAGACTCTGGGAATTAGCATTCACTTGGAGCCATGTCTGGTGTCGCCGGATATGTGAGAGCCCATTCAATGTTGTGGGTAAGAGCAAAAATTCAAAAGCCAATCAGCCTGGGTCCTTTTCCTTCTTCTGCCACCTAACGATGAGACAGTAGACAATCTCTTTATGCCTCAGTTTCCTCATCTGTGTACGGAGATAATTAGAATATCCACTCAAATGAGGATCAGATGGGATGTTAGTAATTTTGAATAGTTTTGGCTTAAGAGAAGGTAAAAAAAGGAAAGAAAAAGGGGAAAAAGTTAACTGAACTACAAAAGCGATCTTATGCATATGACTTACCTCTATGCAGCATGGTTTTTCCAGGCCAAATAATAATAATAATAATAAAATAAAAGCTTAAGTAAGACAAGTTTTTAAAATCTTTTACAGTATTAAAAATCCTGATGATTTTTGTCTTCTATCACTCAAAATACCTAAAATAAGTAGAAAACATGTAGTCATTCATTTACTCATTCATTCAATACTTTCTTATGCTCCAGGCAGTATGCTAGATGTTGCTAACACCAGGATAAAAGCCTGTTCCTGACCTGTAGCAGCTGATCTAGAGAAGCAGCACAGGGTTATGGTTGAGAATACATGCTATGGACTCATACTCCTTGGAACTTAACCTTTTATGACTTTGGACAATTTCCTTAACTCTCAGAGCCCTAGTTTTCTCTCCTTTGAAATAGGAATGATACTAGTTATATTCTTACACGTTTGCTGTGAAGATTAATTCAGTTAATACAGGTAAACCTTATAGACAGAACTTGGAATATAGTGAGTATTCAATAAACACCAGTATTGTCAGGAGGAAAGTCAGACAGGAAAACAAACCTGATGTGGCAAGTATGATCATTATGGGTGGGTGGGGGGGTGTTGGGCTGGAGACAGCACACAGGGAGCTAGAACAATAAATAAAAGGGGATGCAAAGCAGTATGGAGGGCTCAAGGAAAGTTTCCCAGCGGAGTCAATCTCTGATTTCATATAAAGTAAGACATGGCTGAAGAAGGTACACTATGGTCAAATATTTCAGTGTGAGATATTTGAAAAGTATAACACAATTTTCGTGAAAGATCAGTAACTGCAGATTTACTCCACTTCAATCCACACTAACTAATGAGTCTAAGTTCACCTTCATTGTCCATTTACTCCACGCCTCCATTTCCAACTAAATGCATCGATTCAAATATAGCATCCACTGAGGTTGCCAATAGCAGTCATATGCAAAGGGAAAAAAACCCAAATAACCATATTATTCTCCTAGGGAGATTTTATCTTAAACACAAACGCCTCTCCAACTGGTACTTTCTAAATGCAGTTTTGGGCAAATGTCCACTGTGGTATTCTCACCATCAGATCCCTCACCTAACTCTTTTATATGGTTGTGATGCAGCCAAGCAGACTATAATGTAATTTAGACATCAGGAGTCACATCATGTGACTCCTACATTGGTAGGAGGTGTATTACTAGGAACATATTTTAGGAAAGACTTCTATCTAGGAGAACTAATATTTAGAACTGCTAAACCCTCTGGGAGCCTTTTCACTATCCCTCCAGACAGTGCCATTCCTGGCACTAGGAGGCATTCAAGCAGACTAAAAACATCATCTATTCAGGGGTGTTATAACACGAGAGGATTGTGATAGGTTGGACTAAAGTGAAATTTTTTTGTATGGAGGGAGAAAGTGGACAAAATGACTTCTAAATTTTCATTCAATGTTAAAAGTGCAATTTAATTACTTAAATATCCACTTTAGTGAGTATAAAATGTGAGTCAGGAATGAGAGAATTTCCTTTACAACCCTGTTTATACCTACTGCCTTGATGAAATTATTAATAGAGTACACTTTAAATCTTAAAAGTGTCCACTGTCACGAGAAAATATGAATTCCTTCATTTTTAATTTTTATTGTATCTTTTTCATTACTATTTAGTCCCCTTACACCTCCCTAACCCAGCCATAACCACACTGTTGTCCATGTTCATGAGTCCCTTTTCCTTTTTTGCTTGATCCAAATATGGACACGCCTCCAGGAGTCTGGCATCCAGCCCCATGGAGATCAACAAGCTGGATTCTCTAGCTGGAAAGAATAGTCGTCTTGGTTTTCCTACTAAAGTAAGCTTTTTAAACGCTAGTATCATCTATTTCTACTCTCAGCTCCTACCCTCCACCTGCCAGGCCCAATATGTCCCATGCATTCTGTGTAGGTGAAAGTGAGGAAACAATTAAGAAAAGGAATGGTTTCTAAAGCCAAGGAAACCTAAAGGACTTCAGCACTTACCTGAACATTACTGTTAAAAATTATAATTGAGGAAACTTCCCAGTTCAATCCCTTACCCTCCAGTCCTACTGTTATGCCCTAATATAGGACTTCGTATCCTTCTGCTGGATTACAAGTACAATGTTGAATTGTTAATCCTTATCCATGCTTCAGTCAATTTGATGGCTTGACTGATTATTTAGACCACAGACTTGTCAAATGTACAGAAGACCAAAAGTTATCATTAAAACATAATTGTTTGAAAAGAGGCTAAGGATTCTTCAAGTTGTTAATGGGCTGAAACAGTAAGCCCACCCAGGGAAAAACACAATTGAATAAAGAAAAATTGAAAGTCCTAGATTTAGTTTAAAATGGAACAACAAGAATAGATGAGGAAGGACAGGTATAAATGTTGATCCCATAAAGAAGCCTGGTGACTTATTTGGGATAGTATGATCTAATGGTGTGATAAGCTACAAAGAATGGGTAATGTTTAGTTTAAAATAAAAGCAGCAGAATGTCCAGACCAGTGAACAAAACAGTCTCATGGTTTCTTTGTTAGGACCACATGTGCATACTGGGTTCAGCTCTATAATTTAAGGTAAAACTGGCCAGACAAAGTCTATTTAGAACAGATGATGAGGCAAAGCATGTCTAGCTGTATGAAAAAACAAAACGGGGAAGTGAAATAACTATACAATAACAATAATACCATAATAATTGCAATGCTGACAAAGTAGTGTTGTGTACTGGCATGAGCTGGAGACACTTGAAACAAGTTGTCTGCTTTGATTCCTGCATGAATCTGAGGAGGTAACAGTATTAGCTCTCCTTTTCCAGTTGAGAAATTTGATCACTTTCATACTAAATATTTGGAGGTATTTGGGTAGAAGAGAGGAAGACTTATATTTTCAGAGGAACATGAATGGAAGCAACAACTTAATACAAAAGAAAAAATCCTAGGATTCATAACTGCATGAATATTTGAATTGTCTCTTACATCTGCCCAGTAAGTACCAAGTCCTCCTTTGCTCCACGAGATCCAACTGAGGTGAGCCGCCAGGAATAAAATTTGCAGGAAAAAATAGTTGAGAGGTGGGGTTAGATAAGCTTCAGGTTTTCTTCCACCATTGAAGTCCATATTCTGATTCTGAGAAATGGCTACTTTTGATGCCTTGGTATTATACACCACTACTTAGGTCAAAAAAATATATCGAATTAAAAAAGTCATTGAAACCAGTTGTTATGCTGACCTGACAGGTCACTTCAATCAAAATGGGTGTTCCAATTAATCTTTGTAGATGCATTCTTTAATGTATTTCTGTTATTGGTTACATTTAATATGGATTTGCTATTTTTAAAGCAACTTTATGAATATCACCTATGCATCATATTATAGCAAGAGTAATAACAGGGTCTTTCTCCACAAGGTTACAGAATACAGTTACTTCAAAATTTCTCACTGCCCACACTGGACACATGCTGCTGAATGGGGTGGGTTTCTAACAAGCTACTTCTGATTTCGTATTAATGTCATAACTAAAAGAGAATTTCAGCCAACATTTAGCAATGGAAAACAAGAGTCCTCTATCATGTCTTTACCCTGTATTCTCCCGGAAATGTGCACTAAAATATTGTAGGAGGCCTGTTGTAAGTGAAGGGAAACCCTCCAACTGAGATCGAATTACAAGGGATTCAGGACAGAACTGGCACATGTGAGCTATGTGCACACAGTGTCCTCTGCCCTTCCCCAGTTCATGTCAGTTGTATAGAATTCAAACTCAAGTGGTAAAAAAAAAGAATAGTAATTGCAGATTGTGTGCATGAAGCAACAATAGAGAAGCTTGAAAGAACCCATAACAAACACTTGTTACTTGGGGAAGTAAAATCACAAAACTCCAGGGTTTCCCTTACACACACACAGAGATAGGCATAGAATATAGACAAATTGGACTCATGCATTTAGTCCTTTCTGCTTTTCTTTTAATAACCTTTTGTAGTGTCTGCAGCATGTCAGTAGCTGAATAACTCAAATCCTGACAAAGTCCAATCTTTTATTTTAGACTCTCACTGTTCAATGTATCAATCTCTTCTTTATTGTGTTAACTTACATTTATGTGACCATTTCATTAATATCAATTTCCTCACTAAACTGTACAGCTTTATAAGGATAGGCATAATGTCTGTTTTCGTTCACCTTTGTACCCATTGTTTCAGCATCATATTTGTCCATATGGTGCCAGTTGATAAATATTCAATGAATGGCAAAATTAAGGAATGCAACAGGAAGAACAAATTTTGATCAACCACAGGCTTTATAGACCGTGGGCACAAGCTGCAGGGTGGACTTTATCATGTACAAAGAATGTCTTTACAAAAAAGTTTGAGGCAAGACCATTCTCACACTGTTGGAGAATGCTACCATTAATTGCATCATCTCTGAAAACTAAAAAGGGCAGTAACAGCCCACAAATCAACCCTAAATTGATCAAAGTCTAGAATGTTTTGCCATCCCTAATTTATGCAATTTTATCACTGCTATCTATATTTTTTTTCTGGAGAGCCAAGTCAGATTCCTGGCTTTTCAAATTGTACTTCATAAGCTCCTTGCTAACACACAACAGGTTTGTTACAAGCAAGCAATGAGATTTGGTATCAGGCCTTAATGGATACAAAAGGATAACCTGATGCAAATTTTGCCGGCTTGCTTGAGTGGTACCTGTAACCACTTTCTGAAAGTTAAATGAGCAGAGAATATTTCATGATTGATCTGCGTACAATATGTGTTTTGCTCACTGTAGCTGTTATAGTACAGAAAGGTTGAAACCATAAACTATATCCATATTCACAAACAATAATACTTTACAGATCTGTTGTAATATAATAAAAATTTAAGGATATCTTGTTTTACAGTAAATATTTCAATTAAATGATATAGTTCTGATTTCTTGTTCCGTTGCTGCCTTTTAGCTATAGACAGAGAAAATTAATATACTTTTTGGAAGAAAAATTGTATCTTAAGGTTCCTTACTCAGTGCATAAATCTGCAGCCTCAAGGGTCTAGAAGAGACATTTATAGAGGCTATAATGTTATGTTAAGTAACTGCTATTAGCAAACTTACTAATTTTTTTTTCATTTGTATTATTGTAGGAGGGTAATAAAATACATCAGGTCACACTTAATGCATTCTCAGTGATCTGGTAAATTCATTTTTATATACTCTTGTGGGACTTTGTTTTTCAAAAGTACAATCTCTTCTGCATATAACTACCATATCATCCATAACTATTAGGATGTGTTCCATGTTTTTACGACAGGTAGGAAAGGCCTTATCATCCTTATTTCAGGAAGCTTTTAAAGAATTCTTCAGATCCGAGAATCTGAAATCTATTCTTTCAGAACTTTTCCATTCCAAGCAACTCTCTATAAGGAGCAACCGATGCCCAGCAGAGCTGTTTCTTAGACTCTTCCTGAAAGTACTCATTTTACACCAGAATGAAGTGATGTGGCTTGGCTACATCTAGAGAAATTCATTCATAACATAATCATGCATGTCTATCAAATCCAAGGCAGTACCCATTTTCACCAGAATTGCTTGCTTGTTTCTGTATTTGTTTGCGCATTTTATTAACTAAAGTCCATACTTTGTTCAGATTTCCTTAGTTTTATTAATTTATTATTTTTTGTTGAACATCTCATCCAGGATGCCACATGACATTTATTCATCATGTCTCCTTAGGTTCCGTTGCCTTTTTTGATGGCCTTGACATTTCTGAGGAGCGTTTGTCAGATATTTTATAAAATATCCCTAACCTGAGATTTGCATGGTGTTTTTGTCACGATTAGGTTGGGGGTTGCCGAGACCTCAGAAGAAGGTACCGTACTGTGTGACTCTCAGAACATTGGTTGATAAGCAGACTTACTATCAAATCAACTCGACTCATCGCTGTTGATCCTGCCCTCCATCCCCTTGCTGAGGCAGTATTTTATTTGTCAGATTTCTACGCTACAAAGTTACTCTCTTTCCCCTTTTCAATGCTGTGCCCTTCAGGGGAAGCCACTAGGTGCAGCCCCCACTTAGGGAGTAGGGAGCTGTTCTCCACCTCCTTATGGGTGGGATATCTACGTAAATCATTTTAAATTCTTCTGCACCTAAGATGTGTTCACTGGGATTTGAACCAGGGTATCTTAAAGCAATCCTTATGTGATTACTAACAAGTCATGTAGCCCTAATAAAGTCACTTAGCTTTGTTGGATGCAGTTTGTAAAGAAAATGTTTGAAAACTTAAAAAAAAAACAGTTGTAACTTACTAAACATATGCTTTGTGCAAGACATTGTTACGAGGCACTTAGTGAATCTTGTCTCATATAATCACTGTAACAACCACATGAGGAAGGCATTGTTATTCTTATTTCACAGATGCAGAGATTTGAAGCTGAAAGAGGTAAAGTAGCCTGCCCAATTCACGCCTACAATCCATCCCATGCTGAAAGCCGAACTCCATGGATGTACATGCAAACACACATACATACATACACACATTAAATACCATGAAAATAACACTTTCCCATATATAGCAAAGGCAGGAAGCATGTCAAAGTCTAGTTTGTCTTTTTTAAAGAGGAGAGGATGACTAAATGGTGATTTCTCATTTTGCCCCATTCATTTCTGTCCTACAGAGTATAAACAGCTTCCCCACCCCGACTACCACTGGAGCTAGTCATCGCCTAGTTTGAAGTGTCCAATTCTGCATGGATTGTGGTGATTTTAATGAATACGACTCCATGATATAAAGTCATGAGAATGTAATACGAGTATGTATTTTTAAGAGGACATGAATTTCCCAGTGAGCGTATTTTATTTCTAGGCATAAATATGCGTTTGCCTAAATATTCACATGTTCCATGTTACAAAACCATTATTCTTACTCAGCAAACACAGAATGCTTTTACAGAACCAAATTTCTACTTAAACATTTTATCTGAAACTTGTGTGACTACCAGGGCATGCATATTCCTAATATTACTGGGATATCTCTCTGTGCTACACAAAGTCACACAATTCGTTATAAGGCATCATCTGCTTCATAAATACTGAAGAGTATTTCACATTTTATTATTAGAAAATACACATGCATACTAATGTATAATTACCCAACTGAAAACACAAGTTTCAATTCAGGTCATTTAAAACAAATCAAAATGCCACAAAAGACACATAGGTCAGCAAATCACTTACTAGACCTGAGTGTCTCTCTGAAGAGAGACGGCTCTTGGTACTTACCCGATTCTTCACTGAAAAGGTTAATGCCTTTATTTTCAAAATGAAGCCAAGGGGCATTATTTTTCAGCAGAATTTACTTAATTTGCAAGAATCAAACAGACTTAAAAAAATCAAACCACTCCTTTATATAAGTGTGAATGTAATACAAATAGGATAGAGCCATATATACCTTGCTTAATGTGTAGTCTTAAATATTTGGGAGCCTTAATGTAAGGCTTATTAACCTTAGACTTAAGTAATCTGACTCTATTTCGTAACACATTCTGTACTGTATTCTGTACGTACGTGGGGTGCACAAAAGAACAGAAGACAGAGTGGAGCTCTTTACTTCTATTTGAATTAAGAAACTTTGAAGCACCTTAGGATTGTCCTTTCCTCTCATTTCAAAAGATAGGAACGGGCCATCTTTATTTATGTAATATTGAGAATTACTCTTAAAGTCATGTAGAATTAATAGTGCCGTATGACATAAATACAGAAACATTTCCAGTCGCAATTTTACATTTTTCACAGGACACATTACCTGAGTAAAGCACTCTTGTAATGTCCCTAGTTTTATTTTTATATACCTAAACACTATTATTATTGTTCCCTCAGAATTTTGCCTTAATTCTCTAGCTGTTTTCCCCATCCTTTCATCTATTTACCTTAATTCTTTATTTCTTTAGGTGAGTGCAGGCCACTCTTCCAACCATCCCAGCTTCTTGTCATGCACTGTTTCGTAATGAACTGCAGAATCCCAAACCATTTCTTACTCCTATTACTCTTTCTGTTCATGTCCTTTAAAATTTTGTCTTTTAAACATCTTTGTTAGCCACTTTTTCTATCAAATCCCATTGCTTCAGAGTGAGTTGCAGAACCTGTAATCCACCTACTTATTAACAAATCCTTCCAATCATCCATCTGTCTACCCATCTACTCATTTACTCTACATGGAGGATGGGGCAAGAGGGATGTAAGGAATTTGCTGTAGCACAGAAATCACAACGTTAAGAAAGAAGAATAAGTCATAATATTTGCATAGAACTGCCAGTATTTAGATATGCTTACAACGTGAAACATGGAGAAAATTGTGAGAGATGAGACGGGAGACATGAGCAAGGGCCATCTTAAGATAGGGAGTTTGAACTTCATTTTCAGGGTATATTGGAGCCATGGATACATTTTAACTGGGAAAATGACATGCTTAGGTTTTGACTTCTGGAAAAACTCCGGATATCCACTGTAGTTTGCACTGGGATAGATATTAGGATCTTGCAATGTAGTTTCATATATAGTGTGCCATATAATCATAACATCCTTAATCTCTTTCCCATATGCTTTTCTGTTCTCTTTGCTACATCAGATCCTGGAGCATTTAATTGTGGTTTTATAATCTACAAACCTAGGTCACCCATTCAACTTCTGTTTTATAACTTAACTTTCTGTAAGTCTTAAATAAAATACTTTAATTTCTTCCTTTGAATAAAAATAATAAAATTAGCTGAGGATTGTGGATGATCCCAATCTAATTTCTGTCTGTAACTCACCATTTCTGGAGCTATCAATATCAACTTATCCACAACATTAGAAAAGAAGAGAAGAAAGAAAAATTGCTATGAAATGCATAAATGCCCACCACAAGATGAAAGTGGATGTAGGGCTGGTTATGAAGGAAGGTAGCTATTGGGGTAATGCAATGTGATGTTACTAAAGGAAAAATCCTGGTCCAAAATATGTCTTCTAGATTTTCTTTACCTGAAAATTCTGTTACTATTTCTGAATAGTAACAGAAATAGTAACAGAAGAGTGACAGTCCCCTTTATATTTATCTTGCTTTGAGAACAGTTATTTTAAAAAGTCATGGCAATTTTAACACAGTCAAGGTCCCATCACTTCTACTTCACTCTGGCTTATCTGCATCTGGCCTTGGTCTAGTTATACCTATTTTCTTTAATAAAATAAAGCTTACATTCCCCTGATTATAAAAGTTGTACATGCTCACATCATACAATATATGCAACAGGCATAAAATAATATAAAATGCAAAATATATTCTTCAGCTCCATCATTAAAAATGCATCCCGGGTATGTTTCCTGTCAATGATTTTAAGCATGTACTTACAAATACACACCCACTCTTCCACCATCCACTATCTTCAAAACAAAGTCAGGGCTGGAAAATATGTAGAGCTTTTCTATGAGGACTAGTACAGTATCTATGTCCACAGTTGCAAGGATCAAATAAAATAACACCTTTAAAGTGTTTGTCCCAGCCCTGGCTTGTGTGGCTCAGTGGATTGAGCACCGGCCTGTGAACCAAAGGGTCACCAGCTTGATTCCCAGTTGCGGTACATGTCTGGGTTTCAGGCTAGGTCCCTGGCAGGGGGCACATGAGAGGCAACCACACATTGATGTGTCTCTCTCTCTCTTTCTCTCTCCCTTCCCCTCTCTCTAAAAATAAATAAATAAAATCTTTTAAAAAATAAAAAGTTTGTCCTAGACTTGGTACATATGAAATCCTCAAAATATTAGCTATTTTTTTATTGCTATAATTATTTAGGTGTATAAATGTATTCACTTAACACTTTGTGGGCATTTCCCTTGAGAAACTATGATTTTTAACACCTGCAGTTATGGTGTCACTGAAGACATGGCCTTTCAGCAGACGGTCCTGGGTTGGAGTGTCTTCCAGTTCTGCCTTTGACCGCTTGTGGAAGCTTGTGTGTGGCTTCCTCATTCAAAGCTGTAGTTAAATACTGCTTATCTTTCAGAGTTTTTTAATAATTAAAGATCATATGTGCAATGTATCCTAGCAAATACCAAATGAATAATGTCTATTGTTTCCAATGTTCCTGCTATGATAGCTGTAATTAACATGTACATATATACTGCTTTTATCCTTTTTGTGAATTACTTCCTTGGGAATGATTCCCAGCAGTAAGATTGCTGAGTCAAGGGGTATAAAAAGTAGTTATATTCTTTGTATTTACTGTTAAGTTGTTTTGCAATAAGTTTCAAACAATGCATAATGTAATAAGCAAAAATACATCATATGTTTCAATAATGTTTCTATACCTGATTCATTCCAGTCCAAATCCTATGCTCATCAGTTAAGAAGGGGAGAATCTGGGATGGATTTTATTGCAGAAATTCTAAACTGTTGGGGATTGAACAGATGCTGCTAACTCATTTTATATTTGGAAGACCACCAGTTAGCCTTGCTCAGTAACAGCTTTCAGAAACATCTGGATTTAAACTTATAGCCTAAACATGCCTGATTAAATAGTACATGTATAGTTATAAAATAGTTTCACGTCTCAATTCTCAAAAATATTAATTCACTAAGATTTTTATACTTTTTAAATGATTGAAAGAATTGCAAACAATATAAGCATTAAGACCCATATAAACTATACAGTATATCATTTTTGTATTATGAACTTTTACTTGAGTTGGAGTTTAGAAAGGCTCAGGATTTTTACAAATACTATTGTGGAGACAGTAAGATTCTTACTAGTCACTATTTTACTCAAAGGAGTACAAATATATGTGCAGTTTTCAAGTTACACTTACTGAATCTTCATTTATGCGAAACTGAAATAGTTAAGTTGTAAGAGCAAAGAAAGTAGTAAATATATTGGCTTAAAACCCGCACATATGACATTCCACCCATGTCATAAGACCGGAAGGCAGAGCTCACACCTAATGTATTGCTCTTCAGTGATTACTACAGTGACAGGTGACACAGTAAGCCCTGCACCTCTGCTTCAGTGAGTGGTGGCTGTTCAGTCACTACTGTTGCATTAATACACTATCCCCACATTTAGTGGCTTGTAACCATTCTGTGGTGCTCCTTAGGCTCACAGACTCTATAAAAATTTCAAACAAGGTACAGTAGGGGTCAGTTGTTTCTACTCTGTGATATCTGGGACTTCATATTTGGAAGTAATGAAGTGAATGGGGCTGGAATCATCTGAAGCCTCATTCACTCAATTGTCTAAAGCCTGGGCTAGAATGATAAAAAAAAATTGGGACTCACTAGCCAGAACAATGACCTACACGTGGCCTCTCCATGTGGCTTGACTTCCTCACAACACAGTGGCCTCAAGGTAAATGAACTTCTAACGTGGAGGTCAGGACTCCGAGCACGAGTATTGCAATGAACAAGATGAAAACTGACTTCGGCAGATTCAAAGGGAAGGGAATGTTTTATGGATGATGGTATGTAAGACATAATACTGTTTATGACATAGATAGATAGATATACACATAATACTATTATAACTATCTTTAGAAAATACAACCAACAATCTTAATCCTATTTTCTATGTATTTAATTTATACTCTTTCCATATTGTTAAATTAAAAAATTGCATTTTCTTTGCATAAAACAGTACCCAAACATGGTGGGTAACTTTTTGTTTCTCAATTTAGAAACTCTACATAATTTTTTAAATTACACTTTCCTCAAAAGTTTTGATAAAATCTGAGTGGAAGTTAAAACCTGTGTGTCTTCCTGATAGAAAATCGCCCCAGCCATTAATTCCTCAATTGCCCAGCAATCACGGAAGGGCCAACCACAGTTCATCTCATTTTACACAGGAGATACTGTGTATTTGACAGAAGAGAAAGTCTCAAAATAGTTGGTAAGTTATTTGAAATATAAGCAATTTTGAAATATGCTTATAGAGTTTGTTTGAATTTTTTAGTTACCTATGATATATTTTTGGGCATGACTTTCAAAATTAGAACCACAGAAGATGTTTCAATATAGTAGAATAATATATAGGGATAGTTTATGCTCAGGATAATTCATTCCCACAGTGACCTTTGCCCCTGGAAACTGTACAAGTTAGATTTGTGAACTCAAAGTATGTAAGCTTTAGTCCCATGTGGAACATAATGGTCGCAAGATAAAGAGCTCCCCTTTCACGATGACATAGAGGCTTCTTAGCTGTTATATGTACTCAGTTCTCAGTTAAGAGCTTTGTTGAGGGCTGAGTGTGGGATTTCCTCTTCCATTGTTAATTTTAGTCATCTATTTGAATTAGTCTCTTTAGTTCATTAGTTTATTTTGACTGTCATTAAGAGACAATGACAGTTTTACTTTCACAAGGGTTTATTAATTTTCTGTTCTTTTTTTTTTCTAAGCATAAACCTGGGATCAATGATTACCTTCATACACTGAAGAACTAAAATAAATTTAAAAATACATATGGCATATGGTCATTTTCCCATAAATACTACAAACAGGACCCAGATTCATTACTGTTGAAATATTAAAGAATTGACTATAGTTTATCACTATTTGGTCCTTAACTGAAAGAAATACAACCTAGCATTATAATGTAGGCTTCATCAGCCAAAATGCACAGAAATTAGTTTAAAGTATTCTCTTCATTTGTATACTCATACCAGGGTAATCTAAACTAAGGCAGTTTGTGTAAGCAACTCACTTATTTGAAAAAAAATGTAAAAACAACTGACATATGCATTTAAATAAAAATTTACATACCATCAGGAATGAGGCTAGGAGGTAGCTGTTTGAAGAACAGTGGCTCTCTTACAGGGATTTTTATACATAGACGGCAAATTATTCTGATCTCCAAAGTGTATTAATTCTGGGTATAGTCTCCAAAAATCAAGAGGAAAATATCACTCATTTGAACCTCTTCCCACTCTCCATCAATCAAAATGTCTTTTAATTTGTGAAGGGAAAGTGAAAGACATATGAACAAGAAAGAGATTTAGATTTAATCCTCAGAATACCTGGGTTCAAATTCTAAATCTGTCTTCAGAGCAAATATGTAAGCTTTTAAAAATCACCTGACTCCATTAGTCCTCGGTTTTTACTTAAGAAATGAATATGATAATACCTACTATTTATAAAAATATATGTGCTTACCTGCTTGGATGATGACACTGCTTCACCAAGGTAGTCTTATTAATACCCTGTCTGTTACTAAACAACTTTCTGAAAATAGAATGTCACTTTCATACTTGCTTTAATAACAAATATCCTATATCCACTTCCATCTTTGCAGTAAATTGATTTATCCCATACACAAAACAATAGCATTTTATTATCAGGAAATGGGATTATGTCATACACACACACACACACACACACACATGCACACATATATACATACACACACACACACATATATGAAATAATCACACCATAACTGTGTGTCCACATAAAGTAAAAACTATGTAACTAAATACAGGAGGTAACTTGTGTTGATATATACTTGCTATTTTTTCAGTTAGCTCTTGAGAGAGACGAAAAGTATCAGACACAATAGATGAAAGAGGAACAACATGGAGGGGATAAAGAAAGAAACCCTTAAAATTGAGAAAAGAATATTCCTTAATTTAACACAACAGTTTCTTGCATATTGGGAAAAGATCTTTGTTATCCAGCACTAGCACTAGAATCCTTCAGATCACTTCACTGACCAAAATGATGCCCCAGATAGGATGAGCACCACATCATGCATTTATTCATGTACATATCCTACCCCTACCTATGAGGCACCTGCAACATCAATATGCCATTCACTGCTGATCCTCAGCATTCCACAGAACTCAGGTCAAGCAAGTGGACACACATTGAACCGGTTGTTTTCTCCTTAATGTGTTAAATCTGTCCCACAAGGTAAAAGCGGATGACAAGCACGACTGAATTCTATTTTGGCCCCACCCTGTTTTGCCCTCTGTCCTCTTTGGGACTCCATGAAGAATAATGGACAAAGGGAAATTAGAGCAGCCTGAAGTCTTTCCACCGCAGACAAGTGATACATAGCTATGAAGGCAGCAATCCTCAGAACCTAACATCTGAGTGGCCGGTCTCTGAGATCAGAAACCAAGACAGAAAGAGCCGTCACAACTGCTGCGAGTTGCAGTGTTTTGGCCTTGGATCAAAATACCAGAAATATTTTAAGTAATAGAAAGAATGATAAATAAAATAGGAAGTGAGATAAGAGGTCATTGCCTGAGAAAACAAGGCTTTTCTTCTCAGTTTTACAACTCTCTGAATGACCCACAGAAGAAAGTGCATGCAAATAATATTTTAAGTTTCAGGATGTGCTTTTGCTTTTCCAAGAAGGATTGCCCACAGATAAATTCAAGAAGGAGGTCATTAAATTGAACGGAACATATTTAAAATAGGCTGCTTCCCCCCATGTAAAGCAATTGTAAGCTTTTCTTTGTGTTTTTAGAAGTTTTTAGATAAATAGTCAGATTCAATTAAGCCCTGTCACTTCAAGAGATGGTGCTTCTAAGAAGATAGGCGGGAGGGACTACAGAGGAGGGACTGCAGACTTGGGATTCCTCTATTTGTTAACAGACCTGTGGGAGGGCAGGGAGAATTGCACTATTGTGCTTCAATCAGCAGCATAACCTACGTGTCACAGTCAATTTAACCATGGAGTTTTAGAGCTGGGATGGGGACAAATGGCTGCCTGAAACAGGCTTTGAGAAAGGGGCAACTCATTTAGTATGAAAGAATTAGGGTTTAGATGCAAAGACTACTACAGAAAAAAAATTTAAGTAGACTTAAGGTTTGAAGACTGACAAGAGGGGATATGGAGAAGTTGCCGTAGCTAATGCCATGCTTGGTTATGAGCAGAGGCCATGGGGCCAGGCTGATGGGGCGGAAATGCAGGATACTGGGTGCTGCTGGGCAAGTTACTTCCCCTTCTCTGCCTCAGTTTCCTCATCTGCCATGTGGAAAGACTACACTGCTATCTACCTCCTACTGGCTTTTGAAAGTATTTAATAAATCAATACATGTAAAGTCTTCCAAAGAGCCTGAAAGTTGGTAACAGTGCTCAACACTAAATATTACTATAACCCAGAATTGCCCCAACGAGTAACCAGCATTTATTTAACATTTTCTATGTGATGGAACTTACACAAATAATTAGATGAATCATGCTTACTCTAGTCAATCACTCTATGTTGTAACTACGACCTCAATTTTACTGGTAATGAAAGCGACACAGTGAGAAGTTAAGGGATTTGCCCAAGGTCACACAGCAAGGAAGCAGAGCTGTCAAGGTTCAAATCTGGGCAGCCTGGCTCTAGGTACAACGCACTTTGTCACTGTTTGTTAGCATCTGTAGACTTCACATAGGAAATAGTGTGCACAAACAACACATACTGTAAAGTAAACTCAAACAACACTTACTTTCCTGTCTATTTCAGTGGATTTAGGTTTCTTAACAACAAAGGCTGTAAGTGGATTCATTGTCACCTCCCAGTACCTAGCAGACCACCTTACATGCAGTATGCATTTAATCAGATCACTGGCTAACTAGCTGCTTGTCCCTTCTTAATGGCAGGAGCTTAGCTCTACGACTTGGGCCTGTATCCTAAAATCCCATGACAGAACTCACTGTCATCTCTCCTGACACTGCCATAATCTCATGGCCCCTCACTGTGACCTCCTCCCCAGCCTCCAATAAAGGGACAGTCAATGGCCTCCCTGTTCATTTGCTTCCCCTCTTGTCTACCCTCTTTCTAGCACTTCCACTCCACAGAGAGTATGAGGAGGATCACATAGGACTTTCCTGAAAACAATACCAGAGGAGAAAAGAGGAATGAAAGGGCAAGACCGGCCTGAGAAAAGAGTTATTTGAGTCCTTTTATCTTTCCAGCTCCGAGGACAAGCTTGCCCCTCTCTTTTCCAGTTTTTGAAGCTCTGAAGTATCCAAAGTGCAGGATGGACAAACTGGTATTTGAAAAAACAACAAGCCATTGGGAAGCCAGGAAAAAAAATAGAATTTTCATATCTAAAATAATTTAAAAAGTTAATAAGAAATTCACACAAACCCTGGTTTTGGAGCCTTCACTCATCAGTGTATCAAAGAGTCGCGTATTGTTCATCTCTAAAGAAAGAGAAATACCTGCACAGAGCTGACAGACTTGAGGCAGCAACACCATTGCTGTCTTTTAGCGCACTGTGATACGCTGCAGCTTAGGTGTGTTTAGAAAAATAGATTCAGGGATGATTTTATCTAGTCTAAACTAAATTAACCTTCACAGTCCAGACTAGTGTCTTAAAAAATAAATAACCAAGTCCTGGCTGGCGTAACTCAGTAGATTGAGCACGGGCTGTGAACCAGGCACCGCAGGTTCGATTCCCAGTCAGGGCACATGCCTAGGTTGCAGGCCATGTTCCTCAGCAACCGCACATTGATGTTTCTCTCTCTATCTCTCCCTCTCCCTTCCCTCTCTAAAAATAAATAAATAAAATCTTTAAAATAAATAAATAACCAGTACATATGAGCAAGAGAGTTGCAATTCTGGGATTCCTATTTTTGGTGTCACAAACTAGCAGCAAAAGCAAAGATTAGCTAAGTAGATCTAACAAGAACTTTGAAGTTTTGAAAACAAAATTTTCAAACACAAAATTATGAAAATATTAAAATGCCTACTTAAAATAAAGATTTCCTTTCACTATACTCAACAATGAATTCTGTTCTAAGTGAATATTGTAGCTTCACTTTTCAGGTAATCAATCTATATAAGTCATATTCCTAAATTTAAAATAGAGAAATGTAAACTATCATGAAATTGGATACTTCAGGAAATAAGTCACACAATTTGCCACTCATTTTCCAAGAGTTGTCTATTATGTTAGCATGTTTGGGTCATATTAAACATGCATGGGCCCCAACATACACTTAAGAGTCTAGAACAACCTGTATTTTTGTAATTTACACATTAATATTTTTAAACTTCCTTGCATATGGCAGACTTGGACAATTTTACATCCGATTGCCAACAAACATTCAAACTGTCAAGTATGATGTTTCTTCCTGCCGGCCAGACTGGTGTAGGCAGCTTTACCTACCTAATATTTGATCATTTGAAAGTTTTATTGCAGCCCTTTTGAAATGGTACTCCTCTGAACACATAGGGTCCGACGAGGGGGCCTGTGGGCCAGGAGTGGGGGGAGACGGCCCTGGCAGGGCCTCCTTCCATTTCTCCGTCAGCCCCTCCATTTGTATTGAGATTACATATTAAGCTTCTGCCTAATAATTTGCTGAAAAATAGGGTTCCATTGCTAAGAAGTATTTTACATTCATTAGTTCATTTCTACAAATACGGGGTGGAGCAAAGGTAAGTTTACAGTTGTAACAAAACACGGAATTTATTCTTCTTTGTTTATTAATTATTATGTTATTTTCCATACAAATAAATGTAAACCTACTTTTGCCCTAGCCTTTATATTAAAACTTCACTGTTTTATTAACATTTTAAAGTTATGAAATATTCAATTTATTTAGTGTATTTTTCATTTATTGCATAGGTATTAATACAACTGCTTATGGTAACTCTGTTCTTATTATTTAAAACTGAATATAATTGGAAAATAAAGAAAAGGCTGGTGATATAAGTAATGAGGATACAATTCCCACCTCTTATATCTGTGCAAATGAGAAAAAGTGGGTGCAAGTTCTGCTGAGTGCAGTAAATTTTTAGTTGCAATAAAATGACCCATTGGTCATTAGTCATCTGCACGTGACTAGTGAAGACAAGAACAGTATCAAAATGTTTTATAAAATCTTGGAAGTATCTTTAAAGGTTTAGAGGTGAAATGTAATTTGGGATTTTAAAATATTTATTTATTTTCTTGAAATAGAAACTCTAATAATATTTAGGGTCTAGTATTATAATTCAACTCATTCAGCTTTTATAAACAAAATAGAGACTACATATATATAAAGTATACTAATGAGTTAAACTATAAATGTCACTAACCTTTAAAATAAACTATCATCCAAAGTTATCATTAGCCAGTCCATAGAAATGTATGGTATGGTAAGTTTACCTATTTGATACCAGTAATTTTGGTGATTCAGGATATTCGCATTTCACTTGTGTTTTGTTAATATTTATTTTATTAGTAGTGATTTGTTAATATTTATTTTATTAGTAGTGATTTTATTGGTAGTGATTTATTTTAGACACATCTTTGATGCTTGTGCTAATTAGCATGCTGTTTGAATAGTTCAACACAAACTTAGAAAATACACGTCAATGTAGAACTGCAATAATTGACCTGCAGAGTCATACAGTATATGTAAAAAGTAACACTTACTACATTTATTTCACTCTATATTCTTCAATACTTACTGCCAAAAGAAAAGATCTAGTATGCCCAAGTATACTATCGATGAAGCTATTAGCTACCAGTAGGGTTGTATCTGGATTTATATAATTCATGTGACTTTCTCTATTAAACATTACCTTTGCAATTGCTTGAAGGAAGAAATCAGATTATTTGGACAGGCAACTAAGACCAAACGAACCTAAAAATCTCTCACTGGTAATACTTCTATGTAAGAATTAGAGAAGGTAGTTTAGGTACAGAGTCTCCAAAAGTGAAGAGAAGATAATCCACAGAGTATTTCATTCTTTAGAAAACTCTTTGATAAGGGAGGGGGCACGTCCTTTGAACATTTTGTAAAGAGATTTAAACACTAAGAGGCCTTCTCTCCCTCAGACCAGGGGGCCAGGACCAAAGGGGGTTTGGAACTTCCTAACGTCACAGCAAACGATAATCTTGTATTGGAACAAAAGGCAAGGATGACTCAGAATGTAATTAGGGTTCTGTACCGAAGCAAATGACACAATATAACTTGTGGTATTAAAAAAAGAAAAGAAGAACACAAAGCCCAGGAAAAGACTGCTGTTTCCACACAGAGACAAGGCCATGGCAGAATTAAAAACAAAACAAAACAAAACAAAAAAACCCTCCTTAATTATCAAATTATATAGCACAAGAGCTGACAAACCTCTGTATTTGGTAGCTAAGCAATCCAATTGTTGCTTCTCCCCTCTCTTCATCCACACAAGTGGGAATACTTGTAATGTTTATATCTAAACAGATGACAGAGGGAGAAAAGGCTTCTAGACAGACTGAATGTAAAAGGCTGAGCCAAAGGCCAATTCCTATGAAAACAGAATGCCTCCAGTGTTTTGTCAACACTCCTGCTGAGGCCACAACCAGCAGGATGAAACAGCCATGTGAAGCAGAGAACCCTGGCACTATCCGTGTGTAGCCAGAGGCTGCTGGTCTGTCCTGGTATGCAGGTGTTTCTCCCTTTTAACACGTATCTGCTTTGGGAATACTTCTGTACTCACAGACTGATGGACAGGGGGAAAGAAAAGACATGAAATTTCCCTGCCCATACTACTCTAAAATGTCACCTCACAGCACGTCTCAGTACCAAGCCAAGAAATAGCTTAGTCAGGCTCTCTGCCAACTGGCCTGGACCAGAAGATTACTGGGCCTCCTGGAGGGCAGTCTTTTTTCCCACACAGCAAACCTCACAATTTACCTCGCAATGGTCCTAATGTTAACACCATGGACATTTTGTGATATAGAACAGGAGTGAGCAAACTTTTTCTATAAAGAGCTAGATATTAAATTTTAGACTGTGGGCCATTTGGTCTCTGTTGAAACTCTTCAATTCTGCCTTTGTTGGAAGAAAGCATCCATAGACAATATATAAGCAAGGTGGATGTGACTGTTTCAATAAAACTTTACTTACAAATGCATAGACAATGTATTAAAGAATGGGTGCGGCTGTGTGCCAATAAAACTTGATTTACAAATATGGCCAGGGTTTAGCTGAAGGGCTATAGTTTGCTGACCCTTGATATAGAAGATGGAAACTCAGAAGATAAGTTAAAATTTCTCCTATTACACAGTGTGCAAGGTAATATATGAAATATAGCTGGGTCTTATTTTCAGACATGTATTTATTTATAGTGTAAATTTGCCCATGGAATTCATTAATTCCTCTATTCATTAAAAAAGGTAACTTTTCCAACTATATACCCAAAAAGTAGATCTGATATAAAAAATAATAAATAAAATAATAAATGAATTATTTATCAATTAAATAATTTAATTATTGTTCACTGGTGAACAAGACAGGTACAGTATCTACCTCAGAGTCTGTAGAGTGTGAGAGAATACATTCAGCAAGTATTTGATGAGGACCCACTTTGTGCCACACACCCTTACTGTAGGGAACAAGACAGACAAGGAACTCTTGTGGCATTTACATTCTTAGTAGAGGGAGCAAGAATAAACCATTTGACAAACATTAAGCCATAACAGGTCGCACAGTGGTAAATGCCATGAAGAAGTACTATGATATAATATGATGAAAAGTCACTTAGCAGAATGGGGGAAGGTGGTGGGCAATGCTACTGAGAGAGGACTTTCTGAGAAGACTTGTGAGCAAAGACCTGAAATGCAGAGAAAGAGCCATCTATGCCAAGATGTGGAGGAAGAATTTTCCAAGCTAAGTGAACAGCATGTAACAGCCCTGAGAGAGGAATGAGCTAGTCCGCTGGAGAAATAACAAGAAGGCAATTGTCTTTGGAGTGTCTGGAAGAGAGAAAGGTGGTAAATGGTCAATCCAGAGAAAGTGTGGGAATACATCATATAGGGCCTCATGGTAATGAATTTGGATTTTATTTTTACATAATGAAAAACTATAGGGGGATTTTAAGGAAGGAATGACACATTCTTATTCATTTTTAATTGCACTGAACCCATAATTACATATGAGATAAGTGCTAGTAAAACAAGGCTCAGTGTAAAATGGCACAGTTAGGGGTAAGGAAGGGTGCAGTCATTCATAGTAAAGGACCTATTTGCCATGGTCCTAAAACTGGTTACCTACCAATGGGGACGTGTGGGAGGAGGCTCACTCCTTCCTACAGGGAAATCCAAAAGGCCTTTAGAGCTCCAACTGCCTACCTTCTGGGGAACAGAAAGATTTTTATGCCTTCTTGAATCTTTTGATTCTAATACATTACAAGCAAACAATAACACCCAACTATTTCTTGAGAATCTAACACAGGGGTATTAACTAAAGGGCTCCTCCTTGGCTTGAAAATCAGGGGTTGTTCTTTAGATAAAGCTAGCTGTGTATATATCTACAGCTGGATTTAAAAGACAATGATTACTATTAACCTTTCTTGCAATTGCCAGTTTTTCTATCTTTATGCATAAATTATACATGTATATTTCTTTCAAGTTCAGGAATAAATTTTTAAAAAAATACTTAGCAACTGTCTGCTTATTTCACACATTCAGGAAGTCTTCCCACATGTGCAAATAAAATACAAAACACCCCCCCTGGCTCAGTATTGCACAGTCAGCAGCCACCGAAACAATGCACAGATGAGAAGTCCATTTGAGCTACTTAGGTTCACACGTGCAGATATTATGTGTAAATACGTGCCATTGTTGCATGCAGTAAATGTTTGCCTACTGGTCTGGAAGTACAAATATTTTTCTTCCCAGAGGAAGATCTAGCTGACCTTCAAGTAACTAGCACCAAGGGTTAAGGCAACTTTAGCATCTGAAAGTAGTTGCAGGGCCCCTTCACTTGCACGATTTTATACCCAGCACCACACACTTGAGCACTTGCTGTTTTTTATGTTTAGATTATGATGATAACAGAGGTATTGTTCAGACACTTAGTAAACATCTTAGGAGATACAAAAATGGATAAAGAGGCATTCACCACACTATTGTCCAAGTAAAATAACAGGTCTTGAAACAAATACTAAGAATGACGACAACCACACAACGTGAAGGGCAGGGCTAACATGATACCTGCAATGTGCTCTGATAATGCTGGAGAGCTCAGCCCGGGAGGGGCGAGTGTGGGTAGCTTTCCAGGAGAAATGGGCAACGAGGCTGCTTTTTAAAGAATAATTAAGAGAACAAAATAGACTGACCATAGAAGTTTTTGAGATCTTAGATCACTGGGTAAATACAATTTAAATCATTAATAGCCACTTTCTCTAAACTCAACTATTGATTTGATTAATATTAGGACAAAAATAATTATAAGATGTAGTCCTTGCCTATTTGACAGCTTACCATCTATTTTAGGAGGTAAATGTATATCCAAAATAAAATGTTAATAGTACATAGTAAAGTATAGACTACAACACATAACAATGCATTCATTTATTCATAATATTTATTGTCTATCTACTATGGACCGTATACTGCTCTGGAAGTGGGGATATGGCAATGAACAAACCCACAAGGTCACTGGTCTCATGGAGGTCACCCTCTAGTGGATACTAGTATGGGTTAACATATGTACTATCTGGTTTTAAGAATATCATCATCATCATTAGTATGTTTCAGATATAGCATGCTAAATCCTAATTTTCCAAAGCAAAGACTACAATATACAAGTAGAGGATGCTGTTAAGTCAAAAAATACTGTCAAATAGAAAACATTAGCCAAGCATCCCAGTAAAAGTTTTGCATTCATTAAAATATTCTGAATTGCAATTCATAACTACATTTTCTACAAATCATCTTCAATTCATCAATCTTAGGTAGTGTGAGATATTTATAGCACATAGACCCTACTTTCTAAGTCATGTTTTTGACTCAGTTCATTCGTACGTTCAACCAAAAGAAAGGTAACCTTTGGCAAAGGCAAAACAGACTTTCTAAGCATTCCTCCAAATTCTAAAATATATACTATAAATTTTAATATTTTAAATACACATATTTGTGAACTTTTAGGATATGAGAGAAAGAAAAGAAAATAATGTTTCAAAAAGTACAAGATGTGGAGTAGGCATTAAATATTAGACATTTCTCTGCCTTAGAAAGGGTGAAAGGAATCACACACAAATATGTCAAAACCACTAAGGCCATTTCTACTTACTGTCACTATCCCGTATCTGGTCACTCCCAGGTATTGAGTGAGGTTTGCTAATCCTTCTGAAAAGAGCCTTAGGATAGAAGACAGTCAAACCTGGACATGTAGCCCCAGTGTTTCACCCAATAAAGTTGTGATTTTTGAGCATATTGTTTACTGTTCTTCCCTGCCTGACAAGTGAGAATAATGCTATCCACCTACCTCATATTGGTGCTAATCAACAAGTTACCAAGGTAAGTTGATCTTCGAGAATTAAGTTCATTACATCACAAGACCAGTGTGATAACTTTGAAGAGTTCCAGCACTTACAGTGACCAAAACATCCTTTGCCCCTTCCATACCTTGCTTCTCATCTTGTTCAGCTGCAAGGCCAGGAAAGTTTTGAGGGAGACTTGAGAGTGTATCAGAGGTGACTTTGGGTGACAGCCAGTGTCTTGTGAAGAATGTTTAAAAGAATCCAGCCTATCAAACTTCAACCAAGGCACTGGATTAATATAAATCACCATCTAACTGCATCTAGCATCGATAACACACATTCTCCATCCAACACTTTCCTGATAGTGATTCCATGAGCTGCATAACAATCACTGTGCTTTAATTATTTTATTGAATAAATGAATGAATGAATTGCACTTACACACTGACGGTCTCAGTTTCTGCAGTGTATTGCTTTTTATCTTAACACAACTACTTGGAATCAAAATAGTAGTACAAATTCCAGTACTAAGCATACCAAATGGTTACTGTAAAAAGATTTCCGTTTGAATTATCAAAATAAATACATTACATGAAATTCAGAACTTGAAGTGAAAAAAAAGCCTCTAATTAAGGGAAACTTAGGAGAGCCTTTAGCAAGTTCTTTGCTGAATGCAATTATTTGCTTTCTCGATCCTCAGGCCAGTTGCATTAACAAGGACAAAAGATATGCAAATTTAAGCAGACAATAGTCAAGCCAAGCTGCTCTGACTCACACCGACAGAGACATTTCCAGCGCATATTCAGCTCCATTCGCACTAGCAAAGATCAGTGCAATACTTATGCGTGGCTATAATCTGAAAACTATGCAATAGTCATTGGCCAAGAACAATACAAACAAAAAACAAATTCATTTCACACAGTAAATTAACAACTGAAACATCTGAACGATTTAGCCCAGTAGAATCATGTATATACCCTGTCACTGGTGAATAATTAATTGCATAGCAACAAAAAATATGCATTGTTTAAATCACTATTTTAATTATATATTTTAAGAAAACAAAATATCACATTTTTGGTAAATACCTCATTCAAGATAATTACAGACTAAATGTCCTTCCCTACCCTCCCCAAAGAATCCAGACTAATTTTAAATGACTGAATTTTCATTAACTAACTATATAGATAGTATATTGAGAATAGTATTAAGTGATTCAACCAAATTCATCTGCTTACTATGGAAATAAGCTTTGCCAAAGCAAAAAGCAGATGTCCTGTTATAAAGAGCTGCTATAATTAGTATCTGAAATTTAAGTTACAATTATCCAAAGCTGACAGGATTCTGTTTGCTTTCTATTCTTCCACCTTTTTTTTTTTTTTTTTACCTGTAGTCCACAATGAAAAGATAATTACAATTTCAGGTTTCAAAACTGAAACTACTGAGTTCCATTTAACTTGTCAAATAAAATAACAGTGATCTTAGTTCAGTCCCTAGTGGACAAAAGTAGAATAACTATTACTCGGCATGATTCAGCAGGCGGTGGTCTAAGGGAGCGTGACCACACTGGAACAGAGAAGAGAATTTATGTTTTCACTGTCTTCTATCTCCTTAAAAGGTTTGCTCTGTTAACCAACTAACTTAAAGAAGAGTAAACTGGTTACATCCCTATCTCTATGCATGCACTAAGTGGATTTTTTGCAAAGATCCCCAGGGGGTAGAAAGGAGGCTTTTCACAAATAGGGAGATTTGCCCCCCTTATAACAAGTGACGTTGTTGAGTAAACTTGTTATCTGCTGCTTACCTGGTTGGTACACAATTAAACACAGCAAAGAGAGGATGAACTGCAGAAACCATTTCATGTTTTAAGAGGCATATTTTCAAAAAAAATTTTTAATGATTTATAAAGAAACACTGAATAAAATGTTCCATTTGATTACTTTACATTGAGATTACAAGCACACTCATATTAACATTCATCTGCATATCTACATTCCCACATGGCACTGCCTGTAACTATCGTGTCCACAGGGAAGAAAAGGCACCTCAGGAACACAGCCAAGTCCACATGCTGTGTTCAGTCCAAACCTGCAGGTGCACGTCTTTGGGACCAGCCGCCACCAGCTCTGTTTCTCCTTTCAC
The DNA here is from genome assembly GCA_004024845.1 of Tonatia bakeri. Taxonomy (NCBI): domain Eukaryota; kingdom Metazoa; phylum Chordata; class Mammalia; order Chiroptera; family Phyllostomidae; genus Tonatia; species Tonatia bakeri. Next base: position 511,191 of record PVIA01000091.1, read on the forward strand.
AGTGGGCACACAACCTCTTCCTGATGCAGACAGGTTAACATTTATCCTCTTGATTTCTTTTTTCTCAAGGACAGAATGTTTCAGAAATCAGTCCTCTACTATGCTACTACTTGCTAAAATTTAGTTTCCTTTACAAACTTACACAATTTCTCCAACCACATATCTCTCTTTATATTTACTCTCATTTCATGTTAACTTTACTAGACATTGAGAAATAAGTATGTGGTGATAATTTCCCAACTTGGCTGCAAAAATTTCCTGGTGTAGTAAACTTGATCCTGAATCAGTATTGTCATTATTGGTTTCTTTTTGCCAACTTGCTCAAAATGTACATATTTTTTAAAAGTTGGGTTTTTACAGTCAGAAAATTCAAGCTAAATCTTAAATATGAGAAAAAACAGATGTCATAAAATGTGCCATTGCTAGATATACAAATGGGGTGCCACCATACCTTCATATGCTAGCAAAAACCTAAAAACCTTGGTTCATCCCTGACGCCACAGAGAGAAAGCCCTCTTGCATTTGCAAACACTGCCCCCCTGGAGCAAAAGGTAAACACACAAATGCTCCCCTAAGGATCTCTAAGTTAGCTACAGTACAAGGACGGAAAAGGCTCCATGCAATTAGAAACCGAAAGCAATCACTTACTTTTTGCAGCCACTGAGTGTAATTTTCCAGCACATGCTCCAGATGTTGAAGTTTCTGGGAAGAGAAATCCGGTTCCACGTGTGGAGCATCTCTCTGCAGAGCGTTTGTGTTGTACTGGTCTGTCCTACTCTCACGACAGTTCCCGTCGTGTTCTGGAAGAATGAACGTGTAGGCACATTGCCCATATTGAATCCGGCTATATCTTCTCCCACCGTTTTCTGGACTCCGGCGCTGGTTGCTGCACCCTACGTGAGTCAGAATGGCAGCGAGGAAAGCTAAGGAAAGGAAAACTGTCATTGTACTGCCAGCACTCTCTTTCCGTGCCTCTCGCAAAACTTGTTCCTTTCTTCTGACCTTTAAACTACTTTATTTCAGGTAAAACCGCTTGTCTCTTTAACTTTCTCCCGTTCAAAGAAAGCTTTTGAAGAAGAATCACAGAAAACTAGCCATTTGTTAGCTTTGTTCTAAAATGTTAATTTTTATTTCACTGTAATGGTAGTTTCCTTAGTTAAAACTTGAGATATTTATTGCATAGTAGCTGAGATTTATTGTTTCCTCTCTGTGTAACCGTTCAGCGTGGAGCCTGCCTGAGTTAGCTGCGTGTACATATTCTAGACCCTTTCCTCTACCCTATCTGCTGCAGATCTGCTATTTTCTCCCAGACCTCAGTGAGTTTTATTAAGGTTGCACATCCAAGCCAAGCTGGAAGCAGGCAGCCTTTCACAAGATGACTTGACAGGAATGCATGAGGGTGCCCCTATGCAAGGGTTGCTGATGGCTTGGAGCTGCAGGATCGTCTTACAAATTGGCTAGATGCGCATGACCTCGATCGTGTATGGCCCTCCCGCCCCTTCTGCAGACAATTGTCTGGAGCCTTTAGCAGACTCAGGGCAAATCAATAAATAGAGCAGTCCACCTTAATACACTTTTAGTGTGCATGCTGACCTACTAAAATCTAGCAAACTAGCAGTGTGTTTTTAAAGTTTCTAGTTAATTGGGGAATGCTAAGAAGAACATTGGCATAGTGTCCAATGAAATTATTTTTTATTATTTTTGAATAATAAACCTGTATAATTATTAATTTTTAAAAACATTTATTCTTGACTCTGGGGAAAAAGATATAAATAAATTTTAGAAGTGGTATTCTTTCATTGTGTTCACTTAGACTTTTAGGAGTTGGAGAAAATTATCAGGGAGTGTCAAATTAGCAAAAACATTTCATAACTTATCACTCAAAGGAATATAGTGTGTGCATATAAAGTAGAATAATATGAGCACTTTCTGAAATACACATTTTAAATGAACTGGTTCCCAATTAGAATGTAGCCCTGTGTGTTCTCTATATGTAAATTAAGCAACTTCCTTAGAAAAACAGTGTAGTTACAATTTAAGACAGCAGCCTGAAAATTATTAATTCCTGTGGTATATCCTACTCATGTTTCCCGAGGACCTCTTCAGTGTTACTATGGCTATCTTTACTACCGGTATGGAAGTTCCACAGAAATTCTCCTGTGGCCACAAAGAGAAACTATGTGAGAAGAAAACATCTATCAGGTGTGCCAATGGGCCAGGAAAGGGCTGTATGGCAGAATTCTATTATGTAAAAATCAAAAAGTATCAAAAAGTGATTTCCCAAATCTAGGGTGTAGACATTTGAACAAAGAGACCAGGAAAACATAAAAAAACAGGTGATGATTATAGAATTAATGTTACAGCAGTGAGATCTGTACTAAGTGTGGGCAGAAAACAGGAATTATGAGCAGGGGCTTTCTTCAAGAACTGGGAGGGATTTTAGGGAATGGAGCTCCTCAACTGCAGTCCCAGTGTGCAAACAGAAGCCACAGATGTTTACTTTCAGGTCCTGGAAAGGTGTGGTGGGGGCCCCGCATGGGGAAGTGGGTGAAGGACAGTAGAAGTTTGTGATGGGCATGCTGGGACACGTGAGAGGAGGGAACAGAAATAATTCCAGAGAGAATGTGGGTTTTGGGGGCAGACATAAAATATGCTGAGATTTATCAGTCCCTTCCACACCAAAAAAACAAATTTCTGATATGACAAATGTGGAAGCAAGTAATATCAAACATAGCAGTAAGATCTTTGAACTCCTTTGGCCAAAAGGCTTCTCAAAGAGCCCCAGTTGCACTGATTCACAGTTGTAAAGCAGGTTCATCGATGGTACTTAGAAGAAAAAGAACTGATTAAAAGCCAGTTTATTTTGCCAAGGTGATATCATCTTTTCTCTGTACCCAAAAAACACATAAACAAAAAAAAAGTGACAGGTAACCCGGATAATCAAGTTTTTAGGGGCCCACAAGGATGAAGTGGACTGGCAAAGGACAGATTTGTCTAAGAACACTTTCCAGCATTGCTTGCTTTGAAAATTATCCCTGGAAAGAACAAAGTCCAAAATCAACACCTATAAGTGCTTTGTTAAGAACTAAATACAGCCAAAGATCGGCAGAAGACACAGGGGTGAGCAGGGAGGGCTCTGTTGAAGCACTCCTGTGTTTTTTAACAGCCAAGATTGTTCAGATCTCTTCCTGTGCGTGTGGTGTGTGTATCTATGTGTGCTTGTTCATGTAAACTTTTCCAATCTGAAAAAATGAGAAGGAATGCACAATTCCTGAGGGAGAAGTAGACAAACCAAGATAGGAAAGCCTGAGACACAAGTGAAAAGAAGGAGGGGACACAGGCACAGTGAGAGAAAGAGATAGAGATTGATTTATATCTTTCCAGAAAAACAAAGAAACATGACACTGGAAGTATCAATCTGGAAAGAAAAAGTCTCAAGATTAATTTAAGCAACTGGAAAACACAGCGACATGAGGAACGGATTCATGCACTTTGGGACTCCAGCTGAGGAGACGCTGGGTACGTTTGAGGGTCCTAATGATATGCTACACACCGCATGCTTCCAGGGACCTGAACCTAACTAATAATAATACTGTTATTGTTGGTGGTGATCATTCAGAAACGGTGCAGTTTAGAAGACTTTAGAATTTAGGAGGTAGTATGAAGAACAGGCCACATTTTTAAAAAACTTTCCTCTATGCCCTCAGTTGGTTGGAGCACCACCTTGTACACCAAAAGGTTGCGGGTTCAATCCTTGATCAGGGTTGTAGGTTTGATCCCTGGTGAGGACACATGTGGGAGGCAGCCAACTGATGTCTGTCTGTCTGTCTGCCTCTCTCAATCTCTCTCTCCCTAAAATCAATAAATATATTCTTGGGTGAGATAAAAAAAAAATTCCTCTACCACACTTCAAAAAAAAGTAAAAGAAAAAAGTTCTAAAGAACTAAATAATTCGATTCAATTGTATACTGATGGGGCTTGTTCTTGAAAGCTTTGCATCTCTGTATTTTATTTGCCTGAGCAGAGCTCTGGAATCAAGGAAGTGTGTGCTTTCAGATTCTCATCTCATATTTACAATGGCCCCTGCAAACAGGCTCGTCCAGAAATTTCCAGTGGGATGGGAACTTGATGGCCCTCCATCTATCCTAAGACCCAGTCTTTGTTGCTTCTTTTGTGAAGCTTTCTCCAGGCCCAATGAGTGGCTCTCTCTGATGTATTTCAATAACCTTCTCTTCCTATCTTCACAATGGCACTTCTCACACTGCTTTCTAATTATTTCTTTTTTAGTCTGTCTCCCCCTCTAGCTGTGAGTTCATAAAGTGATCTCCTCTTTTTGATTTCATTCATTTCCCAGCACTTACTTTGCACTTTGGTTGAAGGAATAAAAGAATAACTGAATGAGTGCATGAGCTAACTACTTTACTATCTACTACAGGACTGGCCACATCTGTTGTGATATTTGGGTGAGTTTGCCTAGAATTAGGATGAAGCCCAACTTATTCTAAAGAATGAGTCAGACACAAGAGCATGTACAATAGTAACTCAGAACATTTTTAACCCTTAACAAATTAGTTTCCTCATTTAACATTTATAGCACCCATAATTATGCAGTATTAATCCCATCTTGCAGATAAGAAATTATAGCACACAGAAGTTAATTGTCCAAGATTTATGATCTCTTCTGTGGCAGAGTAAAAATCTGATTCTCAGTCCATTTAATTCTGACGCTCATGTCCATATCCCACTGAGCTATAATGTCCCCAGTCATACCTTAGCATTAGGAAACAGAAAAAATTCATAAATTTGGGGGACAGAGACAACATGAAATCTATAACTAAGAGGGTTTCCTCTTCCTCCTCCTACCCAAGGCCTTCATGGATTCATTCATGACTTTCAAAACAGAGCTAATATTAAGCAGTATGGTTGTCCCAGTTGCCACCCAACATCTCATCTGATTGACCAGTTATACTGTGGGTCCATGACGAATGTTAGTCTTGGGCCATATCACATGTTATAGAGCTTGACTATCACCTTTGTTCTAAAATAAAATTAGACAACATAAAATGAAATAGAATTTATTTCTCCAAAACATAGCAGGCACTCTCCTGGTATTCATCTGATACCCGATGATGGTAAAAGGGGTGGGAAAGTATTCTCCTCTCTTGCAAACGGAGCACAACATTGTTCAGCACATATTCTATGGCTCCGCTCTGGCACTTGCAGGGACCAAAAGTATCAGCAGGGCTGTGGTCATGGCAGCCATGTGTCAAAGGAGGGCACATGGCTGTGATCCCTGAAGGCAGAGCCAAGACCCCTTTGCTCAACTACATAGGCAACACAGGTATCCACACCAGATGGAGAAACCACAGAGAGCTAAAAGAGGAGAGAAGATGGGGCCCACTGCCTGACTGATAGCACTGTGTGAGCACCTGTGAAGTATCTGCCGGGGACTCCCAAACCAATTAGGAGACCTTGCAAAGAAGAGCTGGCGACACTGCACTGGGAGAGAGTAGGCAAGACACTCCAGTGTGTGGAGACATGTAGGTAGGTGATGGAAATAAAAAATTATAATATTTCCTTGTTTTCTGATGAGAGAAACTCCTGGTAATTGCTGGGTGTCTTGCTTGCTAAGTCAGTTATTGTAATTATGCAAGTTGTAAAGAGCTGAGACAGAACTCACTTGCTTTACCTAAGAAAGAAGTGAAGGGACTCAAAGACAGACCTGGAAATGGAGGACTAGAGCTAGAGAGATTTAGAGGGGAGTCCAAAGAGACAGGAGTCCTGGGGAGGTGGCTCAGTTCGTTCGAGTGCCGTCCCATACACCTAAAGATGGCAGGCTCGGTCCCTGGTCAGGGCACGTGACTAGGCTGCAGGCTTGATCCCTGGTCAGAGCAAGTTTCTCACATCAATGTCTATCTGTCTCTCTATCCCCTCCCTCCTGCCCTGTTCTTCTCTCTAAAGGCAATTAAAAAAAAATGTCCTCAGGTAAGGATAAAAAATATTTTTAAAATAAATAAATAAAATAACAGACAGGAAAGTTGTGGCTGTGTGGCTGGCTATAAGAAACTTGTGAAGATATATAAAGTATGGATGTTTGGAGTGACATGGTGTTTCCTGTGAGATAAAACCCCTCTTATTTTTTTTTCAGTAGAACATATGCTTTGGGGTAAGTAACTTCTTTCACGTAAATGAAGAGTGGTTGGTCCTTGCTCCAAACATGGGGCAGTTAACATCTGGGTTATGCAGACTGTTGATGTGAATACAATAAAGTCTTTATTTCACCTTGGTCTTTCACACTAGATTAGAGCCTCTCTTGGACTGAGACTGTGTCTATCACTCTGTTCCTTTTTCTGGCAACACAGGAGTCAAATGATAAATATTTGTGACCCAGCTGACTGTCTGGCGGACTCACTCACTTTAATTATTGATGATGAAATTTGAAGACACAGAAGCATCACGCTCTCTTGGAGGTGTTCATGTGTTGATACTACTTAGACCCCAAGATCTCCCATTCTGGAGAGTAACATAAGAGACTCAGAGATCACAGATTCCAAAGCAAATCCCAGAAGTGACAGTGGTGTGGTGTCTGACACTCCCAACTACCCAGAGACATTGCCATGGTTGAAGAACCATTTAAGAAACATCACAGAAATACCTTCCAGTGTGAGATTCACTCATCAATGCTGCAACATAGATATAAGTTCCACAAGGGCCCAAATGAGAAATGGAAACAAAGAGCTGGACACTACCAATTAGAAATACAGATGCCAACATTCCCCTCATACCAGGATAAGGAAGGATTTCCACTGGAGGCCCAGTGAGATGAGATTTTATCACAGGAAAAAGCATATAGACCACTTTGCATTCACTAAATGTCTCCTTTCTCCTTTTACCTACAGATTGATACCTTGATTCCTCAGAGACAAATGCAAAGATCTCTTTGTCTCAACTTTTCCAACTTCGGAAAGAACATGTACTTGAAAAGAATGGCTGAAATCAACATGTAACTAATTATGCACACAATGGCACTTGGGTGGTGGCTAATCATTGTAGGCAAACCTGATATCCACCCTTGATTAAGCAGTGACCCAAAGATACAGGGCTTTTTGTGGTTTTGTGTTTGTTACTAGAGAGTTATGATGCTCTGTTCATCAAAGGTGTAAAAAAAGGATCACTCACCAGTATTGCAAATTTAAATGACAATATGGGAATAAGATCCCCAAACTTTCTTTTTTAGTCTTATTTGCATCTGTTAATCTAACCTTACTTTCCCTTCTCCTTCTTGTAAGGTTGGGTAATAGTGGTTAAGGTGGGAGACAGATTGCTTCATTTTTATCTTTGTTTACTTCTTGTTTATACTATTAAACAAGATTGGATTACATTGAACAAAACATTTAATTATTCTAAGGTCAGTGTCTTCATCCATAAAAGGAGGATGATGATACAGTGCCTTTTTATCAGGGTGATGTGAAGGTTAAATAAGATAATGGATAGAAAGCACTGAGCACAGCGTCTAGAGCACAGCAAGGGCTCTAAACACCAGCTCTTGTTTCTAAATGTGAGTTCTCTTTCTTGTACTCAAAAACAGCCCTACTTTTCAAGTTATTAAATTAGGTTGTGCCTATGTTCAAAGTTTATGTTCACCTAACTCAATTTATTATCATTCTTTCCTCTTAATTGTTTAAAATCACTTCTGACCCTCTTGGAAATCACAGTATTTGAAAAGCACATTTTAGCCCTGGCTGGTGTAGCTCAGTGGATTGAGCGCGGGCTGCAAACCAGGCATTGCAGGTTTGATTCCCAGTCAGGGCACATGACTAGGTTTCAGGCCATGTCCCCCAGCAACCGCACACTGATGTTTCTCTCTCTCTCTCTCTCTCTCTCTCCCTCCCTTACCTCTCTAAAAATAAATAAATAAAATCTTAAAAAAAAAAAGAAAAGCACATTTTAACACAGGCAGGTGACCATGTTCACAATGATAGTTCACACAAACAGCTCTGGTCCCCCTGAGGGCAGGGACTCCAAAGTTCTTCCTCACTGCTGCATCCCAGCAGGCACCTGGAACAGTGAGCCCCTGACACATAATAGGTGCTCAGTAAATAATATGCTGAATGAATGAAAGAAATTGGAAACAATTTAGTAGGAATGCACTGCTCCACAGAGACATTTAGTAGGGAAGATGGACATATAAACCAATCACACTTGCTAGTTTAATGAGAATTTTATTCCCTGAAAACCATGGGAGCAATGTGGATGCCATTTATGGCTTGTCATCATGACTTGTTATCTGAGTCATTTCCGCCCAATTCAACTGAATGACCTATTTTCAAGAGCTTCTTTTGTGACTAGACTTGTGGCATATATTGCCCCATTCTGTTTCCTGGGATGGGGAGATAGAGTGGCAAGTGTTTACTTCTGATAAAATGAAAAAGAATTGAAGCATTCTACCATTAATCTTACAAGAAATATACAGCCTGACATGACTTGTACATTAAGCAAAGGAAACCTTATTTTACTTATTCTTTTCTCCAAAATGAATTTTGTTTCCCCTCAGGTTCTAATCAGATTAGGAATTTGGCAATTAAATTAGAAAATAATTTCTACTAGTGTATAAAACATGTGAAAACATAATGGCTTTAACCAGGCTCTTAGTTCATAAATTGACAACCAGTCAATTGACAACGATGAGTCATTTTAATGGTAAACTTAAAGTATCCATTATAAATCTGAAAAGTTTACACTTTTTTTCCACTAAATACGTATTTGGCTTTTTCCTCTTTATCTTTGTCTCATAAAAATCGTTAAAGGGGAGAATCGTGACAAGTAAAGAAAGGCTAAGACAGAAGACAATCATAAATTACTAAAAAATTGAAAAACACTGTCATAGCCATTTCATTCTTTATAGTTAACTGTTCCTTCTACTTGTGACATAGTATACAAATACATCATTTTTAGCTCCAGAGGTACCGAAAAGCCTTCATAATTTGCAAATGTTTCAAAAATTTCTATCATGTTTATCTTCAGCATGTTTATCTTCTCCCAAACTGTATATATGCTCCTTGTACTAACATTTACCCACAAGTTTCTTTAACTCAAATTTTAACCTTTCTGCATGTCTCAGATTTACCTTACACAAGAGTATCAGGGAAACCAAGCACTTGTGCTTTTTCCTGATGTACACTGAAACAAACAGGGTATATTAAGGTGAATTCTGTCCACATGCCACCCACAATTATTTCACGTCTGCAGCGCAATGTGATTCACACTTTGGGAAACATGACCCAGCGCTATCAACAGTAGAGTCATCTTCTCTTGCAAAATAAAACAATACTTCCTGCCAACATCTGTGGAAAAGACTGTTGTAGCTGAAGTTCCTCAAGATAAATTTGCATCATGTCCTAAGTGTTTAGAGATTGTTTCCACTCTGTAGTCAAATCAGAAATACCAAAAAAAAGAAAAAAAATGCTTTTGAAGCAGAGGCTTCTACACTTACACTGCCAAAGAGTGCTTGAAGGACTTCCCTGCATCCAAACTAGGGAAGTGATGCTGGGGGACTGGCAGCAGCCCTACTCGTAATGCTGTTCACTGACAGAAATGTCCTTCTGAAGGTCAGAAACTGAAACTAAAGATTGACCAGGAATTTCAACAGCTCTTTTCTTGATTCTGGAGATGGGAAGAATAGTGAAGTATTTAGTGTCTGCAGAGTAAATCTTCACTCCTTTTTTAGTCTTGCATTTGGAAGATGATAGGGAAATAGTAAATTTCTTCTCAAGAGTTGCATTCCCCTTGGAGAATTTACATTCCTTCTTCACATCCCTCAAAGAGCCATAAAAGCACATCAGTTCAAAAAAAGGGAATGGAGAGTTAATATTTAAAGGGAAAGTTAGGAATCAATTGCCCTCAGTTTAATAATAGCTAACATTTATTGAGTACCTATGATGTTCAGGACCATGCTAATCACTGTACCTGTGTTATCTGTTCTATTACAATCACAATGATACAATATGTAAGAACTTTCATTGCCATCATTTTACAGAGGGAAACAAACACTTGGAGAAGTTTAAGGCAGGACATAAACCAGAGTGTACTGACCTCAGAGTTGAAGCTTTTAACCATTACATATATACAAAGCCTCGGTAAGTCCTTTGAAAGCACCTGCTCATTTAGATTCACAAACTATCGTACTTATATCAGCATACCTTTCCTTATATGTTAAACCAATAAAAAACACAGAATTTGATAGCCAATTAGACCAAAGAAAAGTGTAACAGTTGCAAATGAAAGCTATCAAGAAAAGTTAACAATCATGGTATGTTTACTATATGAGAATTACTTGATATACATTGTCAAATTAAACCCTTAAAATAATCATATCCATTTCACAGAAGAAGAAACTGGAGTCTTAGAAAATAAGAAACTTGACCAGATTATACGGAAGAATTATACAGATTTAACAAAGTCATCTGTCTTTAGGGTCTGATCGTCTTAATTAATATGCTAACAAAAATATTCTAAAACAGGTGAGAAAATCACTTTCAAGTTATCTATTGAAGGACTTTAGTCAGCCATATTCCCCTCTTCAATGCCTGGAAAGTGTAGAGGTAAAAAACTGTGGTGGGCCTCAGTGGCCAGTTTAACAATGTTGTTTTGTATTCTGAGATGGGAAGCCATTATGAATTTTTGAGCAGAGAAATATGATGTCTTGTATCTTAAAGGTGTAGTTTCTCTGTAGAAGATCAAGGACAAAAGTCTTAATCCCAGTGAGGAAGCTTTCTCAATGACCCAGGTGGCTTCAGTGAAGACAGTGGCTGTGGAGGTGAGATATAATCAGGTAAATATTTAAAGGTGAACCCAAAAGTATTTTCTGGTGGCTTGCCTGCCAGGCTGGGGAGATGTCTCAAGGTTCTGACCTAAGGAAATGGAAAGTTGAGTTCTACTAACTGAAAGGGAGATGACGGTGAAGAGAGAAAGAGTAAGAGCTTAGTTTCAGACATGCTACCTTTGAAATTCTTGTTGAAGAGACAGCTAGTGAGCAATTGGACATATGACTAGCAGCAGGGGAAACGCTCCTAATGGAGACATATGTCTGGATATCACCAGGGAGTGTTTCAATGGCATGTAATCGCCATGAGAGTAGAGGCCATCACCAAAGGAATAAGAATACAAAGGGAAGAAAAAAGGTCTAACTTCTGGACTCTGAGGGGCTCTAGTGTTAAGAGATTAGGAATACAAGAATCAGTAAAGAAGCTTGAAGAGAAATAACCAATCAGATAAGCAAATAACACAAAGGTGTCTTAGAAACCAAATGAACTATATGTTTCAAGGAGGAAGGTGACCAATTAGGACAAATGTAGCTCTTAAATGAAGGAGTATGAGGACTAGGCTCCCTCCAGTCAAGATGGCAGAGTAGGTAAACCCCGTGCTTGCCTCCTTACATGCCCACATCAAAATTACAACTAAACTATAGAACAACCACCCTTGAGAGCCACCTGAAGACCAGCTGTACAGAACTCCTACAACTAAGGATATTAAAAAAATTTTAAAAACATGTCAAAACTGATAAAAGGGGCAAAGACACAACATGGGCCCCAGAACCAACACACCTGGTAGCTGGCTTCAGACCACACCAGAGCACCCCCAATGAGCACCACAAATGACACACCCAAAGGATGGACTCAGCAGGCTCTAGAGCCCTGCTAAAACAATTCCCATTCTGGGGGGTCAGCCACCTCCCAACATTGAGCATAACAACATTCACATCATGGGGGTACTGGAAGAGGAGAGAGAAAGAGCAAGAGATTGAAAACCTATTTGAAGGAATAATGGCTGAAAACTTATCTAAACTAGTAAAGGAACTACATATATAAATCAAGGAACTACAGAATCCCAAGTAAGATGAACCTAAAGAAGCCCATACCAAGACACATCATAATTAAAATGGCAGAGATAAAAGACAAAGAAAGAATCTTAGGCCCTGGCCGGTGTGGCTCAATGGACTGAGCACAGGCCTCAACCAAAGGGTCACCAGTTCAATTCCCAGTCAGGACACATGCCTGGGTTGTGGGCCAGGTCTCCAGATGGGGGTTCATCAAAGGCAACCACACATTGATGTTTCTCTCCCTCTCTTTCTCCTTCCCTTCCCTCCTTTCTAAAATTACATAAATGAAATCTTTTAACAAAAGAATCTTAAAAGAAGCAAGAGAAAGACGGTTACCTACAAGGAAGATTTCATAAGACTGTCAGCTGATTTATTAACAGAAACTTTACAGCCCAGAAGGGACTGGCACACAATATTCGAAGTGATGAAAAGCAAAAACTTACAACCAAGATTACCCAGCAAGGCTATCACTTGGAATCAAACAAAAGATAAAGAGCTCCTCAGACAATAAAAAGCTGAAGGAGCTCGTCACCACCAAACCAGTATTACAAAAAATTTTAAAGAGACCTCTTTAAGAACAAGAAGAAAAATTTTGAAAATGTGAACAAGAAAATATCTCGAAGGAAAAAAATCTTACTAACAAAGGCAAATACATAATAAAAGCAGTGGGTCAACCAACACTAGAGATAGTACAAAAATTAAAAGGCAAAAGAATGAATATCATGTGTAACTACAACAGTAAATTAGGAATACACACAAACACACATAAAAGAAGTAAAAAGAATAATGACAAAAACATAAACAAGGAGAGGGTATATAAAAGTGGTAGTGATTTTAGAATGTGTTTGAATTTAAGTGACCATCAACTTAAAATAGACTGCTATAAACATAACTTGGTATATGATAACCACAAACCAAAAATCTAGAAGAGATACACAAGAAGTAATGAGAAAGGAATCCAAACACAGCACTACAGAAGATCATCAACGTACAACAGAAGAGAGCAAAAGAATAAGAAAAGAAGAGAGAACTACAAAAACAATCAGAAAACAACAATAAAATGGCAATAATTGCATACCTATCAATAATTATTTTAAATGTAAATGGATTAAATGCTGCAATCTAAAACAAATGGATATATACAATGAAATATTACTAAACCATAAAAAGAATGAATTTTACCATTTGTGGCATCAAGGAACTAGAGGGTCTTATGCTAAGTGCAAAGTAAGAGAAAAACAAATACCATATGATTTCACTTACATGTGGAATCTAAAGAACAAAATAAATAAACAAATAAAACAGAAATAAACTCATACAGAGCAAAAGAATGATGACTGCCAGATAGGCAAGCGAGTAGTGTATAGGTGAAAAATGTGAAGGGATTAAGAAGTACAAATTAACAGTTACAAAATAGTCACTGGGATGTAAAGTAGAGCCTAGGAAATATAGTCAATAACATTATAATAACTACATACAATGTCAGGTGGGCATGAGACTTATGGAGAGATCACTTTGTAAGTCATATAAATGTCTAACTGCTCTGTTGTACACCTGAAACTATTATAATTGGAAAATTTTTAAAGATTTCATTAACAAAAGGACTGAGAATTAACCAATGGTTTAAGCAACATGGAGGTTGTAGATGCTTGAAAAGAACAGTGGGATGATGATCCTGATCAGAGCTGGTTAAAGAAAAGACTGAAAGATCAGGAATTGGCATCAGCCAATGAAGATGGCCTTCTCAAGGAGTTTGTTGTAAATAGCAAAATCAGGCTAAAAAAAGGAGGCACCGAAAAAAGATTTTGCGCCACACATTCTGCTAACATCAAGGGAAAATGAGGACGTAAGATCTAAAACCCCAATCTTGGTGTGAAATATGTTAATCTGGAAATATTGATTTTATAGATATTGGCTTTGGTCTTATTTTTATACTTTGTTACACCAGTGGAGTTACTGAAAGACTATCTTTGAACCTGCCAATAAAGTATCCTAAAATCTCTTGAACAAATAAGCAAGCTTTACTCTAAGAAGTAAAATATGCCAGAAAATATGTCTGTCTATAGACGTATGACTGCAATATTACCCTTTTACTTGGCTTGATAAGATTTTTGAAATGAATTACTTTTTTATGGCAAAACCTGGTAGTTTCCTTTTAAAGAGAGCAATGACTTACAGCAGGAAATTTATGCATAGAGACATATAATATGTTCTTCATTTTTTTTTTACCTCTTAAGCATTATAAAATTTTCCCCCTTAACCACTTGTAGAAAAGACCTTCTAAGAGGTATAAGTGACTTGGAGACACATCTTTAGAAATAAAAGAAAAACCTATTATTTGGGAAATTTCTAGCAATAATATTTAGAAAATTATTTTTCTCCTGGGCTTATTCTTGGCTTTCCCTAAAACTATTTTCTTTATATGGGAGATAATCACATATCCTTCCTGACCCTTTCATTCAAATGTGGCATAAAAAGCTATTGATGAGTAAGTCAAAGCTTATTTTCCTGAAGAAGCATGATGAAAGGAAAACATAACTGGACTTGGAATTTTAAAAACTATGGCTTAAAATAATATTTCTAAATACCTAGACAAATTTAGTGTATGACTAAAGTAACATCTCACTTTAGTGGGCAAAGGATTTTTTAACAAGAAATGACAAAACAATGTTAGTACAACTGGGGAACCATCTGAAAGAAGACAAGGTTGGCATAATCACTCACATTATACACAAGGACAAACTCCATGCTAATTTAAGTTTTATATTAAAAACCATTATTAGATAAAAACATATCCTTAGGTTAAGGCCTTTCTAACTTAAAATCTGGAATCTGGTTTTTTTATTTGATCATTTTGGCTACCAAAAACTATTAAAAGTCTGAATACCAAATTATAAAGAAACTTAAGGAGCAAAACCAAAAGATAAATCACAGAGAAAAAATTAATTATAATTTATAGCATATAAAAAAATACAAATTAAAACTACACCAAGCAGTCCATCTAAACAATGATGTTGGCAAGAATGCAAATGTCAGACAATACTAATTTGTTGGCAAGTTTATGGGGAAACTGACAGTCTAATACATTACAAACAAAGATAGGACAACTCCTATGAAGAGAAATCTAGCAATTTTTATTTAATTATAAATGCATTTATCCTTTGATCCAGAATTTTGCATTGGTGAACTATCCTACAGAAGGATGTGCCTGAAATGGCCCATGTTCAACTACTGACTAAAGCCTTGTTTGTAACAGCAACAAAACTGAGTGTCATCAACCTCAAACTTGTCATATATATTGTGGAACATCCACCCAGGAGAGTACTACACAGCTATAAAAAGCGAGGAGTAAGCTGGACACAGAAAGAGCTCCAAGATATATTACTCTGTTTTTTGTCATAAAATAGGGTAAACAGTATGATATTGTTTGTTTGAAAAATAAAGTGACTGGAGTAGACAGGGACAGGGTTTGGAGAGGAACTTCTTAATCCTGTGACAGTTGGATTTTTGAATCATATGACTATATAAACAACCCGAACCCAAAAAAGAAATTTAATCAAATAAAAACAAAAAAGAACTGGAGTTAAATCCTGATTCATTTATAGATTATATAAACTTGAATAGTAATTTAACCACCCTGATTTTGGTTTCTTAGTCTATGGATTTAGAAAAACAAATCTTGCTTATCTCATATTTTTCTTTATAATAAATGAAACAAAACACAAGAAAATGCTTTTCAACCATGAAATGGCCGGAAATAAAGACATATCTTTTATTTTTAGTTTCCTTAAAATGACTTGCAGGCAAATACAAAGTAGGCAGAATCTAATCAGGTAAGTACACGGACAGAGAAACCTCTTAACATTCAGTGTAAGTTCTTTATCCATTCTTCTCATTCTTCATTAATTCTTCATTCATTCTCCTCAACTTGTGTTTTACCCATTAAAAGCTTTTCTACAGGACTGGTTATAGTTAGAGAAGAGAGTGGGGATGTAAGAGTTGAATCACTGGAATGACAGCTCCTCCAAATTCTTCCCTCTGAGGTGACCCTCAGCGCCACCCTTCTCCTGGGGGCCAGGTGGTATGGGACACCTCTGGTCTTCTGCCCTGCTGCTACTCAGAGAGTCCACTGATACCTACTGCAGCAACATACTCCTATTTCTGTCTACTCCTTTAGCCATCTCTGCTGTCCCCTCTTTCTACCAAACCTGCTACTTCCAAGGCTCCCACCTCTGAAGAAGGCAGCCAGGTACAGGGGTCAGGAATGAGTCATGGGAACAGCTCCTGGGTTTCTCCTCCCACACACTGCAGCTTCTGTTGCTTCCACAGGTCCCCCTTGTGTGGAGTGGGGACCCCTCCTAAGAAGCTAGGACTGGTTGGCCCCCAGCAAACCTGTGGTTATGTCTTGCCATAGCCTGAATATTGTGGGGTTTTTTCTTTGTGTCTCCTGCCCTTGTTCTCACAAGGGAACTGCACTTCCTAAAAGAAAGCAATATCCATCATTCCCCTTCCCTCATCTTTGGTTAGCAGTGAGGGGGTTTAGCACCTCTTATCCCCCTCCCCAACCCCAATTCCTCCCTGTCCTTCCACCTGTGGGCAGTTGATTTCCCTGAAGTTGGACCCATGCCTCCCTGTTCTCCTCTCCTCAAGTATCACCAGCCTATGGGATTTTCTCTACAGACACAGCTCTCAATTCCGGCCAGTTCTTCATTTAAAAAGAATAATTGTGGGGCAGTTATGAACATTAGAAACCTTTCCTGCTTTCACTGCTCGGAAAAATTACAACTTTAGAATGGTAATCCCCAGCCTTGGTTGATGAGTATCAGCTCTCCCAAAAGACAATAACCCCAAATTTACCAAAACTCCCTCTAAAAGTATTTTAAAGGTAATTAATTTTAAGTATGACTGTCATATGAGACCAACTAAAAGCAAAGTGGCAATGCCCCTCAAATCCCAGCATATACATTATTACATAACCTTCCCAGGTTGTTAACATCAAAATTATTTGAGCCAATCTTTAAAGGGGATGATCATAAAAACCATAAGATAAACACACTTCTAAACATAATTTAAAGAAATATGTACATTATTTGTGTGAATTCTGTATTTAAAAAGAGAAAAAGCCTAGACGTGCTCCTGACCAGACGACGGGACAGGCCCTGGGAACGGAAAGCATGCATCTCTAATACCAACAGAATATGCTGTATGTAAGGGTGCCATGTTCACCGACACTTCAGAATTCAGAAAATCACAGTCACTTACTGAATTACGTTTTGCTCACCTAGAGTTCGAACCTGGTAGAAACGGAGTGTTTCTCATGCATATGCAAGGTCTGCACTAGGAAATGAGACCAAAGAATTACTGTGCTTTCACTACAAAGTTTCAGTGACTTCTACAGAGCATTTCTAGATTACACTGCAAATTGTTACAAACACTTCCTTATTCCTCTGTCTTCCACTCAGCTGAAGAGACCTCTTTTTTCTTTCTGATCTTGAGCCATTGCTGAAGTGTCACACCTATCTGTTCTTGTACTTCTTGGATTCCATGTCCTGTAACCTTGTGCAGTGACCTCAGCATGACAGCTGTGCCGATGGTTTTGGCTGAGGCCGTTGCATTCACTCACTGAAAGAGGCATGCTCTTTGGCTCCTCACACTTACTGTATATGCCTGCTGCTCCTGGCTGCCGGCCTCCTGACAGGTTGCTCCGTTAGTTTTTCTAGGTAAAAGGTCCCAAGGGAGGCTGGTTTTGCATAGGTGGGCTGCGTAATGTTACTGACATCTCCTCCGCAGGAAGGCCAATATTACCACTTTGAACCTCCAGGTTTCATGCTTATGACCCTAAATGGGTCCGTTTTTCACAAATATCCATGGCACAGTGAGGAAGATTAAATTTACATGGTTGCAAGTGAATTAGGAACACAAGAATACAGGTTAGGGCTTCTTACACAATTAGTTGAAGATTCAGATAGTCATTATATAAAACAATAAAATATTCTGAATATTTCAATATTATTTTAAACAAGGAAAATTTTAAAAGATCATAAGATTCTGATGCTGAATAATTTTTTAAAACCCCTTTTTATTCTGCAAATAAGAAAACTGTAACTCAAAATATTTGCCTGAGGTTATGATGACGTTGAACTAGAAGCTGGTTGACATCTTCCCATAATATCTTCACTATGAGTTCATAATTTGTATCCTGAAAGATGAGCTCCAAATCAGGAATTCAGTATCAAAGCTCCAAAACCAAATTTTATTTTTCACTTTTAATTTTTTTTCTCTTCCCTTTCTTCACATTCTTACCTGACTACCACTAAAAGGCAGCTTCCAGTCCCATGGTAGGGTTATTTGACACATGCAAGGGAGTTAGAGATCTTTGAGATAAATTCCTACATGGCAAACCAAGTAAAGCATGACTATAAATAATCGTGGCCATAAAAACCAGCATACTTGATCAGGGCCTGAGAGGAATCGGAGCAGTAAAAAGAAATTAGGCAGACGATCGGTATGATGCTCGGCAAAGGGAAAAGACAGCATGACCTGTTGTTCTATTTGCGGCCCTCTATATCTGGGGCATGCGTGTGAAGGTGGGGCGGAGTGGTCTGTGGTGGGGAGGATGGTGGCTCTATTTTCAGCCATCAGTACTATTTCTCACCTGAATGATTCGATGCCTGCTAGAGGACATAAATGGACTCTGTCTGTGGCCCCGGAGACCTGGGTTGAAATCCCTAGTCTGACACTTGGCTGCTGTGTGCTTTGCGGAAGGCATTCAGTGGCTTCCAACTCGGTTTTTTTCCTTGGCTGACAGGAAAGTAACTGTCTCTCACTACGGGATCATAGTGAGGTTGAAATTAGATAGTGCAAGCAAAACACTTGGTATTCAGAGGCCCAGTTAGTGCAGTCTTCACTTGTTTCTATAAAGTAAGACTGCACTAATAAATAGGAGGGAAAATGTGAACAGTAAGAAGCAAATAGAATTGTTAGTTTTGTTTCTTTGCAGACTAGTGATGTTTAAAACCCCTCTCCAAGGATACTATGAATTCCTCTGAACTCCAAGTGGAATTCTTCCTACTGCCATCTGAAGGTTCACTGGGTTTGAGAAACACTACTTGGAGATGCTGTTTTGTACAAGAGCCTGGTGAGATATTTTCTTGGTCTGGTTCACTTCTGATGCCCTGAGATTTATTTTTTCTTCTGTCCCTCTTCCTTTTTCTCTCTTCCTGGTACTGCCCCTGATATCTCCCTGAGCAAAAATCTGGTTTTTCATCTTACTACTGTGTGCCTTCCTACAACAGGGTTAGTAAGATCTGAAAAGGGTGAGGCATAAATGGAGGAGAGAACATAACCCACACACACTCCCATTCTCCCCAGTCCCAAAAAGCACCCTTCAGTAACCTCTGTCATGACCCTGCTTTCCTTTCTGGTTCAGTTTGCTCATCTGTTCAGGGCAAGGGTGAAAGGTTACTGGGCAGAGCCACACTAATTGCACTAGGAAATCTCCCAGTAATGCAAGGACAACGGGGAAAACCAAGCAAGAAAAAAATAGAAGCATGAAGGAGAAACTGCTGCCAAAAATTATTATTGAATCCCTTTGGATTTATTTAGAGCATATTGCCCCGCATATAAATACAAAACCAAACAAATCTCTAAGCCAGCCTGTTTAGACCAATTTGACATTTCACTGGAAACTAAAGCTGTGCCTCTGTGATGCCAAAATATCTGGATGAAAAGTGAAAAACTGTGTCAATAAACAAATATCTGTTAAGCCTATTAGCCAAGGGCAGCCTAGGGCTCATGCACTGATGAGAGGATAAGAGAAGTACACCAACAGGACTGCCTCTTCAAGGAGCTTGCAATATGGCAGCAGACAGTAACAACCACCTGGCTAAGAGGAAACCAGCATTCTGGGAATGGGCACAGCATGCCCCAAGATGCCAGTGCTAGAACAGCACAGCATAGAAAATGCAGGGGAAATATTCCTACCCTGTATAAATGAATATGTAGGACACCTAGGTCTGGCTGTCTAGATTAAGATAGATAAAACATTATAATTATTATGTTTCTTTAATTCACAGATGTTAAGGTCATCCAAACATAGTGTCCAGGTATTTGTGTTATCATTGTAGTAGCTTGCAATTCAGGATCTTCATTCCAGGAATGGATCTCATTGTTTATGGGGATAATTGAAACCCAAACTTGGGGGTGTACAAAAGAAGAGTGACTACTATTGATGTCTAGTTTGTCCTACCAGGATTTTTTCCCATTTGCTCTCTAATCTCTTTTGTTTCTCCTGTTTTATAGTCCCTTGCAATGGTACTCAGTATATACTCCTCTCCCCCCTTTTCACTGAAACCAATGTATTTGTTTGTATGTGACAACATGGAAGAACAATCATGGCACGATTCCACTTAAATGAAGTATCTGAAATAGTCTGACTCATAAAATCAGAGACTAGAATGGTGGTTGGCAAGGACTGGGGAGAGAGGAAAGTGGTTTCTAATCAACAGGCATAAAGTCAATTATGCAACATGAATATATTCTAGTGATTTGTTGTTCAACAATGTACCCATAATTAACAAAACTGTATTGTATACTTAAACGTTTGTTACAAAGGTAAGTCTCATGTCTAATTGTTCTTACCACAATGAAATAACATTAAAAAATAAAAATAAAAATAATTAAAAACACAAACCCTGAGACTTGTTCTACTAGCCACACAGTACCTCACCTACATATGAGGCCACATATTCTGGTAGTGATCTGAGGTCCTAGGCACTGGTCTTGGCCCAGCAGAAGCTACATAAGAGAGAGAGAGAAAATTCTGAAGATAACTGATCACTGCTTAAGACACCCATGAGTTTATTAAGGAGTCCAAAATTAGGGTTTAAGAATCATAGTCATTTCTTATTTAAGCAAGATATCTCAAAAAACAAAATAGTCATATTACTTCCACCTTTAAACGTGTTGACTGCTATTAGTTCTATGTGTGTAATGTGTCCAGCTATGTACAGCCATGACTATTATAGGCAGTAAAGTCTGGGTTTAGTCTGAGCTATGTTAAAAATACATAATAGCAGTGGGTGACATGGGTAACAGTGGGCTGTTGATAGAAATAAAGAAGTTCAGTTAATCCTGACCTTAGACCATTTAAGCACATTACAGCAGAACATATCTTCCCAGCTATCCTGCAACTTAGTTGGGTATTAATTCTGCTGTCAAGGCAGTCATTGTTGCAAAAATAAATATTTGTTTGGCAATATAAGTTGTCATACTGGTAAAAATATGGTTGCATTCTCCAGCCTTCATTTCTCTTTTACAAGCTTCTCTTTTACTCTGCTGTCTCTTGATTCAGGTTCGTCTTTGTCCTGAACTTCTTGCATGTTGTTTCTTGGTGGCTCTAGACAATTTGCCAATGTACAATTAACCAAAAGGTCGTTTCCTAAGTGACTAATTCACTGAAAGCAATTCCCTAAAAATGATGGCTTTTTCTAAAGTGCTTTTTTGGTAAACTCGTCCCTGTTCCTCCATGGGTGAGTGACCTTACTGTTGGGAACCACCCTGCCTGGTATCAGAAGCTGTAACCCCTGACTAGGCTAAGGCTGAGGGAACGACCTTAGAACCATAAGCCAGCAAGGAGACAAAAGCCTATCTCCCTGGCAGGAGCGCCACTTCTGCTCTTTTTACTTCACCCTGCCTGGTCCCCAATGCTTGGTCGGTTAGCCAACGACAGGTAAGACTCCCCAAGGAGGGAACGACCTAAGACAGGCACGATCACGTGGGAGGCCCCCAGGAAAGGACTTTGGGGGCTACGGCAAAAGGGGGTGATGGACCCTCACCCCTCAGGCTTTGACAAAGCCTGAGTGCTCATTCCATCTGCGAGAAAATCTCCTTATCTCTTTGTTGCCTTAGTTCCCCTTGCCCCACCTAAGCCTGAAACAATGACAGGGTGGTGCAGCCCTGTACTAGAAAGGGTGGGTTCTCCAGGTGATCAGGCCTAAGAAAGAATATGTAAAATCCTACGAAACCTGCTTTGTTTAGAATGCTCTTGGTTGAATGAGAAGGGTCCAAGGAGGAAGTAAGTTTGTTCCTCAAAGCTTTACAGCTCTTTGACCCTGACCCAAAATAGGCCCTCAGAGTTCCTTGTTATTTGATCCTTACTTCCCTGCAATGAGTAATGAGCTTTACCTGAATTCTTGTACAAACGAACCCAATAAAAAGCCTGCTGGGACAGGGGAACTCGCGCCCTCCCCTAGAGAGGGTGGCCAAGGCACTTTCCACTTGGAGAGTGGCCCCTCCGTCCCTACTTCTCCACAGAAAATTGCCCGTTTCTGTGTATGTTCATTTCTCGTATGTTGACGAGCCATCCGCAGCATTCTGCAGTCACTGCCGGTCGGTGATCGCGCATCACCTTACCTACTCACAGGGATTGAACTGTATACTTATGTCTCTCACATCCATATCATTTAAATATTTAACTTGTGTGCTCCCTGGACCTGTTAAATTTGTTTGTCAAAAGCCCCATTCACAGTTCTCTTAGTTCCAAATTGTCTCTCCAGTGTTTCAGATCTCAATAAAAAGCAGCACTTGTCACGCACGTCCTTAAGATAGGGACCCGAGTCATCATGGATGGGTTCACTCATCCTCTCCTCACCCTCCATATGCCATCTGTTGTCTACTCCTGCTGATGTTAACCTCCTAATTAAACAGAAGAATGAAATCATCAGATCCGTGCTTCCCATAGATTCCTAAAGTGCTTCTCAATCAATCACCTTCTGTTCATCATTGTTGTCTCCTGATGAAGGTCAAGTCTGCCCGTCTCTCTTGAGGCCATCCCAGGACTATTACCACAAGATCATAATAATTCTGCCTCCACCTAGCTATTCCCCTTTCAGATTTCTCCTTTATTTTGCTACTAGAATAAACCACACTCCCACATTTAAAATTATTTATAAACTCCCTGTTGTCTATAGCAGTGACTTCCACAAGCATGTGCCATGAAACACACATCCTGCAAGATGGTCTGTGTTCAAATACATTCACAAAATGCTGCAAATCTTGCAAGATGAAACATAAACACTACAGGATGATCTGTGTTCAAAGAAGTATAGAAAATCTGCATACTATATCTTCCTCTTGCTATACAAAGGCCATTAACATAATAAAGGCTCTGGAAACAACTTGAAGAAATACATCACATTGTCTAAGTCAGCATTTTCCATATTCATTTGACTCACAAACTCTTCTCTTCCACTAATAGCCATTAACAAGCAGGGGAACATGCCTTGAAAATGCTAGCATATTGTGATTTGATCATGCCAAGGAAGTGAAGTAAATAGCTTGACCCAGTCCAGTGCCACTGTCTTATTTCATTCCCTTTCCACCTCACAGTCAATACCTTGGGAAGCCTGTGTGACTTGCAGTTCTTCACAAGCAGCATGTTCTTTCCCGTGTAGGGCATGGTGCTTCCTGTACCTGAAATGCCCCGTTCTATACCCCCTTCCACCTTCTGATTAATAATTCCTATGTGTCTTTAAAAACATGTTATAAGTTTCATCTCCTCTAGAAAATTTTATTGACCTTTCTGACCTACTTTTTTTTCCCTCATAAAGTCTTTCTACTCATCATGACACTTACCATTTTTTAATAAAACTAGCTTTATTTCTCCCATTTATGCAATCTCCTCAGGGACCAAATCATCAGTGCAAGAAATGGCTGTCAAACTGAAATAAACCAGCCCACGATGAATAGATGATAATGTAGTGAAGTTTTAAAGAATGTATAAAAGACCGTAATCCCTTGATATTGCAAAAATATACTTAATATTTTTCTTTTTAGAGAAGCAGTTTATAGCATGTATCTTATTTCTTTAATGTCATTCATTTATTAATGTTGTTAGTGATTTATAATGAAAATTTCCTTCTCACTTACATTTGCATGTTTCAATCACTTTATATCAGGTATTCAAATGGCTTTTTTTTTTCTTTACCAAGAATGATTAAGAAAAACAAACTGTTGAAAATATTCACTATACAACTTTCTGCTGTAGAAACTGGCAAGACCACATTGGATCCTGAAATATAAATACTACCTAAAATCAATGTAAGGACACTGAATCCATGTCTTTGCTCAGCCTTATTTAAACAACAGCTGTTCTTCATTTTATTTGCCTCAAACCTACCAAACCTGTTTAGGCCATGAAGCAGGTCTGAGCCAAGCCTTCTATGTTTAGCATTTCTTCTGGGTAAAATTACCTCATGCCACATTTCCTCCTAAACCTCAATTCCCTTGTATTCCAGATCTAGATTTTCAAGAGTGAGCAGATCTCTTAACCAAGCCTGACATAGTTATCAACTTATTTATGAACATAGGTTGGGCATGTGATGTATAATAAATGTTTGAACTGAATATTCATTGATCCTAATTGACATACCTCATATTAAAGAAGATATCCCCTTCATATACTCATTTATTCATTCACTTATTTGATAAATAGGTGCTAACACCTATTGAGTCCTATACTGTTACAAAAGCCAAAGTGCAATAATAATAATGTTATAAATAATAGCTGCATTTACTGTGTACATACAATTTGGAAGGTGCCGTGCTGAGTAGTATATGTGTATTATCTCATTTGATCTTTATAACCAGCTTGTGAGATCAGTGCATTGCTATTTCTTTTGATATCTGAGGGCACTGTGACTTAGAGACACTGGTAGATCACCCAAGATCACAGAGCTAGTGAATAGCAGAGTAACATCTGAATCCAGACAGCCTGGCTCCTGACAAGCCCCTGTGCTTAGTTACCAGGCAAAACAGCCCACCAGTGGTCACACAATACCACTCTACCATCAAACTTTCCACAGTCATGTTCATTGCCTGACCGCTGTCATGCTGTATCTTAAAAAGCATTGAGCAGAAACCACTTCAGGGGATTTTAAAGTGACAAAGGTTTGGGGAATCAAATTAAAATGTTTATTTTTTTAATCTCACAACTTTAGAGCATATGGTGTTGGCAAGTATTCGGTGAATATTAACTGATTATAGTTAATGTTAAACTGTAGTTAATGTGGTTGTACTGTGTGACCCTTGAGGTACCTTTCAACCAGGAGATTCTGTGATTAAAGTGGTAGCTCAATCTAGTTGTTTCTAGATTCCATCTCCAGACTGTCTCTTGAGAATCACATTTAATTCAGGCTATTTTCAAAGGAATGTACTGTACTAAGTAAGACACTTACCTTATTTATGTCAAATAAAAAGGTCACCTGCAGAGGAGTGGCCAGTTAGGCACTTTTTGTCTCAACTATATCCTGTGAGAAAAAGGAACTTAAGAACTAACTAATTAACATGTTCTATGGCATCATGGAGGGACAGTCAGGAAGAAATACTGATTATCCAAATGTCTAACAAATGACTTAGTAACTAAGTTATTCTAAAGTAGTGATAAATGTTTTCTATAGATCCGATATACTACTAGAAGTTGCTTTTCGGGAATTTGATCAGTGCAGTGAATTATGGTGGACCCTGAACGTACAAAGAATGCAATTCCCCGATGTCCGTCATGTAAATTTCCTGCCTGACCCCGCCCCCTGGCTCACTTAACCGGATAGTCTCCCTACGGGACCCAGACCAAGGTTGTTTGAACAATGTATTTCCTGACTAATTTATTAGGATGGTTTCTTGAGTTATACAATATTCCCAACCCAAAGGCCACTCGCTGGCAAGAGAAAATGATCCCCTTTTTAATTAACAAGGAAAAAAAATATCAGACTGAATTTCAAGCTGTTTGACCAGTTTGACCTGGTCTTAGACCTCAGTCGCATTTCCATGAGCTCAGAGGTGAACTTCAAATCCCACTTTGGGTTTAAGTTTTGTTTAAAGAACTTTCCAATGGAAAAGAGTCATTTTTCTAGCTGTTCTGGAATTTTAGTGTCAGTAAGGTGATAATCAGGTGCCAAGGTGATAACATGACATGATCCAGAGTCCATTTATGCACAGAAGCTCTGGGCTTCATGGCAAGAACTGAAATGCTGTGTACCAATTCCTAGGCCTTAAATGTATCATTTCCCCAGAAGGAGCAATGCTGTCACAGGAATTTTGGAAATGGGTCAACCAGTGACCTGAACTTACATTTAAGTCCAGGGTCCCTCAGTTCCTCAAGAAGGCATTTATAGCAAAACAAATAAAATACCTTACATAAGCCAGTGAAACTTGTGGCAACAATATGGCCATGCTAAAATCATTGCCATTTTAAAAAAATAATGTTTCTGTGAATAGAACAAGACAGTATACCAACAATTTAGCTCCTGATGGAAACACTCCAACTTTAAGCTGCTTTAAGGCAGCAGATTCTCATGATGAAAAGCACCCTCCTGAAAAACATAGATCTTGTTTCAAATCCTGCCTCCCTCCCTCACTGAGTGACCTTGGGCATGTAACAGAAGTCTCGGTTTCTACAACAGTACCTCACAGAATTATTAGGTGGTTTAAATGTGATAAGATAGTTAGAAGCGCTCATCATACTGTTTGACACAGAGAAACCACTCAGTAAATACTGGCTTCCAGGCTTTACTCATTCAACCAACAATCAGGAACTAAACTATGGGATATAAAAAGGATAAAGAGCAGGATGAAAACAAGGTTAAAACATTGTTTTTAAGGTTTTTCATTGCTTTTTAAAATTTTTGTGTTCTTGGGTATTTTTTCATTGGTTGTGCTTCGTCTAATGGCTTATAAGCTACTGTAACACCACATGCCATATCTGAGACTTCTTTTGAATGGCTTCTAGTATACAATGACTACTTTGCAGTTGGTTAATTTTTCTCTGCCACAGGCTAATTCTGAAAGTTTATGAGGTATAGACTCAAGCAACAATTAAGGCTCAGTCAGACTTTCTTACATGAGTCCTAGCACTGCTTGAGATCATATCATGGACCTCTGAAGAGATTGAGAGGATTAGAGGACCTTTATGAAAGCAGAACCTCTAACAGCTAAGTTGTCTGCCCACTGAGAGGCCTTCACCCAACCCAGACTTGACTTTTTCAGAACTGCTCAAGCCTTGGGGGTCAGGATCGCATCAGGATTTAGCTACTGGCCTGTCCTCACTTACTAACTTGGCCACTGTGATTCTAAGGGTTGGAGGCTGCTTTCAAAACTGTGTGTGCATGCCTGCGTGTGTTTCCAAATGTACCTGCAGACACAGTCCATCTACAAATGACAGAAGTCACAGAAAATTGCGTATACAAAATTGTTGAACTAATTAAAATATACAATATACACATATAGCTAAAATTCATGGTTTAGTAAATGAAAGACATCACATTGTCTTTTGAATTGGATATTTTAATACTCATTATATGGTTCAACTTGATGTTTTACCCAAATGAAATCTCTGAAACTTTTGTTGTCTTTGGTTCATGAGTTTGATCTCAAAAAAATGTTGAAACTAATTTTATTAAATTTTGACTTATAAATCAATTTTATTTTTCAACTTTGGACAAAACCTACCTTAACTGTAATTTTCACCCCATGAGTACAATTCAGCATTAATCTTGTGGAAATGACTTTAACTTGCTAAACTCAACATCAGGTTATGACCCAGGTTACAATTTGAGGATTAAATCTGTTTCTAACACAGTTCATCTTAAATTCTTCTGGAAACAGGGTAGGAAAGTGCTGTTTTCCTGGGTTAGAGTGGTAATTCTGTGTTGTCACTGACTAATGATGGGAAACGGACCACACCATGATTTCTCTGGGTCTCTGTTTCCTCATGAATAAAATAAGAGAATCAGACTAAATGAGTACTAAGGCCTTTGTTTCTAATTCTTTGTTTCAATTAATGTTTACATTTTCTGAAAAATGGAAAACTATAATTTACTTAAAAATTAATATACATATATATATACACATCAAAAAACTTAACTTTGAATATCTGAGTTGAAGGTTAGAAAATTTCTTAAAAAATACTTTTTACTTTGAGCTAATGCACTGTTTTTCATTTTTGAAGAACTATTTGGAATAAATAATTATGTAGGTAGAGGCAGAATGACAGTAAATATTTTAAAACAGGAAGATCTGGATTCAAACCCTGGTTTCATAGTATTGTCTTGGGTAAACTATGCAATCATATGTGCCTCAATTTCTTAATCTGTGAACTATAAATAATATGCACCTTCTAGGACTGCCACACAAGGAGGACTGCCATACCAGATACTGAAGGCATCTAGCAAGGTTACTAGCTCATGGTAAAAACTCAAATATTACTCACTTTTTCCTTTCCCTTCTGGAAGTTTTTGCACTAAGAGCAAGAAATTCTTGTTTTAGTAGAAGCAAGAGTGAAATCAATAGACTAAGACTGTGAGTCTCCTGAGTGTTAGAAGGAAGTATTTCACGGTGGTTACCAGTGTATTCTTCAGGCTCTTACAGACTTGCATTCAAATTCCAGCTTTGTCTCTTATTACCTTTGGGATCATAGGTAATTTATTTAAGTTCTTTGAGATGCAGTTTTTCATCTGTAAATTGACTTCTTATAAGACTTAGAAGAGAGAATATAGCAGTCTCTATATCACATCATAAGAACTCAATAAATGGTAGGCATTTTTATACTTATGTGCTTCAAACCTGAAACAGAGCTGAAAATCCCTGAATATTTCCGAGGGAATGATTAAGTAAGTGATTGTTCCTTGGATGACAAACAACACCCAGAATCTCTGTGTGTCTTCCAGGAGTAAGGCAGGCCCTGGACTCCCACAGCCTCCCAGGGAAGGCAGGTCATTTTCAAAGATGTCTTTCTTGACATGAAAAGAATGCCCTGTAAACCACTTGTATTCTTTTTATGGAACCAGCTAGGGGTTGCTCATGGTTTTCGTCCTCATTTAAAAAACTGTTCCATGACATTTTTTCGTGGGTGTGACCTAAACATGTTGGGGATGTGTGTGTGAAGTGGTTATGGCTAAAATCTCCGGGAAATTTGAAGTGAATGTCAGATCAGCTCCGTTGGGAATTCTTGAATTGGTTGCACAAGTAGATATAAAAACTGTTTACTTATATAAGCATGTTATAAATTAAGAAATACTGGTACTTCACTAGATTCAAACGTCAACAATAACAAAATGACAAAGTGTTTATACTTTGCTGGGTAGATATCTCTAAAATTAAAAAAAAAAAAAAAAACCCAAGAGTTCTTTTAGTAGAACAATTAAAATAAAATTATATCATCATTTTACACTGACATTTTAAAAAACAACAATAATGTATGGGCTCCCTCTGCTGGATCTTCAGACTGTGAATGCCAGAAAGAGGTTTAGTACCAAATAGTTAGTTACCTAATCAGCTGGATTAGTCATAGTGATAAAATTAACACACACAGAAAATGTCAGCTTGCAATTATCCACTTCAAAATCCACAATGAACAGTTTGCCAAATAAAGAAGCTATAATTAGGAATATTTTTTCTGTTAGTGTAAAAAAGCAGGGATTTTATTTTGTTTTAAGTAGGAAACAGCAGATTTTTGTTTATTTTATGTCTTAAAAAGGAGGCATAGGCTTTCTCTGGAGAGGGGTCACATGTGGTCCATGGTGCCTGTTGCCAGGGTAACCATGTCCTCTGTCTATACATGTCAAGGCCAGTTGCTTCGTTTGGAAACAATCAGACTATCAGGTCAAAGGAAATAGAACATGCAAATTATAATGCTCACACTGCTTCAGAAAAACTACAATGTGATTATCCTGCAACAAAACCCACAGAAGTTTTCACCTTAATAATGAATTTCTTTTAATATTACTATTGTTATTACCTCCTTAAAACATTTATGGTAAAATAACTATGTTCTGGTGAATGTAGGTGCTTCATGCCTTTGCACTGGAAACTTTTTCTGTTTGTTAAACTCAGAAGGAGAAGCAAGAACAAAAATGTTCTTTAATGAAATTGGGGCTTTTATCTTCCAAAATTCATAAAACATTTACTCAGAACTCTGGAAAAATATCACTCGTTTTAGCTTATGGAGCATTTCTGAATAAGGTTCTCCTTTTTTCTCTTTTTTTGTTAGTGCCCAATTGTCCTGAATTTAGATGCTGTGTTTAAAAATTGTTTGTTGTTGAAGGAAGGCTACAATTAGTATAAGGAATGCTGAGTTCTACTTTGAGAATGGCATGTTATTGGTTGATTTTTTTTGTTTATATGAAGAACAGAAATAAACTTTAGTTTCATCCTTTGGTGTAGATTTTACACTAAGGTGCATACAATTTAAATAGACAAGTGAGTGGTCACACATTCATGAAAAAGCACAATTTATTTTGTTGAATTTCACAGACTTTGCACTATTATTTGCTTTTTATAATAAAATTTCCAAACCCATAAAATGTTTTTAAAAACCTTACTTTTTAGGTATTGATTGTGATCCCCATACAAAGCATCTCAAAAATTCATCAATTAACTTAAATTATCTCTCTCATGATATCTCTGGAAAGGTAACCAAATGATTCCTTAAGTTGAAAAGTCTAAATTCATCATTTCAGGGATGACAAAGTTCTTTATTTTTCTAGAAAAGGTTAAGTGCATATTTACTCAAAGGTTTCATTTTTAATTTTCTCTCTTATGGTACTAAAGATTTCAAAAGATCTTCATCCAAAAGAAGAACATAGCTATTACTCCCTCTTATGCAGGATTTCCCCTTAGTTTCTCCAGCTCCCTTAGAAGATGAGTCCAAGATAACGTATGTGGGGAAAGATAATGAATACACAATGAAATTATATTCTACAGTCTAAGACCTTCTAACTGCATTAGCATTTGTTTTCTCGACCATCATTTCCAAATATACATTCACCTTCCATATGTCAGGAGTTTTGTGGTTAACTAAGGTTGAAAAATGCTGCATATTCTGTGCACTAGTCTTCTTGGAGAGTTTAAGATACCTTCACATATTTAAGGATGCTTGACTTTGCCTGCTCCAAAAACTCCACAAATTTTGGAACACAAGCCCCCATTTTTGCATAATACTTAATATAATATATCATGAAGCTACAACTATTCATAGTTACATGAGTGCTCAATTCAAATCAGCACAGGATCCACACCCCATTCCTATACTTAATTCACGGCACCCCATCTAAAGAGCTAAAACTTTGGGGAAGTGGCAGTATCCATTAGAATGCCAGTTTCAAAAATTCTGTTAGAGAATATCATGGGGGCTCCTACTTAAAATAAATGTGTTCATAAAGCTCATCTGTATTGTTTAGAGTAAAATTAGATATCATTTCTCCCCACATTCCCATTGAATTCAGTTGTTCCTTATTTAGTGCTTATTATGTTCAATGTACTAGCTCCACACTATGTGAGCAGGCCCAAGAGAAACTGTTGCATCCAGGGACTGACAGTGGGGAGCAGACCCCCTCCACTCCTGATCTCACTTACCCTGTTCTGTTTTTCTCCCCATGGCAGTGACACACTTCTACCAGGTTATGTAATTTTCTACTTGACTATATTTAGCTCTTTTTTTTATTTTCTCAAATAAAAGACAAAACCTCAAGAGCAAATATCTTATGTTTTATTCAGTAATTTATCTCAAGCATCTAAAAAGTAGTGAGCCTAAAGTCTAAGCTTAATCAATTTATCTTGAATGAACAAATAAATTAATAAATGAAATCCTTAAAGTTTTAGTCATGGGGCCGAGCTTAGAGCAGAATTTTTTTCTTGAAGAATGAAGAAATAAAAGCTTAGATGCACGAGACTACAGGTATATGGCTACATCTGAGAGTAGACTATAAAACCAGAAAGGTATATTAGAATCAGAGCATGGAGAACCATGAATGTCATGTTAACAGCCTAGTTATCATTTGTTGTGCAATTACTATAGGTAATGCACTGTGGAGGAATAATATCTTACTATGATAAACCCAAAGGTAAACATTGCTGCCACCTGCTTCAAATGAGGCTAAGTAATTGCCCCCAATCACATGCAAGTCAGCAGTGAAGCTAGAATTGAAATCTAACTTTATGACACCAAGACTTATACTCATCATGCTACCTTGCATTGGGCTGTAGAGCACCATAAAGATTTGTGGGCAACAAAGCAAACTTGGTGCTCTGTGTTTTTACAGATAAGTGCCCTTAATGTGAGTGAGATATTGTGCAAGTAGGATGTCTAATGTGAATAGGAGTTGGAATTCCAGCCCTGGAACTCAAAATTCAGGACTGGTTCATAGATTCCAGAGTTGGGACGTCCAAAACAGGTTACTAGCCTCATCAGATGACTGAGCATTTGAAATGGGACTAGTCCAATGATTTGTCCTCTAACTGTAAAGTACACACTAGATGTTGAAGATAAGATGAAAAAAGGACGTAAAATATGTTATTAAGGGGAAAGAGGGTATGGAGAGGGCAAAATGGGTAAAGGGGGACAAATAGATGGTAATGGAAGGAAATTAGACTTCAAGTGGGGAGTCTAATAAAGTATGCAAATGTCAAATTATAATTTCACACCTGAAAATTATAATGTTATCAACCAGTTACTCAAATAAATTTACAAAAATGTCATTAATAATTTTAATTAATTACATGTTAAAATAAAAAGATTACAATGAGTTAAAGCATATTAAAATTAATCTGTTCCTTTTTTTATAAGGTGGCTATTAGGAAAATTAAAATTGAACTTGTGGCTTACATTATATCTCTGTTGTACAAAGCTATTCTAGTTTCTCATAAGGGAGAAATTTGAATTCTTTAAAAAACCACAGAAGGAATAGCTTAGAGTAAGTTGGCCAAGGTAAAAACCTTGAGTGAAGCCTACATTTAGGGGCTGGGTAAGGAAGGAGGAGCTAGCAAAGAGTAGGGAGTGGTTAAAAATTGTAGTAGCAAGAAGTAAAGTTGGCCACACGCAGCAGAAAGGCCAGGGAAGATGACAACAGAGGAGGGGCTGCTAGATTTGCTAGTTAGAGAGTGGTTTTTAGGACTTTTCACAGAGTAGTTGTGGTGGAAGCTGGTTTGAAGGACAGGGTAGGAGTAGGATTCAGACACATTTCTAAGGAAACACATGATGTGAACATGTTTGTAAGTTTAGTGAAGAGGAAGACATTAAAGATTCAAAAGTAAGAAGAGATCACTGACGTGACAAGGTCCTGTGACCAGTTCTAGGAAAGTAACCACCTCGGAAAGGACTCAGGATACTTTTCTTATGAGGCCACAGTTAGGGGGGCGGGGAGAAATTTAGAGATTTCACATGATTTTATTTCCTAAATTCTCTGAGATAGAAAAGGTGAGCTTATAGTCTGAGAGAAGGATGGAGATGAATTTAGGAGTTTGAGAAGTATGAGACAGAAAAACAAGACAGTAGCATGTCACCACTGTGGTACAATAAAAGACTGGGAAGTGAGCCGTGAAGAGCCAGGGGAGACTGGGGAGCATACATATCTGGGAGCATCTGTTGGCCCACTGATGTGGCTTTCTCCAGGAGAGCTAAGCTTTCTGAGGCTTACCCAACATTAGATTTGACCAAGTAAGTGTGACTGAAGGGCAAGGGCCTCTTCTGTTGTTTTTGGAGAATAATGAAATTGTACAACACAATGGCCAGACTGGATAAGGGGCAAGAGGAGATTTTGGAGGATGGAATGGAGACAGCAACTGTTTTGTAGCGTACACACTTCGCCAGTCTACTGACTGACCTCACTGACGTGAAGTGCAGCTGGATCAGGTGTGCATGCGTTTGGTCCTGTGAGGAAGTGCCCCAGCTTCTGCAGGTTGCCTATATCATCAAGATAGAGGCAGCAAGAACAAACACATATTTCAGTCCATCTTTATAAGGTTCCAGCTTATCATTGTGAAGTTCTAGCCTGCTGGTGGTTTCTCCCTGCCTGCCTGCCCTGGGAACTTCAGGCCAGCACCAGACGGTACCATTTATCCAGCGTCTACAAGTCAATTCCCTGTAATTAATCCTTTAAATATCTATATATTATATATCTATATCTATATTTGCTAATGTTTCTACTTCCCTAGTTGAATTCTAACTGATACAGAGTTAAAAGCCAAGGGAAAAGATGGCAAACCCTGGAGTTCAGAAAGAAGAGATTTCATTTATTTATTCACTTATCCATTTATTCTAGGTGCCAAAATCATACATCACACAAGATACAGATCTTGACAAGTTTTCATTGAAACAAGCAAGTGAAATAAAACTGTCTGCATGAAGTAGAGAGAGGTTCAAGGCAGGGATGGTCATTCAGCCTGGCTTGGATTTCAAAGGAATGCTGAATTGAGAGTGTGGTCTATTGTCTAGAAAGTACATTAGAGAGCAAGAAGAAAACCAATCTCTCCTTTGGGCCCCAAGAAACTGAACAAGTAGAAAGAGAGACTGGTGTTTGGAAGAGATTTTTAGGAAATGATGTAGGCTCCTGAGTTTTAAAACTGTAATTCCACTTCAAACATCACTTATTCACTATCCATCACTCCAGATCAGTTCATTCTCTCATATTCCATGGCAATAATTTCCCAAGCTCCTCAAATACAAATCTTTGCAATTTGCTCTGCTCTCTTCCCATTTCATCCAGCACCATTCCACATCCTGCCCTCTGCCACTACCTTGCCAACTGGCCATCAAATCCTGTTACTTGTACTTCAGTGTTGTCTCCTACATGAGCATCCTACTTTGCAACTCTGCCACCACTGCAGAAACAAGACCATCGATGTCTCTCACTTGAGCATTTTCACAAGCCTTCTCAATTGAATATTACTGCCCCCAGAGTTCCTACAAAACACATCAAATCCAGTTGTTCTACTGCACAAACATCGCTTCATTTCTCTAGACACATTTCGAACTCCTTATCGTAACACCTTTCAATCAAGGCTCTGGCAACCATTGCCTACATCTCCCTTAACTTCTCATCATCTATCTCCAGTGGACTTCTTGTCATTCCTAAATGACGCTGTGCCACTCAGAACTTTGTGTCTTTGCAGGTGCTATCCCTGTGACTTAGGAGCCCTGTACACTTTCTGACTTGTGATAAATGCCTCCAAATTCTTCGGGTTCTCTATCGGGCAGACCCCCTCCTTGCTATCCCAGAGCACTGTATGCTAACCAGTCTTTTAACACAAATTCCACATTAAATAACAATGATCAGTTTATATAGATGATTCCCATTTGGGCACTGTCACCTCCTGAGGACTATGACTGCAACGCACATCTTTGAGTTGACATGTGGGAATGGTTTCAGAACATTTTATTATACAATTTAATGACTGTCATGGAGAACCATGTTTCAGATGGAGGTTTACAATTATTGCTCCGGTCCCGGGTCTAACTCACAGAAACCTATTTCATCTATAAGGTAACTAGAATATGATAATGTAAATATATTTCCTAAATACTGCACTCTAGAAATTTGATTGCAAAAAGACAATAATATTTCAGCCATTTAATGAGTCAGACCTACATGTAGGCTGGCAAAGAAAGCCAGTTAAAATTTATACTACTCTTTCTACACAAAAGTACATTCCTCAGTTTACAGGGAGAAGGGAATACAACCACTCCAGAAATGAGAAATGAGGGTTCTTTAGCTACTGCTGTGCTGTCTGGTAAGGAAGAAAGAAATGGAAGAATGCCAAAAATGCTTTTCCTTTTTTTTTTTTGCTTCGCAAGGCATGGCTTTTGGGTCTTGGCATACAAGTTAAGACAGTGATTTAAAGTGTATAACTTCCCTCATCATCATCTAGAACATCTCGTGTCTCTGTCAGAGAGGCAGGAACCACGGTACTCACAGAGTGGCCCTCGGTCTCTGGGATAGTCAGTTCTGCCCATACATTCTAACGCTCTTTGTGTTATTCTAAGTGTGAGTATTTGTAACTCTGCTTAGTTATATTTAAGGGATGCCTATGAATGTTAAATAAACAGTGAAATCCATTTTTACTGGATATAATCCTCCTGAATTATCTCAGTGGTAGCAGCATTTTTCCACAGCAGCCATTTGACAAATTTTGATTGAATTCTACCATGTACTAGCCAATATCCTAAGCATTGGAGGTAGAAATAAGTAATTCACAGTCTATGAACAAATTGTCAGTCAATAAAAGTTTACTACACATGAAGTAAATTAGAGAAGTGACGAAGATAGACTATTTTTGCCCTCATGGAGTTTATATGCCAGCAAGGAAAATATATGTAATAATGTGATTGAGATAATCAATAACTGGGTGAGTTAAAGTAATTCAAAAGCACAGAGAGGCAGTCTCTAATCCAGAGATGGGAGAAACAGGAGTGAAAAGGGCAGGTGTTGTGAACAGATTTAAAAAATGAGCCCTGATTATTCTTGTCTTTTGGTACTCATCTTTGTGCAATCTTCTCCCTTTGGGTATGAGCGGGGTCTGTGAGTTGTTTCTAACTAACAGAATGAGGCAAAAGTGATGGAATATTGCTTTCATGATTATATTACATCAGATTGTGGCTTCCACCTTTCTAGTAGTCTCTCATTGCATCCTCAGTTTGCGCACTTCAACAAAGAAAAAAAGCCATGTTAGACAGACCCATACAGTAAGGAACTAAGGGCTGCCTCTTACCAACAGCAGTCTAGGAACTAAGAGTGGCCTCCAGCCAACAACTGAAAACTAAATGGGCCCACTCTCTAAAAGGCCTCAATAAACTGAATCTTGCAAACATCATGTATGTGAGTATTGAGATGAGACCTCAGCCCTTCTTGAAGTCTCATGAAAGATACTGAAGCAGGATTCAGCTATGTAATACCTGGACACCTGACCCACAGAAACCACAAGTAATAATGATAATAAAGTAACAATAATAAAAATATAAATGCAAGTGTTTGAGCCACTAAGTTTGTGACAATACTGTTTCACAGCAATAAATAATAGGTATAGCAATAAAGACTTATTGAAGAAGGAGATTGATGCCTGAGCTAACTGTTAAAGAATAACGCAGACAGCGAGACAGTGAAGAGCATTCTAGGGAAATGGAACAGGATAACTAAGAGTACACAGGCCAGAAGCGTGCTTGAGGACTGCCCTGCAAGCATTTCTGTGTTATTGAGCCCACAAGGACAGAGCATTAAATGGTGGGAAATAAGAAAATAAAGGTGTTTGAGTAGAACCTGCATTGTGAAGGATCTTTTAGGTTTGTATATCATAATAATAATTTGGATTTTATCCTATACGCAATGGGGAACCACTGAAATTTTTAAGGGCAGGAACAATGAAGCATTTTGTGGTTCAGAGAGACCACTCGGGGAGCAATATGGATAGACACTTAGGGTGAGAAGAACCAAAGTTGCCCTATAGTTGACAAACTGTTCCCGAGGGTCGGTCAAGGTAACAGTGTAAGGACTAGAGCCATGTGAAGAATAAGAAGATGGTGACTGATCTGAGAAAAAAATTCGCAAGTAAAAATCAGCAGGACTTGGGAACTGGTTGAGAGTCAGGCACAATGGGAAGGAAGGAGTCAAAAGTGACCCCTGTATTTCCAGTTTGTATAATCATTAGTGCTGTTTCCACAAACTGGGACCAACAATGCAGGAGGAGCAACAGCAGTTCCAGGAGAAAAGAACGAGGTTTTTAATTAATCTGAAGTTCAGGGTTGAGCTCTGCATAGAGACGTGGATCTGAGTCTTGTGCATAGTGACAGTGGCTGAAATCAAGAGTTGATGGAATTGACCAGAATCAACAGGAAAAATAAGATCAGTGAGCTAAAAATAGAGCTTTGGGGACAACAACAGCGAGGGAGTGGCCAGTAGAAGAAACTGTTGCAGTGAAAAGGGGGAAGAATGAGAGAGGAATGAGAAGAGCATTAAAAGCTTGTTAGAAATCTCATCGAATATTTAAGAAACTGCTTTCTTTATAGAATTTGCTTTGGCTGATTTGGACTTGAGCAGACTTGGGTGAGTTTATATGAAATTCCTGTCCTCCATCTCTGTTCTTCTCCACCTACCTATCATATCCCTCCCTTCATCAGATGATTTTCTATACTTTCTTGGTTAAAATGGTACTGAAGCAGGAGACAGTCAGGAATGAGGAAACTCTGGAGGTGCCTCAGGACTAGGACAAAGGACACTGATGTAGGACAGCGACCCTGTTCTAAGACTGGTTGCCCCTACTTTCTGGAAAAACACTAAATCATGGTGAATCATGACTGCACCTGTGCAGAAGATGCTACATGACCCCTGTTTCATTATAATAGCATTATAATAAATTAGCATTGTGGGACCCCCTCCCACAGTGGGCAATCAAGGAAAATCATGGGAGACCACATGTGCTGTAACTTAAAAGTAATATAACTACATGTACATGCACAATAAAAACCCACCCAAACTAGCTAGGAAATATCCACCCTATAAGAGTAGAATAGAATCCCTACAGCCACTGAGGGTCAAACTCTGCTCTGAGTTGACCCACTCCTGTGTTTTGTAGAGTGTATTATTACTTAATAAATCTCTCTCTCTCTCTCTGTCTGTCTCTCTCTCATAAACTCCCTCTGTGCTTGGTGCAATTCATTGTTCATGATCACTAAGAACCTGGTTACCTGGTCCTATTTATGACAGCACCAACTATTAACAGAGGGCCTTGGGCCTGAAGTTGATTTGGCATCAAGGAAATTGCTTTGGCTGTTAGAAATTATAGAGAGACTAAGGGCAGAGGACCATTGAGGAATCTTTTTCAGAAAGCAGTTCAATTTTGGGGGAGAATTTATTTACAGAGAAACAAATGGTATATGAAGTGAAAGAATTCTTTGTTGTTAGGGTTACACAAATTATTAAAGGACCAGGACTAGGGGTGAGGTAGTAGTAATAGAACAGAGAAACACTTTCTATGAAAACATGGCAGAATTCTGTATCGGCCCTCCACAGGGGATGAGGAGAAGATAAAAGAGAACTACTCCAATATTTTAGAATCTGTGTGCTTTGATAATGCAGTTGTGATTACTGAGTGGGGGCATGGCAGCAGGAAACAAAGCCAGTTTCCCCAAAATCTGTAAGGTAGTTTCATAGAGGGTTTGTTTGAGCTAATGGGGAAGTCTATGCCGGAAATTTATCATGTATACCAGAAATAACAAGCAAACCATGTGAGGAGAGGGTGGAATAAGTGACAGACTTCTGAGGCGAGCCTGGAGAGAGGCAAGGTCGGAGTCCTTAGTTTTGCAGGCATTAAGAGTTAGAAGAGCAAAAACCACTTTGGAAGCCAGAAGGGAGAAGTGAAAGGGAAAAAAAGCAGTACTCGTACAGGGAGGAGGGAAACTGGGATGATGTAGTTGGATGAAGAGGTCTGTTCATCTTTTTTGTGCCCCTTTATCTGTTTTCTGACAAAAAAAAAAAGATTTAGAGTAGACATCTCATTGTTCATTTCACACAGAATAACAAAGCTATTTCAGTTCACCAGAGGACACAGAACACAAATATAACACCAATAACAGACGTGATGATAGATTTGAACATGAATTCCCACATGTTACAAGTAAATTTCCTTTTGAGTCCAAATCACAGTATCTGGTTACAGGAGAAGATTTACTGGCAGCAGCATAAACTCCTGGAAAGTTACTGTCTTACTCAGCTATTAGCAATGAACACATGGACTGTATTTTTAGTTAGACATGCTTGGTTTTAAAAGCACAAAAACTAACCCCCAAAGTTCCTCAAACTAAGCAAGACAAGCAATTTATTGTGTGCCTGTTACCAAAGAGAATACAAGCTTAGGTTATCTTACTTGTAAAATTAACTCTTAATTTTAAATGAAGTCATTTCTATTGGGAAGTGACTTTGAGAATATCACACTATTACTCTATAAAAATGTGCAACTGTCTACATGTTTTGATTTGACATATTTCAAAAATATATTACCAATTGATATTACCTGTTTGTATCAGTGAAACAAATTTAGATTCCAGGGTTCCAATAGTCTCTAAGCCTTTAAAACAGTCTGTTTTTAGGTCCCTACACTCTTGAAACAACACCTCTATTCATGAAAACATGCCTATTAACCACAATGATTTCTACAATCAATGAACAAAAAATTCCCTCATTTCCAATACTCATCACAAAAGT
This sequence comes from Tonatia bakeri, assembly GCA_004024845.1. Lineage (NCBI taxonomy): Eukaryota > Metazoa > Chordata > Mammalia > Chiroptera > Phyllostomidae > Tonatia > Tonatia bakeri. Next base: position 551,091 of record PVIA01000091.1, read on the forward strand.
ACCATGTCTAAAAATAAGTACTTGTAAGTCAGCTTAAGAGGTCAACTAAAGGCATACTATTGTCTACCAAAACTAATATTTAGATGAAGTTAGAAAATTAATATAGTCCAAATGTACGGACTGTATGTCCATATGGTCCATACTGAGTTAAAATACAGGTTCCTCGACCACTTAGACGGGTAACATACTGGACTCAGGATAATAATTAAATGGTTAGAATTCCCAAAATCCCTACAAGATCACAATTAATCTGATGATTATAATGTTAATGTCCTGATAAATCTGGCCTTTATAAGCAACATTCACAAACTGTCAATTAGGCAGTCATATCAAAATGAGTTGTACCATTCTCATCCTTCCAGTTCACTGTGATATTCCATGACTCTCGGTAAACATGAACACTGGCCAGCGTTTCAGTTCAGTCTTCCTTTCTTATGTCTATGTATTACTGGAGTTTGAATGCCCCTATAATGCTTAGGATAGGACCTTGCATATAGTAGTAAATATTCATAAAATACGTGTTGAAAGTATCAATTTATTAGTGAATTTATACTCACTTAGATGTATTTATCTTGGATGCTGAGCACTGTTACTGTGCATCTTAGGCACTTAGTGAGTATTACAGTTTAGATTTAAAAAAAATAGGCACTGATACTGTTAATTAATTCAGGAAACATATACTATGTGATTCCAGCTTAGTCTTAACTATGACTATGTCATATGTGATGTTACGGATTTAAGATTTTTTTCCTCTGCTGTTCCCTTAACATTTTATCATTAGATAAACTAACAGTGCAATACACATAGGAGCCAGTGATTTCTGAGTTGTGCCAAAATTAAATATAATTTCTACAACTTTAAACATTTCAAAAGGAGAACATTTTCATGAGAGTGAAATTTTAAGTTTTAAACATTTAGAAATGTGTCAAAGCAAATAATTTAGAGAAGCTGCTCTTCATAAGGAAAAAATCATAGTCATACAAATAACTTTCTTTAAAACTCTGATAATGTATTTTTAATAGATTAGCTTTTGTGGTCAAGATGGCAGAATAGGTAAACACGGTACTCACCTCCTCCAACAATCACATCCAAATTACAACTAAACTACAAAATAACCATCATTAACAACCATCTGGAATCTGGCTGGATGGAAGCCCTACAACTGGGGAATTAAGGAAGAAGCCACATCAAGTCTAGTAGAAAGGGGTGGGGAAGGAGATCTTGAATAGGCTGGTCCCACACTCACATGTGGCAGATGTAAATCAGGAGGCATTTGGCTGTAGAGGTCCCCCCTGAGGAGTGAGGGGTCCCAGCCCATCCCGGGTCCCCCCAGCTTAGGGTTCCAGTGCCAGGAAGAGAAGTCCCCATAACTTCTGGCTGTGAAAACCAGTGGGGATTGTGGCTGAGTGAGATGGAGGGCTTCTAGAGTCCCAGGCATCCCTCATAAAGGGCCCACGTGTGGACTTACTGGGACTCACTCCTTCTGATCTCCAGTGATGGGGCAGTAGCTTGAAAGGCACCAGAGACATATAGAAATGAACTAAGTCCTGCATCAGGGAGAGAGTTGGCAGGCTACTTCCTCTCATACAGAACTGCTGGCAGAGGCCATTGTTCCTTTTCTGAGCCCTGCTCCACACAGAGCTACCAGGTGGGTGCCATACCTGAGACTCCATCAACCTGGCTCACACAGTTCACTCCACCCTGGTGATTCCTTGTGGCTCTACCACATACAACTTGTGGGCTTACCCAAGCCATTTCCAGGGACTTTTCCATACAAATGACCTTTTCTGCCTCATGCTTCAGACTTTTCTAAAATCTCTCAAACAAGCAGCACCTGGCCTTAGCATTCCCAGTAATGCACACTAAGTTGCTCTAGGCCTGGCATTGCCATCAGCTGGCCTTTCTGTGTAGATTGGCCTTGCCTGGGCACCTCCAAGACCAGCACAAGTTACAGCCATCTACGGTTTATAGCTCATGGCAGATGGCCCCCAGCAGAACATAGGCAGAGGCTGTCCTTGTCCTGTAACTCCTAGGAGGCCCCAGAGCAAGAGAAGCCAGTGGACAGCTCTAGTCCACGTTGAAGCAGCACCACCCAATCACCACCATAGGCAACACATTCAAGGGCTAGATTCATTAAGTACCAGAGCCCTGCTGAAGTTAAGTCCTGTTCTGTGGTGTGGGCCCCTGCACAGCTGATCCTCCGTGGTTGACAGAGATCAGTGCTCACAGCCAATCCTTGCTGTTGATTGTTGGCCTGTGGGTAAGCTCCTCTCAATGCTGGGACAACAGGATTCAACGCTCAACTACAAGAAGAGTATGTACACAGCATGGCACACCTCGAGTGCCCAACTTGGGTGATTGGGGAGGTTGGGCCACTGGACCCTAAAGAACACCTACTACATTAGGCTACACTATGAAGCCCGGGAGACATAGCAGACTACCTACTACATACAAACAAGCACAGGGAGGCTGCTGTATAATGAGGAGACAAAGAAATATGCCACAATTGAAGAACAATATAAAACTAAAAAAAAATTAAAATGGAGATAAGCAATCTATGAGATGCAGAGTTCAATGCACTGATTATAAGGATACTCAATGAACTTAGTGAGAACTTTAGCAGCATAAAAAAGGACCGGTCAGAAATAAAGAATACACTGATGAAATAAAGAATAATTTACAAGGAATCAAGAGCAGAGTAGATGAATCTAACAATCATATCAGTGTTTTGGAATATAAGAAAGCAAAAATCACCCTTCAGAACAGCAAAAAGAAAAAAGAATCCAAAAAAAAAATTAAGATAGTGGAAGGAGCCTCTGGGACAACTTCAAGCACTCCAACGTTCACATCATGGAGGTGCCAGAAGAAAAAGAGAGAGCAAGAAACTGAAAATCTATTTGGAAAAGTGATGACAGAAAACTTCCCTAGCTGGAGCATCACACAAATGAAACATTATTACACATATAAAACTAATATGTAGAAAAATATCAGCCAGACAATTGCTATTTTTAATTCTCACAATCACTTTAAAGTAGAATTTATCATGAAACTAAGTATAGTCTGCTACTTGCATGGAATGGAAATAATCCCATCACAGAATTTTTTAATGCATGAAAAATAATGAATATTTTTTAGTTCTTTAAAATGTTTATAATAAGACTACATTCAGGTTTGCATATGTGAAGGTAACCATCACATATACCCATGGTGTTCATTATAAAGCCACAGTGAGAGTCAGATTTACAGTAATTTTCTTTTTCTAAGCATGACCTAACAAAAAAGGAAGGAAGGAAGGAAGGAAAGAAGGAAGGAAGGAAGGAAGGAAGGAAGGAAGGAAGGAAGGAAGGAAGGAAGGAAGGAAGGAAGGAAATTCTTAATTAAGAGCTAATTAAGAAACAAGGGAGGGTGGGAGGGAAGGACTTTTATCAAAGCCCTGAGTACACACCAAAAGGAACCTCAAAGGGGAACATGGATCTGCTCTAATTCTTTTTTAGAAAAGGACATCAATATTTCAAAACTGTTATTACTTTAGATATGCCACCTCTTAGAATTTAACTGGTTTATAAATATATAACCAGTCAATTTCAGTATAAGTATATGTATGTGTGTGTGTACAGACACATACCCCATCTGTCTGGAAACTGTCCAGCCATTGTTAATATAACAAGAACAGTTTGCTTGACATTGATGTAACCCGGCAGCCAAGGAGAGTGGACTGAATGTGCATGTGAGGACAATGACACCTTCATAGTACTAGTCAGTGGGGGTAGTGGACATGGGTGAGTAAGCAAGTGGACTGTGTGGCCATCACATTCAAAATTACTGAGCAAACAGAGCAACGAATCTGCATCAAACTTTGCATTAATCTTGAACATTCAGTTGATTCAGCTATTCAGATGGGCAACTGGTGACTGTCAGCTTCATCAAAACAACATGCCCATTCATGCATCACATCTCATACAGAGTTTTCTGGCAATACATCAAATACCCAGGTGACTCAGCCCCGCTACAGCCCAGGTTTGGTGCCCTGCAACTTCTGGCTTTTTTCAAAACTAAAATCCCCTTTGAAAGGGAAGAGATTTCAGACCATCGATGAGATTCAAGAAAATACAACAGGGCAGTTGATGGCAATTTGGAGAACTGTGTGAGGTCCCAAGGTTCCTACTTTGAAGGAGACTGAGGCATTATTGTCCTATGTACAATGTCTCTTATGTCTTGTATCTCATTCAATAAATGTCTCTATTTTTCATATAACATGGCTGGATACCTCCTGAACAGGCCATACACACATACACATAAGTTGTTCCTGTTATCTATTGTTAAGTGCCTCAAAACTTAGTGGTATAACTACAATCAGTTTATGGTATCTCACCTTCGTGGGTCATGACTCAGTAAGCGTTTCATTGAATAACTGTCCTTTTCCATGGGTTATTGACAGAGTGAGCTACTCTGAAGAGTCCTAGGCAACTCCACTCTCAGTCTGGTGCTTCAGAAAAGATGACTAGAAGACTGCAGTCAGTTGGGGCTGGGTCATCTATACATGGTCTCTCCAGCATGGAGTCTGAAGGTAGTGAGACGTGTACATATGGCAGCTCAGAGATACCAAAGTGTTCCACTGGAGCCTTCCCAGGTGGGAGCTGCAAGGCTTCCTATGACCTAACCTTAGATGCCTGAGAATGTCACTTTTGAAGTCTTCAAGCTGGACTTGAAGGTCAAACCAGACACAAGAGGGGACCTTGACATCACGTTTCAGTGGGGGAAGTAGTTAAGGATTTGTGGCCACTTTACATGTTCCACACAAGTTCATACTATAAGACATACCAGGAAGAAAAAAAAGATACAGAGAAAAAGTCTATTGAAAAGATCTATAGCTCAGAGGTACATATTTTGTCGATGTTTTAAGAACATTATTATTTGGTAAAAATTGTTTTTAGTTATATCCTCTTTAAAGTTGTTCAGGTTTAAATTATTGAGACTAACTTTCATGACATGTAACTTTTAAACCCTAAAGCCCTTTTATTTATTTATTTTTGATTATTTTATTCTGGTTTTTGGTTATTTTTTTTAAAAAGAGAACTCTTTTCCTATTCCTAGGGGTCTGTGTTAGCCAAATATCAAGCAGAATTGAGATGGATTTCTATTTAGGCACACTGCCTTGGGAGGCCACTTCAATTCTGAAGGAGACTATTAATCCCCACAACGTGCTTGGCTGGTAAGAACATGACTATGAAAACAACTGGTAGCATAAAGGATCCACATTCTGAGTACTTCTTAATCTATTTTTTTAATCCTCACCCAAGGATATGTTTATTGGTTTTAGAAAGAGAGGAAAAGGGAGAGAGAGAAACATCAATGTGAGGGAGAAACATCAATTGGCTGTCTGCTGTACACACTCTGACTGGATCATATGCACCCAGACTGGGGATCGAACCCTCAACTTAGGTATGTGCCCTGACTGGGAACTGAACCCACAACTTTTTGGTGTACAGGACAACACTCCAACCAAATGAGCCAGCCAGCCAGGACCCAAGTACTTCCTAGAGAATGTAACTTTTACCTCATAGCCACTCACACCTTCACAAAGATCGGTTGAAATAAGTGTTAGTAACAGTGAATTCCTGACATGGTGCAGTACATGCAGTCCCTTAGTCCTTATCTGCCCTTGGATTCATCCAAGCCAGTAGGTTTAACACCTGACTGTTTTAATGCCCCATTTACAATCTTTTACTAAACTGAACTTCGACATTACACCACCACAACACATTGATAGCCTTTATAAGACACTGCCTTTTACAGCTCATTATCGTATCTATAATTTTTTGATGTAATTGAAGCTGTGGCTCATGACACCACTCTCCTTTAACAGAATCTTCTTTAGGAAACTGTGCAGGTAAAATTTCTCCGGGCTCAGTACCACAGATAGTTGAACTTCTCTGGAACAACTAATTTGTCTTTATTTTGAGACCTTGAATCATGTAACTCATTATGCTTTCCTCTTTGCCATGTCTGCTAAAAGTCAAATTTATTGCCTAACCTTGGCAACTGAGAGAACATGAATTTGAGTGCTGACCTTATACCCACAGCTCAAACCATTTTTCATAACCCTGCTTTCTCTTTTTGTTGAATAACTCACTTATTTTCTTTTTTAATTATACTTTATTGATTATGCTAACTCATTTTCTTTTTTAATTATACTTTATTGATTATGCTACTACAGTTGTCCCAATTTTTCCCCATTTGCTTCCCTCCACCCAGCACCCCCTATTCCCTCAGACAAAATCCCGACACCATTGTTCATGTCCATGGGTCATGCGTGTAAGTTCTTTGGCTACTACATTATCTGCTTATATTATGTTTTTTGAAACCTACCTTCAATCTTTTTAAGAAAAAGTGATTAAAGAAAAAATTACTATCCAGCCCTGGCTTGTGTGGCTCAGTAGATTGAGTTCCAGCCTGCAAACCAAAGGGTCACTGGTTCGATTCCCAGTTAGGGCACATGCCTGGTAGTAGGCTGGGTCCCCACTTAGGGGTGTGCAAGAGGCAGCTGATGGATGTATCTCTCACACATCAATGTTTCTCTCCTTCTCTTTCTCCCTTCTTTCACCTGCCTCTAAAAATAAATAAATAAATAAATATCTAACAATTGTTCAATGAGTATTCACTGTGTTACAAAGAGATTATAAGTGGGATTCTACCTTATTATTCCTTTACACACATGCTTTCCAGCTACAAAAAATAAGGACATAGATTTACTGGATGATCTCAGCCGAGTCTAATCAGGTATTGGGTATGTGAGACTTGGCCTATATCTCCTTGAATCCATTTTAATTGAGGGGCCTAAAGAATAATTCAGTATTAATAGTTAGAATTCAGAAATTTTCAGGCTTGTAGGGTAACCGTCGCTGGTGAGAAAGGAATTCTATTCCCAGGAGAAAATTTCACTCTGAAGAAAAGCTTTGGCATTTGCTAACATTTTAAATGGTCAATCTAAAATAACCCTGAATAGTAAATTACATGTTTTAGTTCCCTAGACATGCATATTGTATCTGTCATTTTATGGGGCCCAATATCTTGCTGCTCAAAATATAAGGCTCAGTTCAAACTGCTATAGGGACTTCTGTTATTGTTTTCTGTTCTATTTTGAAATAAATATATTAACACTTGCTCTAAAATATTTTCAGGTTAAATAAGTGGTTCTCAACTAAGGATGATGCCCAAAGGCATTTCTGATCATCATAACTGGAGGTGGGAGCAGTATTGACATCTCACTGGGAGAGGTCAGGAGTGCTACTGAGCATCCTACAGCACACAGGACGGTGCCCCAGGACACAGAAGTATCCAGCCCAAATGTCATTAGTGCTGAGACTGAGAAGCCCTTGTTTAACGTCACATGCTGTGATGTAAAACTTTCAGTTCTTAACCAATAACTAGTGTAGAGGTTAAAACAATGTAAAATTTTGGGGGGAAATAATTGTTGGCTTTCAATAATCTTGGAGGCTTTTTGCAATTATGTCATATTTATTTCTGTACATATAGCATCTAGCGTAAGGCCCCATCTATAAAAGCCTGTTGAAAGGAGAAGCAAGTGACTGATCCACAGCAATTATGAAAGGATACTGCTGATTTCCACATTGAAGCGAGTTAGCCTTTCTAACTTTTCCCAGAGAAGGTGCTTTTTGCCTCTCTCTTACTTGGTTCTATGCTAATCAGAAATACAGAGTACCCGTAATTAAGGTATTTATGAGAAGGTTTGCTTAAAAGTACAATAAAACCCAGCTCCTGTGAAATCATAAGACATCTGATGTTTGAGAGACAGTCTGATGGGTGTTATTTGCTATCTCAACATCTGGATGGTGCCAGTAGTACCTCTGTATTATGTAAGCTCAAGAAGCAAAGAGCCTGGATGTGTTGCCATCAGCTTGTCTGAAGTGTTAATATAAGAACTATCTGGATGAAAGAAGGTGAGGGGATCAGCCAAAGGACATATATGCATAACCCATAGACACAGACAATAGTGTGGTGATGGCCAGAGGGACGTAGGGCTAGTGGGCAAAGGGGAAGAAAACAGGGTCATCTGTAATTGTGTAAACAGTAAAAATAAAGTAAGACAAAAAGAACCATCTGGTTAAACAGTGTTCCTGTATCTCCTGTGATATTAGAGTGAAAGCCATTGTCCAGTGTGTCACGTAATATATTTTATGCAACCACATGCTATTAACTCAGACTTGAGATTTGTTCCAGGAAAAAAAAAATGCCTCAGCATATTATTTCTCTTGTCAAAACACAAAACTATATATATATAACCGACTATTTTTCTTTTTCACCTAGCTACAAGAAAAATGAGCTGCCTGAAATTATTTGCTATTGCTGAGGCTGTATCATGAGTGGTTAAAATGACACACCCTGGAACTCTCTGGTTCAAATCCCAGAGCCACCAATTACTAGCTGAGGACTTCACTTTTCTGTGCCTCCATTTCTTCATAGGCAAAATGAAAATAATTACACTGATTTAAGATTATTGTTAGGATTAAAATAATTTACTGTAGAGAATTTAAAACAGTGTCTAGCACATAAAAAGCCCTTGGTAACTATCATCTATTTTTAGTTCTGTTTTCTTCAGACAATTCCAAGTCTGCAGTATTTTCTAGTAGCCTTTTGACTTGTAGGCTTTATAAGGCCAGAGCCATTTGTAGGTTACTCACCAATGAACTGTAAATCTCTAGAACAGCTAACATAGAGCATGCCTTTAAAAAAATGTGACCTGAATAAAAGAATGGAGACTTGCACTCCACATTTAAATGTTACTTTCAGTTTAGAGTTAGTTCAGAGGGGATTAAATGAGATTTCCTTAAGATTCAATTAAAAATTACTTAAGGCCCTGGCTGGTGTGGATGGCTCAGTGGACTGAGTGTCAGCCTGCAAACCAAAGGGTCACTGGTCCCATTCCCAGTCAGGGCACATACCTGGGTTGTGGGCCAGGTCCCCAGTTGGGGGGCATATGAGAGACAACCACACATTAATGTTTCTCTCCCTCACTTTCTCCCTTCCTTCCCCTCTCTCTAAAAATAAGTAAATAAAATCTTTTTTAAAATTACATAAGAACAATTTCCACTGCAAATAGTACAGACTCTGATGCTAGAACAAAAATGTTTGCACTCCACTTACTGGATGCAAAGAAAAGAGGACCAGAAACCCTTTCCTATAGGAGTTTATCATCTACTGTCTATGAGGAACGCAGAGTCTGGTTACTGGGGAATGCAGGTGCTTTTCTATAATATGTGATAAACACACAATGTTGCACATGTTCTTTTTCTAAGAATTTGCTCATCTCAGTTGGAAGCATTTCATTTGAACATAAGAGAGCATTGATGGGATTTCCAGGGTGCAAAGTAAAAACCAACCACCTCAAACTGCACACTGTTTAGAGATTTGACATGAGAATTAAATTGTCCAAAAAAACCCACCCTAAGTTTTCAAAAACTATGTTTCTATAATTATCCAGACACCACAAAAACTATATCTTGCCAAATGTTGGAAATGAAGTTTTTGATCCTGTCATAAATATGTTCAAGAAACTCATAGAGTGTTTAATTAATTGAAAAACAAATCTCACCTGCTGCCCACCACTTAAGCAAAAAGGAGAGGGATGTGCTTTGTTGCAGGTTTATTTGCAGAGGTGAATCCCTATCAGTGGAAATGAGACAGTGAGGAAGGTACTGATGGCAAAGCCATCTGAAAGGATTGCTCTCCTAAGGTTAGGTCTCCAAACAGCCCTGAATTTGAAGAAAGCCAACATTTGAAAGAATGCAGCAGGGCAGACACTTTTAGCTCTATGGTCAGAGGCACTGCAGAAATCTAAATGATTCCAGCAACATCTTACTAATGTTCTATGACATTATGTGACCTGATTACTCGCTGTGTTGTGTTACCATGCCCATGTCACATATTAATTTCATTTCTCTCCCTCTCTCTTTCTTGATCATTTACAAAATTGCAGGGCTGGAAGAAAAGCTGATTTTCCACCATTTAACTTGATTCTGTTAGCATTCCTAATCATGATGTGATTTTGAGAATCATTAAAAAGTGATACATCCATTATTTGACAGTTTTAGATATCTAAAGATTAAAAAAATATGCAATATTTGTAATTTTTAACACATAATGAGAATAACTGATTATCTTTTGTGAATTGCTTCCTATTCCCCTTAGATAGTTAAGGGCAAAGTTTTCCTCTCTCCCTGCCCCCTTTTTGGCTTTATTTGTTCTTCCCTGAAAAATCTAAAGACTGCTTTAATACATCTTAAGATTTAAATCACATGAGGAAGGAAGAGAACAGAAATACCTAGTAAGATTTGATCTAATATCAGGCATTATGTACTTTGTAATATGTTACTAATTTCCACAACAGCCTTGTGTGGTTTGTATTGTTAAATCCATTTTACAAATTGATAAATGGGGGCTCAGAAATATTAAGTAATTTAGTCAAAGTCAAACAGCTAGCAAGTGGCAGAAGCAGGCTTTCCCTTCCAAATCTATGCCTACTGCTTTGCCCACTACACCAGAATGCACAAGCAGGTCATCTGGAGAGCCTCCTCCTGACCCTCACTGTGCTAACATAGCACTTGCCACCAAGGAAATGATCAGGACTTGTCTCACTCTAATATGGTCATTATGCATAATTCTTGCTTACTCTGTCCTTGAGAGCATTCCAGATTGGGCTGCCTACAAGAGGCTCATCTAGGAAAACTGCTCCCAGAAGAAAGAAGGCATGTGGAAAGTAATCATGTGTAAAAATCCTCTGATTGAGGTCTACAATTCAACTGGAATTACAGTGGCACCTCTTAACTAAGGATGGAATCCAGAAGAATTCAGTATCTTGCCACACATTTCATTTCCAGGTTCAACTTGATCTATAGACAGAGTAAGCAAACATTATTTAATGTAAACTTTCTGAAAGAAATGTAAGTACTATAATTTTCTGCATTTTTAAGATTATCTCAAGAAGCCAACGTTTAAAATAATTAACAGTGTGGTGATTGCTGGCGATGGGGTGGGTGATAGGGGAACTAAATGGTAATAGAAAAGAAATACAATAAAGATTTAATTTAAATAATTAAAATAATTAATTAATTATTAATTATTAATAATTAATTAAAATAATTAAGCTCCTTTTCCAAGGTTGCACAGCTAAACTTCTGTACTATGACATCAAAATCTTTCCATTAAAGTTTAGTCCTTTTCTTGGAGTCCTTGCAACAATTCTTCACTTCGGCCCATTTCACAGTCACTGTTGGTCCTTCACCACACTTTGCTACATGGAGACAAACATCCTTATCAACTCCACTTCTTTAAATTATTTCCCTGCTGTTAGCAGGGGTGTCAAACTCATTTTCACAGGGGGCCACATCAGCTTCTTGGTTGCCTTCAAAGGACAGGCTATAATTTTAGGACTGTATAAGTGTAACTACTCCCTAATGAGGGGCAAGAAGCTCGGCGCTGCCACCGGGTAGAAAAAAGGTGCTGGGGCAGATAGAACAAGGTGGAGGGCTGGATTCAGCCCAAGGACATTGTGTCTGCCACCTGTGTCTTAGATTTTCTCTCAATTTGCTCAATGATTCCACAGAATATTTCCACTAGTAGTACTGTCTAATTAAAAACTCCTTAAATTCTCTCCTTAAACATTTTCAATGCATTTGAAATCAAAACAGGTATTGTATTTCACTTATTTACTGTAATGTGATATTTTGATTCATAGACATTCTCATACTAATATTCACATGAAATGACAGTTATGTTTTTACATATTAATATAATGTCTTTTTAATGTTCGAACACTTCAGTCACTTTGATATTTTTGAGGTCACTGCTTCTAGAAGCCAATAATTGTGTCTGATAAGGCAATTGGAACATACCCCATCATGAGGCCCCTTAATATGCTAAATAGAAAACTAGAACACATTTATATGATAAGTGGAGTCCAAATGACATTGATCTATTCAGTAAACAAACGTTTATTTGGCACCTAATATGTTTAAGATTTTGTGCTAAGTGTTCATGCAGTCAAAAGTGTAACGTTAATTAAACACCACCTAACTTACTTGGTTTGGTTCTTTTCTAAGTCCAGTGTGATTGCAGGTTTGTCAGGTAATTGCTCTGCCCTCAGTTTCATCTTTTATAATCAGGGGATTAGCTGATTCTGAAAGTCCCCTGTAGTTGTAGGCCCACGATTCAGAGCGGTCATGTCGCTCCCTAGATTGAGAAGTCATCTCTTCTAACTTCCCAAATCACCTGTGGTTTAATCTTCATAGTTAACTTAAAGGAAACTTGTTATAAAATGATACATGAGTGACAAGAACTATCTTGGATGCATTGTGGTTATCTCCATATAACTTAAAGGAAACTTGTTTTAAAATGATACATGAGTGACAAGAACTATCTTGGATGCATTGTAGATTTATTTTAGCAGTATATTGATTTAAGTATAAGTGAATCATAAACATAGGATTATATTTCTCCTAAAGTAAACATGCCTAAAATATCAGATGATATTTTCTTGGCAAAATGCACTTAGGATTTTTATTAAACCCCAGACATTTGAAAATCATGTGACATACTGAGAACAGAATATTCACGCAAGTTCTACCCCTATGAAATGAAATAAATGGAGGAAATTCGCTGGATATTACTGGCTAAGGAGCTCCATTGCTTCTATTCATCTAGTACTAAAGTAAAAGTAAATTTGAAACTTAAAAGTCTATTTAAAGGCCCAAACCACAAAGATCCATATCCACTGTATGGACTTCTTTGCCTGAGAGTTAAACAAATGCCCCTCTACCACTTGCCACTCCATCGACCATTTCTTTCAGTTGGCTCAACTGGCTCCTTCCATCGGTTCTCCCTGTCCTCTCGGGCATAGACGGTCTTTCTCTCGAATACCACATATTTCAGGGTTTAAAAACAACCTTCAGCTCATGACTTCCCCATCTTCACATAAAAACAAATAAACACATACATAGTCCCTTGAAGTTCTTGGTGATTGACTATACATTTTTTCTTATTTTCTGCTACTATGTTCTATTATTCTCCCGGCCACTTCCCTTGATTCAATTTAATCTTTGGCATCTGTTCAAATCATTTATTGCCTGCTATTCAGATAATGTCATCATTTCCTGGACAACTCATTCAAACATGAACATTATAATCTTTGAACTTGAGTCCTTTACTCCACATGTTATCCTTCTCGTGTACCTACCAGATATGCTTCACTTCTGACATTAGAAAAGCCTTCTTTTTACACTGAGACCCCAGTTTTCTATCATTGCCACAAATCCCTTCGATTTCTTTAAACTCCAGTTCACAGGTCTTCCTATTTTTTCCCCAATTAGCCCCCTTTTTCTTCTTTCTCTTCTACATCTCAGATCCATTGCTTCAAAACCTCTTCCTGACACTATCCTTGCAAACATCTAAATTCTGATTGAAATCAATGAGGTTGAGGATGCTGTCTAGTAAACCACACAAATGAGCACTAAACCAAGAGTTGAGTTCTCTCTTTGTTTCCCTAACTGCTAATAAAAAAAACAGCAAGTGAGTCTCATGGCAATATTAACCAGTTCCTTCTTAAAGCCATTCCTTCCTCGTACCTCAACTCTAAAATCAATTTTCTCAACAGAGAAAATACAATCCATCAGAGAGGCAGTGCCTAAAATTTTAGAGAAAAGATAGGAAGAAATTATATAAGAGGACTAGAGGACTAGATGGCATCCATAGAGTGGACTTGAAGTCCCCTCTCCCACAGAGAGTTGAGGAGTGGCACTTATTATTACCCAACAATTTCCTCACGAGGTGAAGGGCAAGACTCTTGCTCTCCTTTAAACTTAGGATTCAGCACAATAGGGGTTCAAATAATATTCATTGAACATATGGATAAATGACTGGATAATGAACAGGGAATTTCTAACAAACATGTGTAGTTTCAAACATCCAGCTAATTGCTTCAATTGCATGCCTGTTATATACGGAGACCTGGCTTTTGTTTCAGAAAACTATCTCAAACCATTTTCATGTGTCTTTGGTTTTAATATAACTCAAAATACACTCGGTCAAGTATATTTCTCTATAGACTTTAAACACAAAATTCTTTCAGGGGAAATGTAATCCTAATGTTTATGATTCATTTACACTTAAATCATCAAAACATTACTTGGCTATCTAAGTTTACTATTCCCTAACTGGATAATTGTTTGTATATTTAAGACGAAATTATTATTTGTCCTTAATTTATTTAGATACTTATCTCAATTATACACTTTTTATCTTGTGTGTAATAAGCCATAATAAAATGTAAAGACCCTGTGATTTAGGGATACTTCAGTCTTCATATTTAGGGATAAAGATTTTGTATAAAAGAACTGAAACAAGAAATGAGAAATTAAAAAAGTGTTACTTTAAATAAAGACTTACTTAGTGATTAATGTATAATTCATAGAAGTCATTCTTAGTACAGAAAAATCCTTAGATCAGCTTAGCAGTTTTCACTATTCCTACTTATTTCAAAATAAATCAATTGTCAATCTCATGAAAAAAGGAGTCTAGTATTGCAATAGAAAATCAACTTTGGATGCTAAAAATTGTAAAGACCTTAAATAGATGGAGAACTAAAGGAACTTAAGTTTCCTAGAATTTAGTTTCTCTTGTCTTTGTATTTTTCCATGTCAGTTTTACCTCTTCTCTTTCCTCTCTCTCTCTCACTCACTCTGTTCTAACTATGCTGACCTTGACAATTCAAACACATTTCTTTCTCAGGACCTACTCTTACTCTATTCTGTCTCCTAGAGTTGTGTGGCTCATTCCAATTATGTTTCCATTCCAAAGTCACCTCTTAATAGGCCTTTCCTAATCACTCTAGACAAAGTAGCTATTTCTTCCTACTTTGTCATTCTCTTCTTACCCTGCCTTATTCTTATCATAGTATTTATTATTGTAATAATATCACAACCTAGATTTATAAAATATATTTATTAATTTAGCTATCTATGTCAAATTCCCCCCCAAAGGCAGGGACTTTGTTTTCTTCACTATCATACCTCCCAATATTTGTTGAATTAATGAATGAATCTTCAGTGTTAACATTTAGTTCAGTGTTAGTATTAGATTTCTGTTTTTGTTTTTGTTTGGTTTGGGTCGCCACTTCCCCTTACTCAGTTCTGTAATATGCTAACGTGAAAACACAACATTTGCAAACACTAATGATGAAAAAAGGAAGAATGATGTTCTCTATATAGTACAATGGTGTTCTGGTTCAAAGGTGGAATTAATGTTTCTTAATTCTGCTTCATATATGGTTTAAAAATATTTGAAGACTTGGGATTAGACAAAGCAAATGAAATTTTGTGTTGTTGTTTTGACAGAAGAAGAAGGCAAGGTCAATACTTATACTCCTGGCTGTGTAGATAATGGGATGCTCTAACCTGGATGCACACTAAATATAAATGGGAACTGACTTCTTGCTAAGTACATTCAGCAATCTGAATTGTGTCTCACCAAGCAGTATTTTCATATTTTGGGGTACAAAAATATGTTATTTACCACTAAATTAATACTATCTAATTTTTCTAAATACTATGAAGGTGATAGAAACTAGGGATGGAATGTGGAAGACATAGAGGTTATTTAACCTTTTTTAAAAATATTATCCAATTCTTTTTTAATTTATTGATTTTTAGAGAGAGAAGGGAAGGGAGAGAGAAAGAGAAACACTGATTTTGTTTGTTCCACTTATTTATGCATTCATGGGTTGATTCTTATATGTGCCCTCATAGAGGATCAAACCCACAACTTTGGCATATGGGGACGACAGTCTAACCAAGTGTCTACCTCACCCAGCCAACCCAGCCAGGACTCGAATCCTTATTATCCATTTTTTTATTAACATCTAAATAAAGTGACAAAATGACAATTCCTGTCACTCCTGAACATATATATTAGGTTCCATGAATTTTGTGTACTGTGCTCTGTGTATATTTCCTGTTTAATCCTCCCATCAAACAAACAAACAAACAAAAAACTAATAGAAAGCTTTACTAACTTGCCCAAGGTTACCCTGGTCTTTTCTGTGGCAGACCGGCTTCCTGACCATTCTGCAGTAATGAACGATTTACCCAGTATGAGTACTCTGTTAAGCATCTGCACTCTATATCAGCACTCAGAGCATGGCCTAACGTCCTCAGATAACGTGGTCCAACAGCTCAACTCTTCAAAAATATGCTAAACCATTTAGCACATAAAATCCATTTTGTTTTTAAATAAAAGATGCACATTTTTAGTACATACAAGTAACTCTGGAAACCTTAAAATTATATTTATGACCAGGAAAGAGATAACTGCTGTGATGACCAGAAAGATATATAGATTTTAAAGCTAAGTCTCCTTCCTTCACACAGCCAAGACAGAGCAGGAAGCTCAGGGAGTGGGTCATACAGCTGAACCAGCTGCATGAAGGTCTAACCTCATGCTCAGGCCATAGGCCACATTCTCACTATGACTGTGGTGGTTTATGCAAAGATTTATAAGCCACTCACAGTCATTATCATGCATATATCACAGAGACACCAAGGCTTGGAATTTGTTCTTTTGAATATATAGATGGTCATGCGTAGCCTATGCTTTGTCTCTAAGTGGCCTTGTTTTCCAGTGATATGACCCTGACCTCCAGCTCAAAAGATAACGGTTGGGTTTCTCAGCAGACAATAAAGAGCTAAGATGTATTTTTTTCCTTATCTCCTATTTTTTTGAATAATTCCTATAATCTGAACCTCAGAGATCAGACTGCAGTATCTCCCATGCTAGCTTATTATGACAACTAAGGCTGCAGTGAAAACAACCAATCCAAGACTTTGCCTGATGATTGACATTAAACTGATCGTTGAACTCCCTATCCCCTCCTCGACTGACAAAAGACAAGCAGTTGACTTGTATGCCCACACTAACCAAGGGATAAGTTACCAGAGGTCACTTTAAATAACAGCAAGACCAATTCTGCCAAAACTGTAAAAATGACTCACACAAAAACGACACTGGTGTCAAGACTATAAAATTCTATATATTATTAGCCTCTGATAGTTGTGGTTTTTGGCTATGACACAGAGAGACCCAGATAATCCCACAAAAGAGGCTGGGAACTTACCTTATACTATTTCTCTGTAACAACCACCCTTTGTTTAGAAATCATGTACTTTGTATTTAATTCAGAAGCATCTGGTAATACTGCTTTTAATTTCAGAATATCCATATGGAAGAAAAACCCAGTCCATAGGCACAGAAGAGAGAAGCACGAGATCAATTAAGACCAATTTCCACCCTGACTGGTGTGGCTCAGTGGGTTGAGTGTTGTCCTGCAAACTGAAAGGTCACCAGTTTAATTCCCAGTCAGGACATTTGCTTGGATTGTGGGCCAGGTTCCCGATTAGGGGCGTGCAAGAGGCAACCGATCAATATTTCTCATGCATGTCAATGTTTCTCTCCCTCTCTTTCTCCCTCCCTTCCCCCCTCTCTAAAAATAAATAAATAAAATCTTTAAAAAATAGCAATTTCTTATCATCAGGCAGTGCTCAGAAAAGACCTTCATTTGTAATCCACCATTTTTTCCTGTTTCTGTGGCTATAGTCACATTTCAGAGAATCTAAGAGTCACAAAGGGGACTAAATTATCAGGTCCAAAGTGTTAGTCTTTTTGGCACATGTTTCTTCAGAAAAACATTTCAATATGTGTGGTTCCATAGAAAACTAAGCCTCTCTTTTCTTCAAGATTGGGTCAGTTAATTTAGTCCAGTGCCACACACACCCAGGCAGAAGGTTCTGTTTTTAAAGATCATGTAAACTTTTCATTACTAGTAAAGAGTGGTTGAAATTAGAGCTTTAAAATAGACCTTTGCTGGTTATAATTTCATAATTCATCCTTTGTCCTTCATTATTTAATTGAAATATTATAATTTCCCAGAATATAATAAAATTAGTATCGGGGGAGTTATTGGTCTGTGAAAACTTATCATTACACAAGTATTCCTATTTTAGCAAGCTAGGGATTTCACAATTTCAGTTTTAAAATCTTTCTATGAATGAGTAACCATTATAAATATATCCTGTCTGTGTAGTTGTTTTAGAACTCATTCAGTATTTTCCAGATCTTTTGACTCAGGCCTGTGTTAAGTATCCAGCTAACATACTTACCTGAATTCTAAATAATTATGTTATCTGTATGACAATAATGCCGATTTGCATAAATCAGTACAGGATCTGAATAACTATGAAACTTTTATGCACTGACTGACTGTATGTCTAGCTTAAGGAAGCTGTACTATCTTTCTCCACAAAAATAACAACTTCCTACATCTGAGTTTATTTAAGGTTGTCCCTTATTTTTTTTCTGCTGCTAGATGCCCGTTTACCTGATGTTGCCTATTAGAATAAAGAACAAAGAAGATTTCATTATCATGAGGACAAAGAATGTAAACTAATGTTCTATCAGTAATGCTCTAAGGTAAAGGGGAAGCTAAAAATTATGTATAAATTGTGTCTCTGCCTTTAATATTTGACTCTCTCGACACTGCAGAATTACTCTAATATGGGAATGGCAGGCACTGAAGAGGCAGGCAGACTTTCTGGCTCTCTTCCAATCAAATGCAGGCAGCTCCTTTTTGTCTATAGAGTCCATTTCACGTCGGATTAATGGTAACCACTGAACGACCTTTTTTGAATCTGAACAGACAAAAAACATTTTCTCTCTTTCTCTGCATTTCTAGCTCTCAATATTAGTTTTAGTTCTTAATCTTGCCAAAATAATGTACCTTAAAATGCAAGTATAAAACACACAACGTTAGAAAAATACATTGAGCCCAGGCTGGGTGCCTCAGATGGTTGGAGCATTGTCCCATACACCAAAAGGCTATAGGTTTCATTCCCTACTGGGGTACATACAGGAGGCAACAAATCAATGTTTCTCTCTGTCTCTCTCTGTCTCTTTCTCTCTGCCTCTTTCTGTCTCTCTCTAAAATGTCAATAAACATATCCTGGGGTGAGGATTAAAAAAAAGGCAGATAGGGCAGAAGACCTGAATAGACACTTGTCCCATGAAGACATATTGTATAAATGGTCAACAACTATATAAAAAGATGCTCTCTTCACTAGCTATTAGGGAAATGCAAATCAAAACTATAGTAAGATACCTCCTCACACCTGTCAGAATGGCTATCATCAACAAGACAAATAAGAATAATTGTTGGAGAGGTTGTGGAGAAAAAGGAACCCTCTTTCACTGCTGGTGGAAATGTAAACAGTATTAGCCACTGTGGAAAACACTATGAGTGTTCCTCAAAAAATTAAGAATAGAGTTACCATACTTCCCAACAACCCCTCTTCTGGGTATCTACCCTAAAAATGTGAAAACATTTGTTTGCAAAGACATATGCACCCTTATGTTCACTGCAGCATTATTCATGGTGGCCAAGACATGGAAACAACTGAAGTGTCCTTTGATAGATGGCTGGATAAAGATGTGAGATATACAATGATTCTATTCAGCCATAAGAAAAGATGAAATACTGTCATTTGGGACAACATGGGTGGATCTTGAGAATATCATGATAAATGAAATAAATCAGAAAGAAAAAGTTAAGAACCACATGATTTCACTCATATCAAATTGAATATCAACTCAATTGATATTCAGGAGGTAACCAATCAATATGTCTCTCTCACATCAATGTTTCTCTCTCTCCCTTTCTATTTTCCTTCCTCTCTCTCTAAAAGCAAGGAAAAACTATCCTCAAGTGAGGATAAAATTTTTTTAAATAGCCAAAACTTTTAGTTCTACCTAAAGGCAAAAATGAATGTCTGATAAAATGGAAGGATATACCATGTTCATGGATAGTCCATCCCATCACTACAAAACTGTCAATTCTCTCTGGGTCTATATATTTAAATGAATTTCCATCTGAAATCCAAGCAGAATTTTTAGAGCAAATATTGTGACTGATCTAAAAAATTATGGATGAAGTATCCAGAATAATTCATGAAATATTATGAACCTATACTGCTCTATCATTTGCATTAATTCAATTTATTATGGTGGTGGTTTATACACTTAGACATAAGTTTCATTTCAATTCCTACATTGCTCAAAATTCTACCAGCTGCCAAAATTTTCTCTTTACATATCCAAAATTAGGCACAGATGAGGGAGTATGCAATGTATGTCACTCTCAAGACTTTTTCTTGTTTATATAAACTTAAACATATTTTCAGATATTCTTAAAGATAGATATATACACTAAGTAGGTCCAACTGATAAGGTCATTGTGTCCAACCACAACAAGTTCTTCTCTGAACAAAATTTCTTACTATCTGAGATTCCAGGAGCACAGAAACACAGCTGTAGCCTGAGTTCTCTGCCTGCTATTTGAAGTGTCATAGGATAAGGAAAAAGATCCTTGGTTTTATAAACACAGCTCCCTATCACAGAATGCCTGCCTATTTCTTTCTCATCTTTTAATTCCCTGGATTTCACTTTATCTCACACACATAAATACAATGCTGTTCAGAATTCCTGAATCTCTTCTGTAAAATAAAAGGGTTTTATTGTATTATTTCAGTTTTAAGCTTCTGTACTCACATATCATATGGAGAACATATGAAAATGATGAGACTGAGATATATATTTGAACTTCACACCATAGTTTGTACATGTGTGTATATAAAATAATTTAAAATTGTAAATAATTTTATGACTATAAATTTATATCCACTAACTCTCCTGTCTTCATGTTTTGTCTCCTATCCAAATTAATTTTAAAGATCTTTGCAATGCCTTTGTTATAGGGCCAGAATATCAAAATAAAAAACAAACTATTTTGTGAATAATAAGTATTTTAGCACAATGTTAATCTATAAATACACTCAGTATGTATTGTGTATTGTAGCAACTTCAATATAGCTTGTAAACATTGCATCCGGACATTTCTAAAAGGCTTCCATTCTCATTGTTATCACATCTTGCTATTTCTTTCTAGTTTCCTTAAAGCAAATTTAAAGACTTAGTCTTTAAAGACAATTGCAATTAATTGGACTGTGAATACTATTTTTGTTCAGTTTTATTTGAAAACATTTGGTATTTAAATTTTGAAAGAAGTAGTTTTTGAGAATACGCTATGCATGACTAAACAAGGGATTTTAAATGAAGAGAGAATAAGTAGAACCTCTCCCAGTTTCTAAGTATAAATGTGTTTTTATTTAACATTTAGTTATTAAAAGGGGAACTCAGACCATCCCCAATACTTAAAAAGATGAGTCAAGGGATCCAGTAAAAATAGCAGAGAGGGCCCTGGCTGGCGTAGCTCAGTGGATTGACCACGGGCTATGAAACAAGCATCGCAGGTTTGATTCCCAGTCAGGGCACATGCCTGGGTTGCAGGCCACGGCCCCCAGCAACCGCACATTGATGTTTCTCTCTCTCTCTCTCTTTCTTCCTCCCTTCCCTCTCTAAAAATAAAGTCTTAAAAAATTAAAAACAAAAAGATAGCAGAGAGGAGGGACACCACACTCACCTCCTCCCTTGACCACATCAATATTACAATTAATTATAGAACAATCAACCTAAGCATCTGAAGAAGAGCTGAAGAGTCCCATAACTGAGGATACAGATTAAAAACCACACCGTGACTGGTAAAAGGGGTGGAGACACAAAATGGGCTGGTCCTGCACCTACCATTTCAAATATCTGGTGGGATATCTCAGCTTCTAAGGTTCTCCCTTAAGGTCAAGGGGTCTCAGCCCCATGCTGGGCTCCCCAGCCCAGAACTCAAGGAGACAACGTGACATCCAGTTATAAAATTGAGCAGGAATTCCATCCAGCAAAACGAGACAAAAGGCTGCTGGAAACCCAGGGCAACTCTTAAAGAGCACACAAACTCTCACTCACAGGTTACCTGGAGCTCTAGCCAAAAAACAAAAAACAACTCCAGGGCCCGAGACATGAAGTCAGAAACTGAGTTGTGTGCTTTGGAGCCAGGGCTGGAGGGATGGCCACCACTGTCCCTGAGTTGAGCCATCCTCCATGTGATCCAGGAGCACCATCTCCGCTGGGTTGAGCTTTTCCACCACATGGCCAAACCACAACCTGCATCAGCTCGGTGAGCTCATCCAACTCCGCCATGATGGCTCCCTGCGACCATGCAATTCACAAACAGCCCAAGGGTTTCTCAATGACAACCAACCTGGGCTGCATTGCAATTTTTCTTAAAACACTCTTGAGGAATTCTAATCAAGCTCAGGAGGTGCTCAAGATATACAGGGAAAAATGGAGTCGTGTGGCTTCAGGGCAAGGCCTGGAGCAATGACTGTTATTGTGCCTTGGTGTTGAGCCCTCCTTCAGCACAGCCAATAAGCACTAACTTTCCTGGGTTGAGCCCTCCCTCTCACAAGGTCAAATCTGGATCAGCATTAGCCTGGTGAACTCCACTAGCTCCTCCACGATGACTCCAAGGGTCCCCAGGAGGATAACAAACTGACTGTGATGTACTCTGGAACTTCTGCTGAGTGGTCTCAGGCCCAGTACTGGGTGCCAAATCTTAATCTGAGTTAACCTGATGAACACCACGTGCCCCACACTGGTGAGTCCCTGAAACCCTGCCTCACCCAACTCATGTACTACCCAAAGATCTTTCAGTGACTGAGCCTTATGGGTAGCTAACAGGCAATGACAGATATTGGGGTACCTTGGACTTTTTGCTGACCTGCCCCATTCCTGGTACTTATGGCAGCTAACCTTTGTTTACAGCATGGCCCTTCCTGTTCACATCTAGGCCCAGCACAGGAAGCCACCAACCACAGATCACTCTATAGATTCTAACAGGTAGCCCCAATCTGGTCATAAGCAGTGTCCGACATTGCCCTGCACTGGAGCTCCTCCGAAGATGCCCCAGAAACAACACACCTGGGTGGGCAGCTTCAGAGCACAAATGAGCACCACCAGATTAGATCGACAAGAGGCATTCCAAAGGAAGGTCTTGGTAGGCACCAGATCACACTGGAGTAAATCCCATTCCATAGAGTTGGCACCAGCGCACCAGCCTGTATGCTGTGGTCATAAGCAATACCCATAGCCAGCCAGCCTGAGGGTCAGTCCCACGCACTGACATGCCAACAGCAATGAAAGCTCAACTACTACAGGAGGGTACACACAACTCACAAAAGGGACATTTCTGGAACACCTGGCTCCGAGAATCCAAGAGACTGTGCCACTGGGCCCAACAGGACACCTACTATATAAAGCCACCCTGCAAAGCCTGGGAGACATAGCAGATCAACCTATATAGAGAAACAAACACAGAGAAGCAGTCAAAATGGAGAGACAAAGGATCATGTCCCAAATGAAAGAACAGAAGGAATATCCAGAAAAAGGATTAAGTAAAATGGAGGCAAGCAATCTATTAGATACAGAGTTCAAAACGCTGATTATAAGGACATTCAAAACTTTTGGGAAGAATAAATGAACTCAGTAAGACCTTCTTCAAAGAGATCGTTAGCATAAAACAGGACAAAAATATAAAACAAGAACCAGTCACAAGTGAAAAATATAACTGAAATGAAGAATTCCCTAGAAGGAATCAATAGCAGATTAGATAAAGGAGAGGACTGAATCAGTGATATGGAAAAAAGAATCCAAAAATTGAGGGTAGTTTAAGGGATCTCTGGAACAACACCAAGTGTAACAACATTTGCATCACAGGGCCACCTGAAGAAGAAAAGAGAAAGCAAGTAATTGAGAACCTATTTGAAGAAATAATGACTGAAAATTTTGCTAACCAAGCAAAGAAAAGGACACAGAAGCCCAGGAAGCATAGAGAGTTCCAAACAACATGACCCCAAAGAGGCCCCACCAAGACATATCATAATTAAAATAACAAAGGTTAAAGACAAAGAGAGAACCTTAAAATTAGCAAGAGAAAGCTAGTTACCTACAAGTGAGTTCCCACAGACTATCAACAGATACATTTTTTAAAATTTAATACACATAAAAATACACTTCCTAAATATTTATTGTAGTGCTGCCATTAAGTAAGACCTTCTTTATTTTAATCTTGCGATATTATTTGCTTGTTGGTAGGTTGGTTGGCTTTGATAAATTCGTATCTTTCTATATATCATTTTTTATTTCTGTTTAACACTAGACAATTACTCAGCCTTGATGCACCTCTCCCTCTTTCTGACTAATCCACTCTTCTCTTCACTGAAAGGATAAGTTTCAGATTTTTAAAATGAGCTACAAACAAACCTAGGTTTCAGTAATAGAAACTGAGTATTAAAATAAAAGTTTGAATTCTTCCCAACCCCGTGATTTTATAACTTTTGTACCTTGTAAACCAAGAAATAATTTTATAATTTAGCTTCCATATATAGTTAAGAAACTGATGTGAGATAGTAATGAGTCAATTATTAAATGCATTTTCTCTTCATCTATATTAGTTTCATATGATCTTTAATATACTGTACATAATATATATTACACATGTAAAATGTATATTTGTACACATATATTTGCAGAGTTGTATATCAGACTTAATTTCTAGGCCTATGCTTAATCTACTAGTTTAATGATCACCATACATATAATTTTCATTTGTAAATTGAGCTGCAGTAAAAAAGTTCATTTGCGACTTTTTTAAATGACCCTTTTAGAATCAGTGTTTATGACTCAATCTAGAAAACACATGCATACATATTATAAGAAGTGTAATTAGAATCCTCCAAGTACATTGCAAAATAAAACTTAAAACATTGAAATTCTGTGATACAAACATGAGAAACAAACCCTAGGAGGAGAAGTCATTTGTCCTCCTGACATATTCTCTAGTTTATAGTGATTCTTACACCCTAAAACATTACCTCATTACCATACTCCAAACTTTTAACTCTCGCCTCTGACATTTTTAAGTGAGGCAATGGGAACAGACATGGATTGACCAGACCCTGTGAAACTATTATAGAATCAAATCTCATCTGCAGACAGATATCCCACAGCTCAAATCTCACTGGGAAAAGACATCAATTCAGAGTAGATCTTTGGCAGAGTTTAAAGAAAAGTCTGGGTGAACAGAAGGTCAAGGAGATAGCTATATATGTTAAATAATAAAGTCTGAAAATAAATATGAAATTAAATATTACAATGAAACATGAGAGACATAGTCAAGGAATGATAATAAATGGTATAACTTGAAAAAGTAAAATGGAGACAGTATAATAAGGATTAAGTGCTAATGAAAACATGAGAGACCTAGTAAGACTAGGCATTGTTACTGATAAAAGTTGAGAACGAAGATAACATTACATTGTGGAAAGACATAATCTGCTTCTGAAGTTTCTGCTGTGCTCTTTATAAATCTGAATGTCATTCACTCATTGCTCATTGATCCATTTATACGTAAGCATTTAATGTGTATGTACTAGGTACATTGAACTAAGACACAAACTTAATAGGAAGCCAAAGAAATACAAGATACAGTTCACATAGTCTACACTATACTTAAGTTTGGCATATATATGAAATAACTGGTAGAGTAAGATATTATTAGCATAAATACCAAAATGAGAAAAACAAACAGTAAATCTTGGGGAGTTCAAAGAAAGGACATCATTGTGAGCTTGAGCAGCTGAGAAAGGCATCTGGAAGATGGGACTTTGCTTTCAAAGAGTGAGTAGGATTTGAAGTTGTAGTATAATGAGGGTCAGACCTTCTACATGAAGGCTTCCAAAATGGAATAACTGTTTTTTGTTGAGGAGGAATGTTCCCTGACTCCTTCCTTCCTCATATCCCACATCTAGGAAATCACAAAGTCCTGTTGAATTTATACTATGAACACATCTGTACCACTTGTCTTCATACCCATTGTTACCCTAACCTATGCCACCATGTTCTCTTGTCTGAATTATTGACTTAACTGTTTATTCTCTCAGTTAAAACTGAGACAATGATGAAATAGCCAGATGAATATGTCCTCTGGTCAAAAGAAATATAGAATGAGAGATAGAGATTTAAAATAACACATTAAAGGTGACCATTTACAGCAGGGGTCAGCAAATGAAGACTAAATACTGGCCCCTCACTGCCTGTTTTCATAAACGAAGCTCTATTGGAGCGTGGCCCTGGCTGTTTGCTAGCACACTGTCTATGCTGCTTTCGCGCTACAACAGCAGAGGTGAGCAGTTCCTGCAAAGATCACCTGGATTGCAAATGAAAACTATTTACCATCGGATCCTTTACACAAAGTTTACTGATTCCAAATCTATAATAGTGGATTGAATACAAAAATGATGGCATTAATTTCAGATGTAAATAATCGAATCATATTTATATAAATTTTTAGGTATATGTACCTAGGTCTACATGTATAGCTATGTTAAACTTACTTTTCCAAATGCTGCAGAATTCATGAACATCTAAGAAATTGTAGGAGACAGAGATAAAGAAAATTTAAAACACTGATAATTAGTTTATGAAAAGATGTAAAACTCTGTGACTCATAGGGTATTATCATTGTTATGCTTCTTAAAGAAAAGCAAATTACATTGTCCTCTATTTAAGAAATTTAATGGCCCTAGTCTGTGTGGCTCAGTTAGATGGAGTGTAGGGCTGTAATTGAAAGGTTACAGGTTTGATTCCCAGCCAGGGCTCATGCTTAGGTTGCAGGTTTGATCCCTGGCCTGGATAAGTACAGGAGGCAAATAATTAATGTTTCTCTCACATCGGTGATTCTCTCTCCCTTCCTCTCTTCTTCTCTCCCTTCCTTTCACTTTAAAAGCAATGGAAAAATGTCCTTAGGTGAGGATAAAAAAAGAAAAAGAAAGAAATGGTTGCAAAAATAATAACAACCTTGGATCTGAACTGCCTCTAATTATAATCGTGTTTATAATCTTCGTCTGCTTCATACTTTAAGTCAACAAGGCTGTTTTGGGAGGTGCAGCAAGTCCATGAATTCATCTCGTCATCTGAGTTTTGCATGCTGGATGGCTATGTGCCAGATAAAGCTAGTATTTGACTTCAATGGAACTCCTGCTGTCACTGAATCCTCCATGACAAAATGAAGCCTAGCATTCAGCCTTTGAAACACATTCGGTGTGTCCTAATGGTCCCGATAAGGAAAAATGAGAAGCAGAAACAGTAGTATGTCTTCAGCACATTGAAGAAACTAATATTCATTAGTTTCTTTGAGGCAATTCATTTAGATATGACTGGTATACACACATCAGCAGTGAAAGTGTCCAGACACTTTGGTTGCAATGGACAGATATTCGTATGCAAGTTGAGCTAGCGTATACTGAAAAGGAGAGTTTACTGGAAAACATAGTAACATTTCACAAAGACAGGTGTGGAAACCATCTCAGAGATGATAGACCCAGGTGTCAAGGACCCTTTATCCCTCTCTCTCTTTCCATTATTTCCTCATTGTGGCTGTATTTTTTCATGAAATACTTTCCCCAAAAGGGAATTTCATACCTTTGTGGGTGTGCATTATGGAGTAAAAATGTATTGCCCCCTATCCAGTTCCAGCTTGGAAAATCCTGGGATCTTAATTAATTTATTTTTTGGACCAAGGCAAGTGGCTCTGCCAAGCTGTGGCCAATGTTGGGAGATGGAAATTTGATGTATTATTTTATGAGGAGAGGGACAGAAGTGTAAAACACACTCACATAAAAATCAGGAACTACTTCAGCTACCAAATATTTACTTTCCTGTGATTTACTTGGTAACTTACTGGATATAAAGATTAATGTTTCAGCATCGGTAACAGATATCTGCTGGGATTTCCCTATTGTGTCAAAATTGTCTAAGTCTCAGATGAAACTAAATGTGCAAATACTCCACATTTTCTTTCTATAGCTCTTTCAATGATTAAAGCCAGCAACTTTCCCCAGTTCCACTTCCAAGTTAACTTAAGGACGAGACTAAGAAAGAGAATGTCAGCTTTCATGGGCATAGAGTTTTCAGCAAGAATGGCTATATTCACCACATACCTTATATGGATGCCATCCTTTCTGGATATCAAAGATGTGAGACCCCAAAAGAATTGCTTCTAAAGATACAAGCACTTGTAAAAAGGGGACACTAGAGTTTAGGTCCCTGGACATCTGCTTAACCAACCAAAACAAGCTATCCTGCCAAAAACAGAAAATGTTTTAGATTATTAGATATTTTCTCTGAAACTCTCTATCTAGTTCTCTTTTTTAAAGATTTTATTTATTTATTTTCAGAGAGAGGGAAAGGGAGGGAGAAAAAGAGGGAGGGAATGAAAGAAACAACTCATCAGTTGCCTCTCATATGCCTCCAACTGGGGATCTGGCCTGTAACCCAGGCATGTGTCTTGACCTGGAATCGAACCAGCAACTTTTCGGTTCACAGGCCAGTGTTCAATCCACTGAGCCACACAGGCCAGTGCATATCTAGTTATTTATAAAATGTAAACCCGGTTTCTGCTTTGATAAGCTTCAAGACTGAGTTTTCTAGGCCAATATTCTCCACATGAACCAGCAGTTAGGCACAGCTACTACTTTTGACCATTTTCACACTCTCTATTGCCATGTCAATAATTCTATAGAAATAAATTTGCAGCCTTTATAGATGTTTCCTTGGCCTTTGACTGAAAACAGAGATAGGTCTTAAGATAAACTATGTTAGCTCTGAGTTGTACCCACAGCTTAACACCAAAATGAAAACCAGAGCTGTCAGAACAGATTTTCCTTTCATTATAGTAAAATACGAATGTGCTCTGAACTCTCTTCAGTTTTCTTTGTATATTTAAGACTTGACATTATTTTAGTTGACCTACTTTCCACTTTACTTTAAAGGAGAGCAAAATATTTTCCTATATGCTGATGATAGAGATTTTTATTATCTTAAAATTAGAGTTGACTTAGTAGATAGCTGTTCTCTTGATGTAGTTAATCTGAGTATTGTCCAAATGAATGCCTCATATCTAGGCAAAATGATTCAAGCTATCATTTTGGAGAACCATTCCCAAATATTGATTAAATTTAAAAATAAAAAGAAGAAGTCTTCAAAGGAGTTCATTTCCTTACTGATAGGGGCATATATTATGAAAAGTTTATCACGGAAGGTCCTCAATTAAATTGTTACACCATTCAAACTGATTTTATGAGGGTCCTAGTGGCTGTAAGCAGATATTTTGAAACATATTTTTAAAACATAAGCTAAAATGATTTCTGTTATGTGCTACGATGTAGAACTTTGAGGTGTCCATTGCTCATTTTTTCCTATGTTTAGCAGGGCCATAGTTGTATGGTAATTAATTAATAGCTCTGACTAAAGGATCTCTGTTCTGAGGAAGGTGGCTTTCCATTTAAAAACCTGGCAAAACTTTCGGTTTTCCTTAAAAGATAATACCTATTTCAGTGGAAGGCAAAATTTTGGATCTGACCTTAATCAGTAACTCAGAGTATGTGCATTCTAGATATGATCAGAGACCAAAACCAAAATTTTTGCCCCAATACTAATAAAAATATTCATTGAAATATATCATATTAATTCAGAGTTGACTGGAGCCATATAATTCATCTATTTCTCTTGTCATTCTTTTCTCTTTTTTTCCCCAGATTAGACAAGAGTATCAGAGAGCTAAATATACAGACATTTCATCATCAATTATCTTTCTAGGTTAAGGCAAATATGGTAGGTAAATAAATTATACATTTATAATTCATTTGGACAGTACTCAGGCAAATATGGTATGGAATAATCAACCCCCCAAAATGATCACATCCTAATTTCCAAATATGTTACCCTACATAGCAAAGGGATTTATACATCTTAAGATAGGAAAATTATCTAGAATTATCCCAGCAAGTCCAATATAATCACAATGGTCTTCATAAAACAGAAGCAGGAAGGTCGGTCAGAGAAAAAGATTTAATGACAGAAGCAGAGGTGGGAGTGAAATGGCCAGGAACCAAGGAATGCAAGCAGAATACAGAAGCTGGAAAATACAAGGACAGATTTCCCCCTAAAGCCTCCTGGAATAATCTCAGCTTTTCTGACACCTTGATCTTTGCACTGTCAGACTCACTTCAGATGTCTGACCACCAGAACTGTTAGGTAACAAACTTGTTACTAGTTTAAGGCACTAAGTTTGTGGTAATTTGTTACAGCACAATAAGAAACTAATATAGCATACTGATATATAAACTAATATGAAAATCTTTTTTTAGTGAAATAATGTTCATGCCACTACAGCATGTCTGCTTTTTAGAGCTGCTCACGAGAGATACTTTCCAGGTGCCAGTACACAAATGACTGTGTTCTCCTGAGCTACTGTTAAAATCTGTAGTTCCAGTATGTCCCTGGTCACTCTCCCTCCAGTAGTCTTTACTGCTAAGAAACTCCAATGTGATCCATTATGAAGACTAATTTTATCTCTGATTCAGCTTTACTTTTTTGTTTTTTGTTTTCTCTTTACACTCTTTCTCATTTACCAACCTTGCATCTTCTTGAACCTATAAGCCACTTAAAAACAATTTTTGAAAATTAATATACATAAATAAGTCATTAAATAAATAAAATCTTAGTAATATTTTCTTAGGAAAGATCTTCATGCTTATTGAAGTTCTCCCCATTACAAATTAATCTCATTGGAAATATGGCCTGCAAAGAGAGGAAATTTGGAAGAGATCCATTTGGGGGGAAAAAAAAGTTCAAAGTTTCTTCTTGTTTTCAACTTAGACAAACAACAGTTTCTTGCACTTTGTACCTTTTTCAAAAGATCCATTGGTGTGAAATCCATTATATAGCCTCCATTCTAGAAGCTTAGTTATTGATTATATTTCTCAAGTAATGTAATGAACAACTGTATTCCTTTTATACACTTATACATTTATAATTATTATTTCCCTTTATATGTGATGACAAACCAATATTGGTCACATCTGAATAGAGATCTGATTAAGATTGATAACTACTTTTAAAAATTGTCCTTTGACTTTGGATAATAGCTGTCCCCCTTTTGGTTAGACGTGCATGCTCTGTAACAATGGCCTTCCATGTTTGAAGGGCTCTTGTGTAAGGACGAAGAGCTGGCTTTCTCTGCTCTTCACCCAGTGACACATGACATTGAAACAATCTAACTTTCCCTGGGTTGTGACAGAAATGTTTTCATTTAATAGTTGTCACAGACCACAGCTCATTTGATGAGCTCCACTTAGCAGTACCCCTGCAAATACATTTCCTATAGTTGGTGCTGATATTGGGGAATTAACCTTTCATGCCTCTTTCCATTTGATCTTACCTGTTGACATTTGTATGCCAAAAAAAGAAAATGTCAGTGGCAGGAGAAAGAGGAGATATGAAGTTCCAAAGTGCTTGTCTGCCAAGTAGACAGGTTTGACTGAGGAAGGTGACTGGGAAAAGTGCGAAGATCATGCCAGACATTGGGATGTATGTTTAGAAACAGGAAAAAAAAAATGGACTAGCAGGAAAAGCTTGTGAGAACAAAACCTCTGGGGAGTAAGCAGATGATGGCAGGTGACAAAGTGGACCACAAAGAGGTGAATAGAAGAGGATAATTTGCAGAGATACATGAAACACTCAGCATGGAAATTGGGCAGCCAGTCAAAGATATATCAGCCTTGACTGGTCAAAAGCACATTTTGATTTGTCTGTTCACATCTTATTGTTGAGTGAGAATTTCCTTGATCATGTGGAAAGCAGGGAAGATCAACATCCAAAACATTCATAAAAGTTTATGGAGAGAATGAGGTTACCAGAAAATGGTCAGTTATAATTATAATACTGTAGGGCCAACTAAAAAAATATGCTCCATGTAATGAGCACTTATGTTTTTATAGAAGGAATAGGAAAAATGCTTCTAAATCCACCTGTATATGAAGATAGGTGCTTATATTCATCTTGCTCATTTATTTTCTAGCCTTCTGTAGTTAAATTTCCTTTGTTGGTGTTTTATGGCTGTTTGCTTTGATAGGCTATAAGCTACAAGAGGGCAGGAATCACATCTCTTTTGTTCACTTTTCAGTATTCAGCAACAAGCTCAATGCCTGTCACACAGAAGATACTGAATATATATTTATCAAATACATAAATTAATACCTGGAATGACAAAACTCAATTTATCTTCATGCTTCTTGGTGTATGGCTGACTTGTAAAACTATGACAATTCAAAACTAGATTTTGTTTCTAAGTCAATAAAACATCAGTACCTCTGAAACATCTACATGAGTATTTCTGTGTAGAACTAAATATTTATTATTTTCTAGAAATTGTATTAAGGAAATAGGACTTTGTAATACTTTCAGTCTTTTCTGCCTCTGGATGAGTGACAACAACCATAAATAGAACTAGAGCCTGTTTTGGTTTTGGGTGTTTGTTTTTAATTTCTGGAATCTATGGAAACCACTAAAAATACTAAATATTTAAAAGGTGGAGAATTTAGATTAGTTTTAGGATTAAATAATAGGTCCAGTCTTTTTTCCATTTGTTTGCCAATCTCTGTACTCATATTAAGAAGATGTTTAAATCTATTTGTAACCTCTATCTGTTTACATTTAGATTCAAAAACTAGATAGCACTCGGATAATACAATGACTCAATTTAGACACTGCCATGCTTTAAAGAGACACACGCATGCACACACACATACAGACTTCCCACAGCTGGAACAGCCTCAGTATATCTAATCTCTAACTCCTTTTCCTAGAAGAAAATCTAAACAAAATCTATTTTGTAATGCTTTAGGAAACAGCCTGTTCCTGTTTGTCAGTGATACTGGCAACGTCACAGGGAACACAGGTACCTTCCCATAATGGTCTTTGAGCTCACAGGGTCCTGCTGAACCCTTTCCCTTGTGTTTACAACCTACACGTAGCCCCTACTGTGCAGGAGGTAGAATTTGTGAAAGAACACCCATCTTCAAGCTCAGGAGCAATAAAATAGCAATTGCATGTAGAGTCCTGATTATGAGGCACAGTTAAGGAAAATCGAGAAGAGGGGTAACCGTGTAAACACTGGCAATTCCGCAGTTTCTTTCTGGCAACGCCGTGCCGAAACTCTCACTATAATTTACTTTCAGAAATATGAAACTAGACTTCAACTCATTAAAGTCTGCATGAGGATCTTATTTTCAGAAATCTTCAATTGATTACAATGGATACATCTTGAGGAGTCTTGCCAAAGCCAAGATTCCTCTGTATAACTTATTACTTTGTATGGTAGGAAAACATGGAGAGGAGCTTGCAGGGGGGGAAAAGGAAAAAAAAAAAAAACATGTTCTTTCCTGAAGAAGCATGTCCTTGAGGACAATAACTAACTTAGGAATCACAGCTTATAATTTAGAAGGCATCTATCTACTTTATTAGATAAACAAAGTGCCTGCTAGAAATTGATCTCCATTTCATTTATTCTTGGTTTTGCTCTTTTTTTTACATATATATACTTATAGACAGAAAAAAGATATTAAAATATGTAGACTGGAGAAGCAGCAACAGAGAGAAAAATATTGTGTAGATTGGTGTAGTGCTGTTACATTTATTTGTAAACGTTCTGGAAATACATAAATAAGAGATTAAAACTCAGACAAAATAAGTGTTAATGTTGCTTCATCCTACTGCCTGGAATACATAGAAAATTTAAACCAAAGGAAAAGGTGTATTTTACTACCTTGTCATCCTCCACTCTACTTGGCTTTGAGTTGGAAGAAAGGTTTTGTTGTCCGAGACCAGAGCAGAGGCCAGAGCAGAGGCACAGAATCCCAAACAACTTCTTATGTGGCTTACTAAAAGCAGACTGGTGCTGAAGATGCTCTGCTCCTAAGTCAGGCTACCAGAATTTGGGTTCCTGACCCACCAATTAATAGCTGCTGATACGAGCAAGCTTTTTAGCTTTTCTAAGTTTTATCTTAAAATGAGGACCTACCTGTCAAGTAAGTGTTTAATATGACTAGCATGTGGTTAAGCATCAAGTAACACTATATAATTCTTAACCGCGTGCTTTTTGAATGTCTACCTATAAGGCAATATCTTAGGACAATTGTTATAGGGGAGGAGACAGAGATAAAGAAATTTTTAGATGTATATTCTGCTCAATAAGCTTTTTATTCTACCAAGTTTTAAGTTTAGTAAAATAAATAAGACATACATGTAATTACAATTAAAAATGAAAGTGACAAAATGATGTGATCAAAATTCTAAGAATATAAAGAATTACTGAAACTCACAAGGGGGAAGAGATTTCTTCTGGCTAATCGGATATCATTCAATGAGGGAATTGGTTTATTAACAGGTTACAAAGGCTGAACCTTTGTTGGCAGGAAGAAAAGAGATAAGCAAAGTTACAGAGTCAGGGAAATGTGAAAAAGGGCCATTTATTCATTCAATCAATTCAGCATGTATTTAGCCAGTGATTGACAGGAGCCAGCCACTGTTGTTAGTGCTGAACATGGAGCAGCAAAATATTCTAATCAGATCTGTACTTCAGGGAGATTAATTAGGTAGCTAATTGGTCAAATGAAACCTAGAAGAGAGAAGTGAGTAGACACCACAGCAGTTCTGCAAAGAAATAATATAGACGAGCAGGTCAAGGAAGAGACAGGTCAGGTACTGGAATAGGACAGAGGCAGAGTCTCTAGACGTGAAGTTAAACTCTAAGGATACAAAACGTTTTTGTTTTCCAAATAAGGCCAGACAGTGCCTAGCTAGGGCTTCCAAACAGAGATCTTCAAGAGAGGGAATAAATTTGCAGTGTCCACCTTTTCCTCTGGCACATTAATTACCTTCAAAATGGTCAATTACCTCAATCTTTACACCTTTACAAGTGTAAATTTTGCTGAAGGCAATGCCTACTGAGGTAAAAATGCAAGGCTCAGCTCCGGATAACAGAAAGGAATTCCCATGATTAAAGTTCCCTATTCTGAAAGGAACACTGAAGAATTGGGAGAAAGGGACCTTTGTTCCAGTTTAATTCTATTGTCTTCCTTGCTACTCAACTGTTCAGAAAATAAAGAGAGAAATTAAAAATGATGATGAATGAAAACCAGAGGGGAAATTGTGTAGGCACTGTAAAGTTAGATAAACCCACACACCTGTCTCCAAAATGAGTTCGATGCTTATTCTCCCAGACTTCGTACCCCTGACTCTATTCTTAGTTTTTCTTTATTTTTCCATTTATTCTCAAAAGCACCAATGTGCAAAGTGTGTCTGTAAACAGCTTGCAACAAGAGGGGTAAAAAGCTCTATTAAATTCCCAGCTCCAATCTGCAGAATCTGAGATTTTTTCATATCCAACAAGATAGATCACAAGAATGACAAAGAAATACACAAGGTGGTGCAAAAACAGGTTTATAGTTATGAGTATGTGAAACACAGTTTTTTTGTATTATTATTTATGAATTATTATACAAACTGTGAACCTACTTTTCTCTCACCTATAGGTACCTCAGATTACCAGAATAAAATACAGATTATCAGTACTCACAACAACCTTTTTGAGCACACAAGAAAGAAAACTAGCAAATAAGAAAACACACATATGTATACATACACACAATATATTCCACTGAGGAATATTAAGAAATAAAGGAATGGATTGGTGCCTAGGTACTTTCTACATGGCTGGTCCCTACCCTCCCACCCACATGCATCTTCTTCCCTCCTTTGAGAGCTTTCTCTTCTAAGGAAAAAAATATATAAAGTACAGATCTCGAATCATGTGAGCCTGGGAGCAAATTTCACCACTTACGTTCTATTTCTTTAAACATTTTACTTAAACTTCCTGAGCTCAATTTTCTCATCTGTAAGTGGGACTAATAATAACATCTACCTCTAGATTATAGAGTGCATTCAATGAGATCATACAGATAAATGTTCACAATTACAATTAATAAGCAATCAATAAATATTATTTATCACTAGCCATTTTGTTGTTATGGTCATTATTATTAAACCCCTTGGATGAAGGAAGCCACATAATTAAAAGGCACAATTCCCTGGACATAAAATGCAGTTAAAATCCCAGTGTGTGCCCACAAGTCTTGAAAGTGGAAACTCACTTAAAACCCAGGCGTCCAGGGGTAGCTACTATCACCTCTAAGAAGAGTGAGATACATGCAACTCCAAGACTTAAAATAGCCCTGAAGTGTTGGCAAAGATATCCTTGTTGTGAAGGTACAATGAGTGCCCTTTGTGAATTTCACTCCCTGAGTGTTAACTGACATACAGCATGCAACACTTGACAGTCTCGCTCAAAAGCAGTTTAAAAGAAAGTGCCTGAAATACAGAGAATTTGGCTGCTCATTATAGACTCTACTTTGGCAAACATCATGTCGAGGCATCAAAGCTTTTCAAACACTGGAGGACCTAACTCAGACTCTATAGATAAGCAAGTCGATAAGCAAACTTCCCCTAATTCCGGGGTATATCTGTTTAATATAATTGTTCTTACTAGCTAAAACTACAGGCTTGGTATAATTTAATTTAATTTGCTCAAACAGAAAACTTTTTTAAAATCTGTATGTGGTTTCTTTTACTCCCCATTTCCCTGTAGTAAATCAGGGAAAGAATGCAGATGGCAGGTCTTCACTTGCAGACCCTAACACTTCCCTTGGTGATTTTAGCTTTCTTAAGAGCCCCTGAACTTCCCAGCCTATTTAAGAAGTCATCTCCAGGATTGTAGTGAGACAAGGGCTCTTACCTCCCTAGAACTATCCATGCTGTACTACTAAAATGAGTACAAATTTTTAAAAGAAATTTAGAACTACATGTGAGAAACGCCCTACAATTGCATATATATATATATAGCAAATATTGGATACATCGGTTGTGACACATATATATTTCATATGTAAAAGGGTATGGACTGTGGATCATTTTATGAGTTGGTATGTTGTACCTTTGCCTCTATAAGAGTTCACCAGTATATCTATCAACAGCATAAATGTGCTAGACTAGAGATAACGGCATTGGCTATCAATCAAACTACTCATTTACTTCTGGCTGCTTGTTTTATGACTGATTTCAGGAGGGAGTTTACCCCTTTATAAATAACTCCATTTGCAAACTTCTCGAGCAT
Organism: Tonatia bakeri; assembly: GCA_004024845.1. NCBI lineage: Eukaryota > Metazoa > Chordata > Mammalia > Chiroptera > Phyllostomidae > Tonatia > Tonatia bakeri. The sequence continues at coordinate 588,223 of PVIA01000091.1, forward strand.
ATCAATTCAGAAAACATTTCATGAGCATTGGCTACGAACCAGCAGCACCATGTGGGACCCTTGAACAAAGCCGTCATGAAAGTATAAATAAATAGTCCCATGCAGTATAACAGATGCCATCACAAAGATCAATTGGGGTGGAGGTGGATTTAAGGTAGTAAAAGGTGTCCAGATCCCAATTTCAATCCATAAGCGTCAGATGCCACAGGTTAGGGGTTCAGTCCTACAAGGCTCCCCCACCAAACTTCAGACAGCAGTCCCACAGCCAGCTGTTACCTATACTTCTGACCAACTGGCTATAAATCAGAAGCTTCCCAAAACATTCTCCTCCCCTTGGGCTTTGATTAATTTGCTAGAGTGGTTCACAGAACTCAGAAAACCATTTACTTTCTAGATCACCAGTTTATTATGAAAGGAACAGGCCAAATGGAAGAAATACATAGGGCAAAGTATGGGGGAAGTATGAGGAGTTTCCATGCTCTCCCCAAGCACGCCACTCTCCCCAGACCTCCACACCAACCTGGAAGCGCTCCAAACCCTGTTTTTTGGGGGTTTTTGTGGAGGCTCGCAGGAGAGTGTGGACTAAAAGTTCCAACTCTATAATTACCAGTCATGATTGGTTCCCCTGGCAGCCCCCCTGCCTTAGCATATCCTTCCAAAAGTCATCTCATTAACAAAATAAAAGACATTTTTATTGCCCTTATCAGGGAAATTCAAGGGTTTGAGGAGCTATAAGCCAGGAACTCTGGACAAAGACCAAATATTTTGATCTGAATGACCAAATATATATTTCTCATAAATCACAGTATCACAGAGATCATAGAAGAGAGTGGCTCATTTAGGAACAGAAAAGGACTGGGAATACTTTCTACAGGAATCAAACCTGAGCTGAGTATGGGTATTGATTTAGCCTGCCTGTGGTAGGGGTAGATTTGGGGTTGAGGTAAGAGATGATTTCAGAGAGAATGGGGAAGAAGGTATAGCCTGAAGCAGAGAAATGAAAGGCCGGAATACAGAGAGAGCAAGGACATACACAAGCCAAATCTGAGCAATTTACTGTTGGTGGAGGGCAGAGTATACAACACGGAGTTCAGATGTGAGGCAGGAGAGCTGAGCAAGTTCCAATCTTGAACTGGCAGGGTTGAGGATTTTAGATTTTATTCCGATTACAAGGGGAACCTGTATTTGTCTCCCACTGCTGCTGTAACAAATTACCATGGACTTAGTGTAGTAAAACGATACAAATTTCTCACCTGATAGATCTCGATTCAGAAGTCCTAAATGCATTATCAGCACTCTATTCCTTCTGGAGGCTCTAGGAAAGATTGTGCCCCTTTCTTTTCTAGCTTCTAAAGGTTGCCCACATTCACATTTCTTAGCACATGGGCCCTTACAGAAATTCCACCACTTCAATGTCATATTTCATCATTCTGACTCTTGTGGATAAAAAAAGGGGTCACACACCAAACCTGAAAAGCTCAGGGGAGGCCTGCATGGTGGGCCCCACAAACTCAGAGACAGAAAGCAACCAGTAGGATGGTCCAAACACAAAAAGCCTAACTAAAAGTGCGCCATGATGGGTAGTCAAGTCCTAGACCTGTAGGACACTTTTGTCAAGGGAGCTTGTCTATTTTCTTTTGTGTCTAAGAAAACATACCTTTGAAATGTCAGACTAATCATGTTTTCCAGACCCATCAAGGCACAACCACAGTCCGAGACCACAGAGCCCCTCAGAATTACCTTGTTGCCCACATACCACCACCTGTATATGCTATAAAATGTTAATTATTGACTATCCTGTACCCACCAATGTCAAAGAAGTGTGTGTTACTCTATTTTGCCTTTTTGATCCAATCCCTGAGATTTTCCCACTTTGCTCTCTACTGGCCCCTTAATCTACCACCAATGGATTTCATGTAGTCCTCCTTCTGTCTCCTCCTTTGATTCTAGTGGATGAAATAAGCTGCAAAACTGCCATTCTCCAGAGCATTTTCTCCATCCATTGAGATTTTGCTTCCTGGCAATTGTCATTTTGATTCAAACAAAGTCATAAAAATCCTCTACAGGCTTGGATATTTCTTACTCTAACACTCTTCTACCTCCCTCTTGCAATTTAAAAAAGTGATTAGATTGAACTCACCAGGACAATTTCCCCATCTTAAGATCCTTAATTTAATCACACCTGTAAAGTCCCTTTTGTCATATAAGGTAACACAGTCGAAGGATCCTAGGATCAGAATGTGTACAGCATTGGAGATCCACTATTCTGCTTACCACGGAAGTTATTTCAGCTGTTAAGCCAGGAGCCAAAAGATCTGAGTTAACATAAAATTAATTTAGAATCAAGAACATTTTATAACTCATGAGTTTCTGTATTTTTTGCCACATCAGGTGATCATGTTAAAAAATATCTCTTAGATATTTTACTATTTTGCACTTAGTGTTTCTCCTTTCTCTTTTCCTCAGTGAGGGGTATGTGTGAGTGTGTGTATATGTATAATTTAAACAGTCAATAACAAGCATACAGAAAATATGTGGGGATAACAGCTTATGTATCTCAAAAAATTACTAATGTTTAATTAAACACATGGGTTCTTGGCCTGATTTTATAACCACATAGAAATCAACACTTTATGGCCATGGGAAGGGCATCTGGATATAAGCCCTAACCTTGCTATCATGCAGGTGTGTGTTCTTTGAACTAGTTGCCTGAGCTTCTTGTGACTCGTGTTCCTCATCTGATGAAGGGATATGACAACGTCTTTCCAGCAGTTTTGTTGTAGGAATTAAATAATAGGATATTGGCAGTGACATTTTGATATTTATAGTGTTAGGCTTTTATAATGGAAAATGTACCATATGTCTATGTGTATGTTCTATACAGCACCTTACTCTCAGTACAGAAATTACACATGAATTATATAAGCTAGATATTGAAAGTAAAAAAAAAATACTAGATAGAATCTCTCACATTTAGTTTAATCTGACAACAGTGTTTTTTAAAAAAGTAGTCAATATAATTATTTTTATAATTATTCATTTATTGAAACACAAAAAAGTTGTGAAATATGTTCATTGCAGATATTTTTTTTAATTGCCTCAAAATCAACATCTTTTCAGGAGTCACCATTGACCCAGATCTCCCCAGTGCATTCCCTCCAGCCCAGGCTGGCGTGGCAGCCTTATTCTTTTTCTTTATTATCATTACTCACAGCTGCCAAAGAATGGACACCAGTAACATTTGTGCTCCTAGGGATCCAAAGTAATTTCCAATATTTTTTATTTTTCCAAATATAGTCACCCCAAGGGTGTGAGTGCACAAGATATTCAGAAGTCTAAAAAAAGGCTTTAAAAAAATCACATTTCCTTTGAAAGGTCCTCAGGCCACTTCAGCACTCAGTCCACTGAGGGGTGTATATATAAACTAATGCTAGACAAGCAAAGGAAGGCTCCCACTGTGGTGTGTGTTTGCGACTGCTCATCCCAGCCAATATTAGGGCACAGATATAAATGAGTTAGCCTTCAGATGAGAAACCTTGTATAATGAAAAACATGCTGGGCCTGAAGTCAGAAAGCTTCCATTTTTAACTCTGCAGTTAGAAGGGCATATACAACTAATTTATGCCAACTCTCTCGTGCTGTTGATTAGTTCACTCGGAACATGTTAACCCAAGCCCTATCATTCGCCAGGCAAAAGAGACAGTGGACAAGAAGCTAAGAAGGCACAGAAAGTGCGGGCTCCACAGAGACATCTGTAACATATATGAATAGTTTTCTCCGTTTTATTAGATCTTTCACTCCAAAGTTCGTGGGAAATGACTTTAAGAGAAAGGTAAAACATTTGTAGAAATGAATAACTATTAAATAAATATTTGAATATTTATTTCTTACTTTGGTGCTTGAAAGGATCTTGGTGATCCTAAGTTCAATTAAATATTCATAGATAACTTCTTTTGCTTCCTAACCTTTAATTTTTGACCTTAACTCTCTCATTCATTTAAATGAATCCTGCTCAATGAGGGAAAAAAAGCCCAATATTGCAGTACTTAATTAATAATCTATAAATTAACAGGTGATTCTAAATCCTTTTTTAAAAATCACTGTTTAGTCTGATTTAGCCTGTCCTGTTACTGTACTATGCTTGTTGAGTCTAGTACCGTACCACACTATCACAGATATCTCAATTTAAAAATTTTTTTACTGTTGTTCAATTACAGTTGTCCCCACTTCCCCCTTACTCTCCCCTGCCCTGCCCACTAACCCCATATTCAATCCTCTCCACCCCTGTTTTCCTTGTCTATGGGTCCTTTATACTTGTTCCTTGAATTGACCCTTCCCTTTCTTCCCCCATTATTCCCCTCCCCCTCAAATTTCACTTGATAAGATGAAATCTGTGTTTTTGCTCTATTCTCCTATATTGTATTAGCATTTAGAAGATATGTCACCCTTCCTAAGAGATTTTCGAGGGGTAATTTTGATTACATGTAATTTTTATTTTAAATGCTGATCGTAGAATCCAATAGCCAATGTTTCTTATAATGCGTTATTTCTCACTATATAAAAGCTGTTGAGCAGGGATTCTGGAAAAACAACTGACGTTGGGACCAACACAGGGTAGTAGCAAGATCAGCCAGGAACATCTTGTAACGCCAAAAAGTAAGGAAGTGGTTTAAAAACATAGGACAAAAAAGAAAAGTATGTCATAAAAACACAGAAACCAGATCAAAGAGTTCTCATTGGCCAAATATTAGATAATATGAGCATGAAAGTAATTAAATTCAGTAGTGAGTTATAAACCATTGAAAAAAAGGAACTTACAGACCCATACCAGTAACAATCAAATAAGTAAACAAATGAAGAAGGAAGGTTTTTGCTCATAGGAGAATGACAAATGCTAACTGAAGAAGATGGAGGGAAGAGTAGAGATTAAAAAATTATTATATAACAACTAATAAATATTAAACAAGGAGTTAAGATTGCACCAGAAGTACCAGTTGAACCAGGAAAGAAATGTAAATGTATGCTAAATCCAGGGAAATATTTTGCTGAGGAGAAGGATATTTATGCCACGGCTTTAGGATATCTTCCTATAAACTGTTTACTATTTATAAGGGAAGGAAACAGTAATTACAAAGTGGAAAAATCATTTCCACAAGTGATCAAATTGAGTATCACCAAAGAGGAACAGGCACCAGAAGGGCCTCCAGATGCAATAGCCTATAAAGGACAAACATCACCTATGAAAAATTCTGAGAATGCATAATCTGAATCTAATCAGGAGGAAACATCAAACTCAAAGTAAAGAATGCCCTGTAGAGAAAGCGAGGGGCGGGGAGGGGGGGGCCTGGGTGGTGTGGTTCAGTGGGTTGAGGGCCAGCCTAAGAACCCTCCCTTCTCCTCTCTCTAAAAATAAATAAATAAATAAAAATTTAAAATAATAATAAAAGAGGCAGGGATGGGACTGTAATCTTCAAAAATGTCAATGTCACAAAAGATAAAGAAAAGATTAAGAACCATGACAACTAAATGCACTATCTGACCCTAGAAGCTAGATCCTATATTGAAAAATGGAGGGCAATGCTACATTGGACAGTATTAGGTCAACTGACAAAGTAGGAATAGAAATGCTGGTTTAGATAAAACTGATTCATCAATGTGAATTTTACTTCAAGTTGATAACAGTGTTGTGGTTATATAAGAGAATATCCTTCTTCTTGGGAAATACCCACTAAATTATTTAGGGTTAATGACACATAATGAATATGTGCTTAAATGATTCAGAAATACAAATTATGTTTCTAGATCAATGGACAGATAGATACATAGATACACAGACTGATTTAGAAAACAAATGATAATAATGGTGTAATGGTCCAATTTTTTGGCATCTCTGGGCCACACTGGAAGAAGGGTTGTCTTGGGCACATATTAAATACACAAACACTAATGAAAACTGATGAGCAAAAAAAAGGTTTTAAGTAAATTTATGATTTTGTGTTGGGTTGCATTCATAGCCATCCTGGGCTGCATGCAGCCCGCATGTAGCCCACAGGCTGCAAACTAGACACTCCTGGACTGTAGCAATATGCAAATCCGAGGAAGTGTATACAGATATTCTTCATACTTACTTTTGCATTTTTTAAAATTTAAAAGTATTCCAAATAAAAATTTTAAGTGATAAAAAGATACACATAAAATAGTGAAGGGGGTCAAAAATCTTTCCTTTGAAGCGTCCTATCAAAGTAGATTTTCCCATTATTTGCTGTTCCTTCACCTGCTAATTCCTTTTGTAATAGTCAAGTGATTTCAATTATACATTTATTCAGTATTTGCTAATTTCCTGTCTTCCTATGAAACAATCCCTTAGCAAAAGGATTAATGCTTGTCATTGTTCACTCCCACGCAAGCATCAGCTTAGTGGGTGGCACAATGCGGGCACTGAACAAATTATTGTTGATTAGTTGGGGAAAAACTATTGATTTTTATCAATAAGACATTACTTAATGTCTAGGTGCTTTCAACTTTATCTTACCTCTAGTTTTTCGTAATGGGACATGTGATACATTTACACGGGGGGTTGAGTGGGATAGAGAATGCATAATAGAATTTGCTTATATTCCATGAAGTACTATGAAGAGTATTAATAGATTATTATTAAAAGAATGTGGTATTTACATAAAGGGCTTAAAATTTAATTAAGAATAAAGCAAATTTAAAAAATTTTTCCTGATCTATGAAAACTTTCAAAACTTTGGCCTGAAGATTATACAATATTTAGTAATGTCAATGAATGAAAATTCTGAAGTAAAATAAAACTTTTGTAAATACTTCTGGCTTAGTATCTGTATCTATGTATGTGGATTTTGGAGCACAGTCATGTAATGAATTAATTATATAGCTAAGAACCTGGAAATCCTCATTTTTTGACTAAATATTACAATTATGCCAGCTCTTTAAACATTTAAGTAGAATAGCAAATTTAAAACTTTGGAAAGAGAAACCATTGAAAAATATCACACTAAGCTATATTAATAATGACCTCACCTAATTAATAGTGATTTTAGTATGTAGTTACTTTTGGTTATTCATCAGTTATTTTTGTCTTTTATGTATTACCAAATATCCAGGAATATATGCAATATATTTTGTAATAGTTTTATTTAGTAAAAATAATAAAAAATATAATCATCTAGTTCTGATATAAATTTCTCAACAAAATGTAAGAGTTGTAAAGTGTAAAATAGCCAATATTTTAAATATTAAAATTAATTTAGAAAAAACATAATGTAAGTTATTTCTAACTTTAGGTTTGACAGAAAACCAACTAGTTGAGCAAAACTGTCAAAAACAATCATTTAGCTTTGGTGATTTCACCAGAGTGGGGTCCTTTGATATGAAGTGTTGACAGTTAAAGTGGTGACCTTGGTGGCAAGTGAAGAGTGATGGACAGCACCTCTGCTAGTCTGAGGTTACAGTCCTGTTTGAGACAAACAATGGACTAGTGAATAGCCAGAGACTTAACAGGGAATTTCAGGATATAAAACAGTCACTGAAGTATATCCCATATTCAAAATTATAACACCAATGCACAATATGAAAATAAAAGTAAAAAAAATTACATAAAAAATACTAGCAAAAAGTAACAAAGTAGAAATAAATTTAACAAAAGAAATTCAAGATTTATAAATTAAGAACTATAAAACATTGTTGAAAAAATTAAGAACTTAGTGAGGACCTCAACAGCCTAAAACAGATCCAGTCAGAAACCAAGGATTCACTAACTGAAATAAGTGACAATTTACAGGAAAATAACAGTAGAGTGGATGAAGCCAAGAATCAAATCAGTGATACGGACCATAAGGCAGCAAACAAGAACTAATCAGAACAATAAGAAAAAAAATCCAAAAAATGAGGATAGTATTAGCGGCCTCTGGGACAACTTCTAGAGGTCCAACATTTACATTATAAGGGTGCCAGAAGGAGGAGAGAAACAGCAAGAAATTGGAAATTGATTTGAAAAAATAATGAAAGAAAACTTCCTTAATTTGGTGAAGGAATAGACATGCAAGTCTAGAAATCACAGAGTCGCAAATAAGATGAACACAAAGAGGACCGCACCAAGACACATCATGATTAAAACACCAAAGGTTAAAGATAAAGAGAGAATCTTAAAAGCAGCAAAAGAAGTTAGTTATGTACAAGAGAGTTCCCATAAGACTGTCAGCTGATTTCTCAAAATAAACTTTCAAGCTAAAAAGGATTGGCAAGAAACATTCAAAGTCATGAAAAGCAGGGGCCTACAGCCAAGATTGTTCTACCCAGCAAAGCTATCATTTAGAATAGAAGAGCACATAAAGGGCTTCCTAAACAAGAAAAAGCTAAAGGAGTTCATTATCACCCAACCATTATTATATGATATATTGAAGAACTTATTTTAAAAAAAAGATGATCGAAACTATGAACAAGAAAATGGCAAAAATATATATCTAGCAACAATTGAATCTAAAAATCAAACTAAGCAAGCAAGAAGAACAAAGACAGAAACATGTATACAGATAGTATTTTGACAGTTGCCAGATGGGAAGAAGGGTGTGGGGGAATGGGTGAAGATGTGAGGGTGTTAATAAGTATAAATAGGTAGTCACAGAATAGCCATGGGGATGTAAAGTACAACATAGGAAATGGAGTAGCCAAAGAACTTATACACAGGACCCATGGACATGAACAATGGTGTAGGGATTGCCTGAGAGAGTGGGGGCTGCTGGGTGGAGGGGAGAAAAGGGGGGAAAATCAGGACAGCTATAACTACATAATCAATAAAATATAATTTAAAAAATAAGTAAAAGTCAATGAAAATGTAGAAAAAATTAAAATTAAAAAAGAAACTTCAAATAATTAGAAATTCAATATTCATGGATAGGAAGATTCAATATTGATATGATTTCAAATCTTCCTAAATTAATCTATAGAATCATCATAATCTAATCAAAATCCCAGAAATCTTTTCTATAGAAATCGACAAGCTAAAACTGATATAAAAATGCAAAGGACCTAGAATAATAAAAAACAATTTTGAAAAAGAAGAATTAATTTGCAGGACTTACATTATTTGATTTCAAATTCCACCACAAAACTACAATAAATAAGATAGTGCACTATTGGTATAATAATAGACATAAAGAATAAATCACTGGAACAAAATCAATAGTTCAGAAATAAACTCTTACATTTATGGTCAACTGATTTTTCATAAAAGTGACACAAAGTCAATTCAATGGGAAAATAACACTCCTAAAGAAATGGTGCTGGAACAATTGGAAATACATTTGCAAATAATAAAGTAAATTAAAATAAAATTCAATCCGCATTCATACCATATATAAAAATTAAATCAAAATGGATCACAGACTGAAATATAAGAACTAAAACTATTAAACTTTTAGAAAAAATATAGAAGAAAATCTTTATGATCTTGGGTTAGGCAAAGTGTTCTTATACATGACAATAGATGTACAAGCCACCAAACAAACACTAACAAATTGGACTTCATTAAAATTAGAAACTTTTGTTCTTCCAAAAACACTATAAGAAATTGAAAAGACAAGTCAAAGAGTGGGTGAAGCTTTTGAAAACTATATATCTGATAAAAAAGACTTGTACTTTGATTATGTAAAAATAAATCATACAACTCAATAATTTTAAAAAAACAATTTAAAAATGAGCAAAAGACTTGAGAAGATACTTCACCAAAGAAAATATATTACTGGCCAATAAAAACATGCAGTATGTTCAACATTAGTTGTTAGGAGAATACAAATTAAAACCATAATGATATATGACAACACACACACTAAAATGACTATAATTAAAAGACATACTATACTAAGTGTTGACAAAGATGTGAGGAAATGGAACCTCATACATGCTAATAATGGGAATGTAAAAAAGCACTACCTCTTTAGCAAACAGTTTTGCATTTTCTGAAAAACTTAACCATAAACTTATATAAAGAACCAATCCATCCCTAGAAATCTACCCCAAAGAAATGAAAACTTATATCCACACAAAGAGTTCCATTGAGTATTCATAGGAGCTCTTTAATCATAGTCAAAAGCTGGAAAGAATTCAAATGTCTATGAACTGGTCAATGAATAAACAAAATGTGGTATATCCATAAAATAAAATACTACTTAGCAGAAAAATGGGGTCAAGTACTGATCCCACAGGGATTGACTTGAAATAGACTTTTGAGAATTTATGGAGAATGATGGAAATGTTCTAAAACTAGATGACCATGATGGCTGCAAAACTTAGTGGCTCTAGACCTCTTTCAATTCTACAAACCCTTGATTTCATTATACTTTACAGCCTTCCATAGATAACATAATGAATATTTGAAATTTGGAATGCTTCATACTGATTTTTTAAGCCGTATTTTTTTTTGTCTGAAATTTTGAGGCTTTATTTTCAACTTTCTGAATTTTATGATCAGATAGACTCATGTAGAATTTCTGGTCAAGATGATGGTATAAGTAAGTCCAGTACTTACAATTACAACTAAACTACAGAACAACCGTCATGCACAACCCCCTGAAGTCTAGCTGAATGGAAACCCTACAACTAAGGATATAAAGAAGAAGGCACATAGAGACTGGTAGGAGGGGTGGAGACACAGGAAAACTGGGAAGGGTACCTTGGTTACAAAGGTTCCCCTTAAGGAGCAAGGGTCCCAGTCCTACACAAAGCCCCCAGGCCCAGGGTTGCAGTGTCAGAAAGAAAATTCCCCATAACTTCTGGCTGTAAAAACTAATGGAGATTCAGCCTGAGATAGACAGAGGGTTTCTGGAGTCCCAGGAAGTTCCTCTTAAAGCAGGGGTCTCCAAACCCCAATGTGGACCAGTATTGGTCCGTGGCCTGTTAGGAGCCAGGCAACACAGAAGGAGGAGAGCAGCGGGTAAGCAAGCAAAGCTTCGCTGGCATTACTGCCTGAGCTCTGCCTCCTGTCTCCCCCACCCCTCCGCTGGTCCACAGAAAACTTGTCTTCCAAGAAACTGGTCCTCAAGAGTCCACATCCAGCACTCAGTCTTAGACTGCTCCCTCTGAGCTCTAGCACTGAGACAGTGGCCTGAAAGGCACCAGGGACATACAGGAAGGAACTGAATTGTCTGACCTCAAGGTGAGAGCTGGGTGGGAGGCAGCTTTCTGCCAGACAAAAGTACTGGAAGAGGCCATTTTTCCTTTTTTGAGACCCCAACACCACCACCAAGAGCTGACAGGCAAGAACCATATCTGAGCCACCATCAACCTGACTCAAATGTTTTGTTCACCTTACTCTGGTGATCATCTGAGACCCTACCCCAGCCAACTTGCAGGCCCACCCAAGCTGTTTCTGGTGACTTTTCTATACTAAATAGCCTGTTTTGGTTCAGGCTTCAGACTTTCCTAAAATTTCTCAAACAAGCAGCATCTGGCCTCAGCATGCCTTGCACCTCTTGATAAGTGGTCCCAGGACTGGCAGTAGCAAGAACCAGCACTGGTTTGCAGTCTGTCCTTGCTAGCACACGTCCAAGCCCAGCACAAGTAGCAGTCTTCTGCACATCACTTTGAACACATGTGGATGGCTCCAAGCAGAACACAGTGGTGGCTGACATTGATCTGTATCTCCCATGAGGTCCCAAAGCCAGCATACCCAATGGACAGCTTCATATCATGCTGAAGCACTTCCCCAATACCTTCACAAGTGACACACTCGAGGGACAGACTCAGCAGCCACAAGGGCTCTGCTGAAGTAAGTTTTGTTCTGTGTGGTAGGTTCCTGCACAGATAATCTTCCATAGTGGTCAGTGGTCACAGCCAGTCCTTGCAGCCAGTAGACCTGGGGGGTAAAACCCTCTCATTGATGTATCAACAGCGATCAAGGCTCAACTACAATAGGAAGGTGTATACTGCCCACATGGTGGGGAACACCTAAAGTGTCTAGTTTGGGTGATTAGGGAGGTTATATCACTAACTTTACAGAACATTTACTAAACAAGGCCACTCTGCCAAGCCCAGGATACAAAGCATTACCTAACACATAAAAACAAACACAGACAGGCTGCTATATAATGAGGGGACAAAGAAACATGTCTCAAGTGAAAGAACAGAATAAAACTTAAAAAAAAGGAACTAAACAAAATGGAGACAAGCAATCTACTAGATGCAGGGTTCAAAACACTGGTTATAAGTCTGCTAAATGAACTTAGTGAAAACCTCAACAGCATAGAAAAGAACCAGTCAGAAGTGAAGAACAGTCTATCTGAAATGAAGAATAATTTACAGAGAATCAACAGCACAGTAAATGAAGCTGGGAATCAAATCAATGTTTTAGAAGATAAGAAAACAAAAAACAACAAATCAGAACAACAAAAAAGAAAAAAGAATTAAAAAAAATGAAGATAGTGGCAAGAGCTTCTTGGACAACTTTAAGCCTAACAACATTCACATCTTGGGGGTGGGGGGTGGTGGTGTGCCAGAAGGAGAAGACAGAGAGCAAAGATTGAAAACCTATTTGCAGAAATAATGACAGAAAAGTTCCCTAGCCTGGTGAAGGAAATAGACATACAAGTCCAGGAAGCACAGAGATTCCCACACTAGATGAACTTAAAGAAGCCCTCACCAAGATACATCATAACTAAAATGCAAATGGTTAAAGACAGAGAGAATCTTATAAGTCCAGCAAGAGAAAAGCAGGTAGTTACCTATAAGGAAGCTCCCATAAAACTATCAGCTGACTTCTCAACAGAAACTTTGCAGGCTAGAGTCATTGGCAAGAAATACCGAAAGTGATGAAAAGCAAGGACTTACAACCAAGTTTACACAGAAAAGCTATCATTCAAAATTGACAGATAAAGAGCTTTCTAGTCAAGAAAAAGCTAAAGGAGTTCACCCCCACCAAACCAGTATTACATGAAATGTTAAAGAGTCTTCTTTAAGAAGAAAAAGATAAAAAATATGAATAACAAAATGGCAATAGATATTAATCAACAATTGTATCTGTTAAACAAAGCAAAGAAACAAGCAGAACAGGAGACTCACAGATACAGAGAACATTTTGACAGCTGCCAAGTGGGAAAAGAGTTGGGGGGATGGGTGAAAAAGGTGAAGGAATTAAGAAATACAAATTGGCTGTCACAGAATGGTCATGGGGATGTAAAGTACAGCATAGGGAATATAGTCAATAATATTCTAATAACTAGGTATGGTGTCAGATAGGTATGAGATTTATCAGGATGATCACTTAATAATTTATATAATGTCTAATCACTGAAATGTACCCCTGAAATTAATATAATAATGTATGTCAACTGTAATTGAAAAATATAAAATTATTTAAACTCTAAAAATCAAACAAAAAATTGACTCCTGTAATAGAGAAATTGATCAAAAAATTACTGGGAAACCAATGATCACGAGTTTCATTAAAGAAAAGGTCTTGAACTCAAAAACCTTTAGAGGTCAAGCATGTATTATAAATTATTGTTATGAGCAGATCATTTTCTCTTTCACTTTTAAAACACACCATTGTCTTGAATAATCTTTTTTGCTTTAATTTGGATAAGAGACATGATATCCTACCTAAGTCAATGCTAGTTGGTGTCAGATAAATCCCAACAGTCCATGGCAAGTGTTTGAACTCCCAGGGTGCCTTTCTTTTACATGGAAATCTGTCCTCCAGGCTACTTCTATCCCATGGTTCAGAAGATACAGGATATTACAATTCAGCCTTCAAAAGAAAGAAAAGAAAGTGAAAAGACTCTACCTCTTTTTTTTCTTAAAAATCATCTCAAGAAAGAAAACCATTTACTCCTGCTCTGATTCCATTGGTGGGAATTTTTCACATAACCTGGATAAAAAATGTGTGAAATGTAGTACCTGGGTGAGAAGCCACGTTTCAATGGCAACTCTACTGTATGAAAGAGTATAAATAATTATTGGAAGCTATCTGTCTTTGTCATGTATTGATACAATTTTTTCTTCACTATGACAGTATCAGTTGTGCAAGAGTGATGATAAATTACTGAAAGTAGGCTTCAGTGAAGTGTCTTGGACCATGGCACACTGGAGAACATATACAGCTACCACTCCACCCCTTAAGGGGATGGTTGCTTCATTGGTCTCGGTGATTGCCTTTAGTGTCTGGCACATAGTTGGCTCTCAGAAAATATTTGTAGACTACATGAACAAATACAGAATACAAGTGTTCTATATTAGCAGACCATTCAAATTATTTCGAGAGAGAACAAAACTTTTAATTTTTGTGAAAAATCGACTGAATTTTAAATTTTTGACCTTTTTAAAAAACCCTTGCTTACTAGATACATGAAACACTTTTATGACAAATTTGGACTGTGGGCAACTTCTTTGCATTTGCAGGCTCTGTAGAACAGTTACCACTGAGCTTTTCAAAAGTGCTCCAACATTTTCAAACTATTTGCTTCATTTGAGTGATAACATTTTATTAAAATATTAATAATAATACTGGTTCATTTAAACCATTTTCCTAAGCACATTCAATCCTCCTCATGGTTTGAAGAGTTTAGAATACTGTCTGCTAGACATAAATACTTGCTTAGGTATAATTTTAGATTCTGATGAGGATGAAAAATAGAATAGAAAACCAGAAAATATTGCTTCCCAGTTTAATTTTATGCTTGATTGGAAATGATGGAGGTATTGGAAAGATAGGGAAAACCAACGAAATGGAAACGGGGTCTGCAAAGTGTCCTCAGGCGATTTGACTTTGGCAGGGTTCCTTGAGTTCAGTTCACCCGCTCTTGCTTGTTTGTTTTACCAATGGGGAAGATTTCTGGTTTATCTCTGGACATTTTTCACAAGTTAAATATGACATTTTCTTTCTCGTCTAACGCTGTCTCATCATATTGTTTCTGAACCACTGATATCCCTAAGGCTTTTTCCAAAAATGGAAGCTGTGAAACTAATTATCTTCACATAAGTTCCATAAGTTACTTTTTACTTTTTCATCAAGATGGTTGGCCCTGCCCAGTGCACTGAATTTAGTACTAATTCTTCCCACACTGAACATTCAAGTTTTGCCAAATTGGTCTAAACATATAGTTTAGCTACTCTAAAAAGCTTAAACCAGGTCTTGCCTTTTACAGAGCACAGGTCAGGCTGGAACTTTCAATCAGAAGAAAAACCAAAAGCAAGAAAAATCAGTTTCTTAAAGCACGGGGAAAATGTACTATATCATCTTGTTCAGGACAACTCAAGCTAGTTCTGCTAAATTACCTACCTGCCTTTGCATTGTCCTAAATGTTTAAGTGTACCTGGACATCTAAGCAGGGTGTTAGTGGTTCTGATAAGGGATTTATTACTTTTCAACCTTCATTCAACTAGTGCCCATGAAGATCTGCTGTTGTGCCATGGTGAGCAAAACTCTACACCTAACAGACCACCCCTGCCTGCACAATGGAGTTTACATGGCTAGTGGAGTTGACAGACACAGGCAGGTATAACACAGCCTGATATAACTATAGTAAGAAATTGACAGCCCCTAAGAGTGCCTAGAAGCACTATAAGAGTCCCACAGCCAAATGACTCTCCTTCTAACTGGGAGGCCAGATAAACCTCTGCATGAGGAGCATGGGGGCAGAGACTGTGGCAGTGGCAACAAGCTTCCAGCTCTACCACCAAGACTTGAAACTTCTAATAGAGGAATACTTAGTCTAGTCTAAGCCACTCATTTTAGAGAGAGGGAAATCAGAACAGTTTCTAATGTTGACTAATATACCTACTCTTTTTGTCACTGTTCACATCTTTCCTCCGCCCCCTGAACTCCCCAGCTAGAAATAAGCATCCCCTCCTTTGGATTCCCATAGAATTTTGTTGATGCCTCTCTGGTGAAATTTACCTTATTTTAGCAAATCTAAGGTGTCAGCTATTAAAACAATCCTGATTTCAGAGTTATTAAATTCAAGGTGGGGGGATATGCATTTTATAATAGACAAAATAAGATATTACTTTATGACTTGTTTTTGAGCTGTATACAACCTTATCTCCACCAATAGATTTCAAATCTTCAAGGGCAGCTATGTCTAGTCATTTTTTGTAGGCTAATGCAAAAGTTCAACATCTTATACTTTGGAGAAACAGAAAGCATATTTAAAAAATTAAAATTAAAAAAAGAACAGGTTTATCACATGGACCCAATAGGAGCCAAGTTTCCCAATTTTCAGTATAGTGTTCATTATACCAAATAATAACATATCATCAATCCTTATTAAGAGGAAGTCAATAAGAAATTTAATATAAAACAATGATCATAAAATTTATAATCATAACAAATGATGAGAAAAGAAAAGAGACTAAGAAGTATAAATTGGTTGTCACAATATAGTCATGGGGGGTATAAAGTACAGCATAGGGAATATAGTCAATAATATTCTAATAACTATGAATGCTGTCAGATGGATACAAGATTTTTTGGGACAATCATTTAATAGATTGTATAATGCCTAATCACTGGAATGTACCCCTGAAACTAATATAATGTTACATGTCAATTGTAGTTAAAAAATAAAAATGATTTAAATTTAAAAAGTATATATAATACTTATAAGGCACTACTGATATGCCAGATATTGTTGTAAGTACAACACTTATCTTTTAATAGTCAGCCTGATATCCTGAATATTTTTTATGCTCCTCAGCCCACCCTCCTGCTCTGGTCAGTGTATGCTGGTGGAGCCCTCTGGATCTTGCCTCAACCACACTACTTGTCTCTTGCTTTGACAAGATCTCTGTGCCTCTACTGAATGGGGTGCCTGGGACATCTCCCTCAGCCACGGTGGTGCTGCACAAACTTGAAAGGGCCATTAAAATGTAACAAGGTGGTTATATCCCCTGAAGCAACCCCTGACCAATGGTGCTAGGGAGTTAATAGAGAAGCAACCCCCTCTTCTCAGGCAGATGAGTCTGAGATAGTTTTTACTGCTTCACAGGAAGGGCCCAGTAGGATCTCAGACCATTTTCCACAACAGGATGGGGGTCAGTCATGACCTCCTGGACCTGCTGAGTTTCCTTCCTGTTTTATTCCTTCTACTCCCAGATTGATTCTAGTGATCTAATAAATCCCTAAAATTACTCCCCAAAGTAAGCCAGCTATACATATTCCTTCTTCTCAGACTCAGTATTGGGGGAACCCAAACTAACATCCCTGTTAAGTAGTTGCACCATGAATAGTCTAGGCTTCAGAAGGAGAAAGTGAAGCACCAAGAGGTTAAGTCAAATGCCCAACATCCCATGGCCAGTCAGTGGTAGAGCTGGGATTGGAGCCCAGGGAATCTGATACCAGAGTCAGAATCTGATACCTTTAACCACTTTACCTTCTCTTTCTTTACAGGAAATGAAAATTGATTTTTAAATAAACAAATCAGATAATTTTCTGCATAACCAATCATAATTTGTTATAATATTGCATAATGGGTCCTCTATCAAATACTGTAAAGAATTAATATTTACTCAGCTCCTACTCTATGCCAGGTACTTAGTATGTATTATCTTGTTAGTTCTCATAATTTTGAATGGTTAATATTTAAAACATTCATTGTGCATATGAGAAAGAAGGCCTTTCAAAAATTTAAGTCACAGAGCTACTGACAGCTGGAGCCAGGATTGCAACCCACTCATTTATTTATTTGATTAACAAATATTTATTGAGTACCTGCTGTGTGTCGGGTACTCTTCTGGAGGGAGGGATGCAGTCCAGTCCTCTGCCTTCATGGAGCTTATATTCTGAGAGAGGATCTGCACCATAATGCAAACAAATAAACACGAATGCCTATGTTGTGATGAATTGTTTAAAGACAATAAAACAGGGAGGAGACACGGTAACTAGATCTATGAGAGGAGCACCCATGTTAAGGGAACATCTAGAAGTTTCTCAACTTTGGCAATAGTTTCTTAACTACTGATACTTTGGAACTGATAATTCTTCATTTTGGCATATTATCCTGTGCATTGTGAGGTTTTTACCAGCATCATTGGCCTCAACCCACTGAATGTGAGTAGCATGCTCCAAATCCTGGTAGCTGAAACATCTCCAGACATTGTTAAATGCCCTCTCGGGGGGCAATAGCCCCTGACTGAGAACCAGTGACATAGAACAAAGTTGTCCCGGTGGGATCAGACGTGGTATGTTATAAAGCGCAAAATAAGCTCATATTGAGTAAGGAGAAGAGGGGCAGGAGATGACATTATAAAGGCAGGTGAAGGCCCCACTAGGCAAGGACTTGTAGGCCAGTGGGAAAGAATTCTGATTTTATTTCAGGGTGTCCCTAATGTGAATAACTTGAAAATTCTGTGGTTGTTGTTGAATAGTCACTGATTATTTTCCCTCTTTTTATTTTTCAAGAGCTCTTAATCCTCAAGAATGGACAGTCTCTACCCTGAGTCTCACACTATGCAAGTTTTCTGGGCCATTCACATCTATCCTGTGCTGCTTTCTCTTACAGGTTCCTGGGGTTTGGCACTTTGGTTGCACATGCGTCTTTTCCAGCCTTGGTGCCTTTTCCCTGTGGCCCTTTGCCCAGAACACAATGTCCTGCCCTTCCTGCTTGGAAATACCCCTAGGCATGCTTCAAGGGGCCAGTTCAAGTATCTGCCTCTCTAGGGTGTCTTTCCCCAGCTCCTTCCTGCAGGCAAATACTGTAGCATAAATGCTAGTATGTTATTGTGCTTTATATCTGAATCAAGTTCTTCACCCTTACTGCAACTTCCCCAAGGCTGTGACCAAAATCTTGGTCATCTTTGGTCTTTCCAGTAACTACCCAGTGAGTGACATGCACAAAGAAGGTTTGATCCTTGACCAAAATCTATGTTACTGTTTTGAGCCTTCTCCCAAACATAAAAATAATACCTAAGGAAAACTCTTGCTATGCTTCTATCATCTTTCAGATTCTTTACCTTCTTCTTTAGTAAATATTGATATGTACATTTCATCTGAATACACACACATACACTTTCACTCAAATTTAGCTATTTAGAAGATATATCTTCAGAGTTATAGTTGTTTTAGGTCATTCACTTTTAACTTGATGCTAGGTAGACCTAAATCAAGGAACAAAAGTAATTAATGTGAGGATCACAAGTCACTGAAAGGGAACAGTGCACCCCAGTTGTGATTGATAAGTTTAAAACTGCCCTTACCCCACCCTGCAAACATGAGGGCCTATCCACCCTGCAAGGATTAGGATCCAATCAGAGTAAACAGATCAAAGAGTTTATAAGTCACAAGTCTCACAAAATTTCCTTTCACAAATGCATTGTTTTAATAAATGACTTCAAAGCCAATGTGTTGATTTTATGATGTGTATTCAGACAGTCAAGGAAAAGGCTGAGAAAAGAGAAAGTCGCAATAAAAATCTGCCACTCGATGAGTCAAACTGTAAGCAATGTGCTGCTTTGTAAACTCATCTGAGTGAAAGTGAAATACGGGACTAATAAAAAGCGATGGTTTAAAAGATCAACTTTTGCATCCAAATTCGTTCCAACTCAAAACAACATTCTTAATTTCTTATCACTGTGTTTTGCACATAGTGCAAAGCTACTAAATATCTGATAAATGCATGAATGTGCTTTAGCAGACACTGGATTTCCTTATATTAAAATATATAATAAATTTAATTATCTCTTTCAGATGATTCATAGAGTTTGAACTTTGGCAAAAACAACAAATCTAGGCAGTGGCTTAAGTAATTCATTCTAGGGGAAAAAAATGCAACCAAAGTGTGGTAAACTTAGTCTGGCGATGAAGTCATTAAAAAGATTTCTCAATTCCATTTTCCTTCATTCTTTTGCTTTAAAGATATCATGTGAACCAAGAACTCACAGGGAGAAGACAGAGCTGGGTGCGAACCTTTCTCTTAGATGGTCTGCCAGTGGGGATAACAAGCCAAAAGGAACCCAGAACCTGCTCTGTGTTCTCTGAGCTATCACCCATCGGAGTCACCATCATCACATAATATTTACTGCAGCTGACAGACTGCCACAGGAAGTTCATTTTTCAAAATGATTCTGCCATTTCCTTTTCTAGCAATTGACAAATTACATAAGACAAAGGAGTGATCCCCCTGGGTCCTCTTATGTATCATCAAACATGAAAGCATACAATTCAAGATTGACTAGAGTTAAGTCAGGAAATCTCAAAATAATCCCTTGAAATAATAATAGTGAATTGGAAGAACTAGCTTCTTGTTTTTTCTTTTTTTTTAAGATTTCATTTATTTATTTTTAGAGAGAGAGGAGGGGAGCGGGAGAGAGAGAAACATCATTGTATGGTTGCCGCTCAGGTGCCCCCTACTGGGGACTGGGCCTGCAACCCAGGCATGTGCCCTAACAGGTAATGGAACCAGAGACCCTTCCTTCGCAGGACTGCACTCAATTCCACTGAGCTACGTCAGACAGGGAGGCTTCCTGTTTGTTTGTTTTTTGTTAAGAAAACAAACAACAAAAATAAGAGCCTTTCCTTTAAAATCAAAGATAATCAAGATTTAGTAATAGGTTTTAAATTTTGTTTTGTGTTGTTTTTCACTACCTTACCAGTTGTTTGAGTTAATGGGTACATTCTGTCAAATGACAGGATGAATGTGTGGTAAAAAAAAACAAAGAGCCTACTATCAAAGATCTACAAAAGCTGTTGGAAACTATCAGTGCCCTTCCAAAAACATTATCCATGTTCAATCTAGGTACTAAAAAAGGCAAATGGACCTCTCTACACTTTAGGAGGCATATAACAATATTTCCCCACAGCCTTAGCTGATGATATTACTTTAATTGTGTTAATAATCCAAATAAGCATATTTTCAAAGTTGTTTTTGCTTAAGTGACTTTTGTCCTTCCTTCTTTACTTTTTTTTATTGTCCCATTCTAATTAGTCCCCAAGACAGCGGCCGAAGATCATTTCCTAAAACAACTGCCGCATTATGTCGTATCCCATATTTCGTCTAAAATGTGGCCCTTCCATCTATCAAGCTATGGAGTCCCTGCTCCTTCTCTTGAAACCCACTGGCGTGTGGGACTGCCTCCGCCAGGGCAGGAGTGATGCTGTGTGGCTCACAGGGCTCGGACAGAGCCGTGCGATTCGTTGTTCCCTGGAACACTCGTTCAGCAACTCGGCAACTGTCCTGCAGGGAAGCCCACAGAGCAGACACTGAGGGAGGCCAAGGAGCTGCTCTGGCTGGGAAGGCGAAGAAACTTGGCGCAGTGTGACCACCCCAGGCCCACAGTTACCCTGCTGCAACAGCCCTGGCCGGAACTGGGGTTTGGCACGGGTCGGAGGAGGAGGCAGCATCCAGGGAGAAGCCAGTGTCCAGGGAAAACACAACGAGGGCCTTTCCCAGGAGGTCCCTGCTAGCCCAGCCCATCTCCCCTCCTAAGACATAGCTGCAAAAGGGTCAAGACGAAACATCCTTAACCTCCCATACCCCACCAAGAAGCCCTCGAGTGTCACTGGTACCTGGACCAGAGCTGCCAGCTGTCAGGTGAAGCCTGGCACAACTGAAAGAGCTCTGAGAATTGGACTAATGCCCAGCCTAAACAGTAGAGACCTGCCCCACCTCTGCTTGGCTGTCCCCATAAGGCAGCCTGCACCAAGGTGATGGCTCCTTGGCCCAAGGTTGGGATGCCAGCACCCCTCCAGCCTAGAGAGTCAGCAGGAGCAGGCCTCATCCAGGAAGAACCTCACAGATAAGTTCATGTCTTCTTCCCAAATGTATGATCCTCGTCAGATTTGTAAAACTAAAAAAAGAAGGAAAAATAATTACTCTCAGCCTCTATCCTCGCTAAGCTTCAAAGTGATAGCCAACACCAACTTGAAAAAATATGCATAACCCATCTTAAAAGTAGATCTTTCAGACCCCTTTGAACCATCCCACTGATACCCAGACAGGCTATTCCCACTGAGACCTAGCCAGATTGCAAATTTATGAGGAAAGTCAAAATTCATTTATTGGTTCAACAAATGTATATGAAGTGCCTACAATTGGCCATGCATTATGTGGGGATATAGAGTGAACAACACAAAATCTTTGCTCTCAGAGAGCTTACATTCAAGTTGAGTATGGGGAAAAAACTAAAAAAGTATTAATAAATAAGTGCATAATATGTCAGAGGTTGGTAAATGATACAAAGAAAATTAAAGAAGGGAAAGGGCAGAAGGAACTCCAGGGCAGGAGTAGCAGATGGCATGTGGGGAGTATTTCTGTAAAAGGGTCAAAAAAGGCTTCACTGGTAAGGCTTTCTTTGAGCAGAGACCCAAAAGAAGTGAAGGAACTAGTCATGTGAATAGATGGACCTTTATGGAAGGGTTGCAAGCAGAACAAACAGCAAGTGAGAACATGAAGTTTATAAGGTACACAAAGAGGCTAGCCAGCATGGTTAGGGTGGAACAAAAACAATCTGGGGTAGGAGGAGATAAGATTGAAGAGATTGGTGAGGGAGAATGGAGGGGTTTCATGAATGGGGAGGGGAAACTATGACAGGCAGTAGCTCTACATGCTTAGTCTGCACCCTTAGAGGCTCTGTTTGAATTATCTAGGATGGAGCCAGACAGCAGCAGTTCTCAAATGCCCCCTGTGTATCAAAAACCATTACTGTAATGATTATATGGATTCTGGGTCACTGTAATTTTATAGATTTTGCTCTGAGAGAAATCAAAAGTCATTGAAGGGTTCTAATGAGAGAAGAGGCAGGATCATGATTTTAACTTCACTCTAGCCACTGTGTGGAAAAGAGATTGTATAGCCCAAGGACCAATTCAGACCATGTATCTCTGTTTTTAACATTTTCCATAATGAATATGTGTCAATTTTATATTAATAATATAAATATCTCATTTAAAAGCATTTACAAATAGGTTGAAAGACTACCTATTAATGAGAAACAAAGCATTATATTTTCTATTAATCTTTCTTTATTCTTCCAGATGTGTTACTTAAGGAAAGATTTTCACGATGAACAGTGGGTTGTGTGTTATTTTACTAGAGTTATTACCATAGCAAAGTACCACAACAGAGTGGGTTAAAATGGCAAAAAAAAAATGTTTTAAGGAGATAGAAGTCCCAAATCCAGGTGTAAGCAGAGCTATACTTCCTCTAAGACTCTGGGTAGAATATTTCTTTTCCTCTTCCTAGCTTCTGGTGGTGGGCAGCAATCAGCATTCCTTGGCTTGCATCACATTCCCTCTTTTTGTGTCTTTGTCCCAATTTCCCTTTTATAAGGACACCAGTTGAATAGGATTAGAACCTACCCTAATCACTTCATCTTAAATGGCTAAATCTGCAAAGACCCTTTTTCCAAGTAACACCACATTCTGAGGCATTGAAAGGTTAGGACTGCAACCTTTGTCTTTTTATGGGGAAGGCACAGTTCAACCAATACAGATTGGTCCTCATGAAATCTTTAATAAGAAATAATAAAATTGGTAACATGTATCACTTCCTCTATCAAGGTAAAAATAAACAGATCTATTCCCAAAAAGTTAATTAAATTCTTGCTAAATGATGCCCTGAAAAGGAAATTCTATTATATATGCATTTTTATTATTATCACACTTTTTCCACTGTGGCAGACATTTCCCAAAGAATAACTGAAAACTCTATGAAAAGACTTGGTTATTTTTGGTGACTTTCATTCATGGAACATGAATTTTCAATGCTTTGACTGGTTAACACTAGGTAGAGCTAAATCCTTTACCCTTTATGGCCATATAACTCCCAACATAAGTTTGTTGAAATTAGAGAGTTATCCACACCTTTGAAATTTGTTTCAACAGTTCCAAAGGAGTGAAAATTAGATATTTAATTAACATTAATCTGGAAGGAAGTGAACCTTAGCCCAAAAACATGTTTAGAATATGTCTAACTTACTAAACAACTTAATTTTGCCTAATGAAGGCTTTTGTTTTAAGCATCAGAGTGAAAATTATTAGGCCAAGAGATGAACTTTATAGGGACTGAACTTTGTTGAATATTGGCTTTTTAAATTGAATGTTGGCCAGTAACACACTCCCTCAAGAAAAACCCAAGCAACACATATTGCTTAGCCTCAAGATATTCCCTAGGCAAAGCAAATCCTTATCAAGAAACCACTGGTGACCCTAGTAACGAAGTTGAGCTGAAATTAATCCATTGACACACACGCTACACTAGGAAAGTGAGCATTCTGTCATGGGACAGAGAGAAAAAGAAGATGAAGAACAAACACCTACTTTTTGATATATTATCAAACATTGTGTTTGCAATTACACTAAAAGTACACACAGTGAAGTATAAACTGTGTTTGACCCATCTATTATCTGGAAGTTAAATATCTCCAAATTCATTTATTTCCACTAATCAGCTGCTACACATTTTTCTCCAGCTTCTGCCATCTGCTTTTAATAACCGAAACAATCCACAATTCAAATTGAAATGATAAATGGTTAATCATCACAAGCTTTCAGTTTACAGGTGTAGTCCAAATGAAAAGAAATAAGCAGACATATTTAATTTCAAAGACAGCCGAACTTATTGCCGAAATTACCTTATTTCTTTGACATTTTGAGAGTTCACAAACAAAAATCCACTTTAAGTAAACAGCTATAAAATAAATTTGGATTAACAAGATTAACAAATAGTGTTATTTTGGGCAGGAATATTGAAGGAAACTTAAACAGATCCAAGCAGATTTTATGGAAAGAGTATGACTGTGAGAAAAAATCACACCCCCCTCCAACAGGAACAACTAAAACTGAACATCTGATGTTGGATAGCATAAATGTTTCGATGACTAATAAGACAAGTTTATCTTAATATCATATTCACATTAGTTTTGGGGGAAAGAAAACTAAATGCCTACTTTTCCTTTCCAAACAAGGGAAATCAAGGTAAGGAAAAGAAATGAACAATGCTGTGTCTGCTGTGTGCTTGTGAGTGTCCACTGTGCATTTGTATGTCACATATTCAGTCCTGTAAACAGTCCTAGCGAGGTTATTTCTCCCACTTTAAAGATAAGGAAACTGAGCCTGAAAGATAAAATAAAGTCAAGTTGAGAGTCAAACCTAGGGCATTCTGTGATTGATGGGTACCTTCCACTGCCTGATTAACACATAATGAATAGCAAAAAAGCTGATAAAAGAAAGTTTCAATGTATTTCTTTAAGGACACTACCAGATTAACAAGTATTGGTGCTCAAAAAAAATTAATAGTTCCCTTTCATTAGTACTTTTCATTAAGGCAAACGTCCACATGATTTTATACACATAAAATATATATATTCTGAAATGCTTAAGACAATAACTTTTTAACATTCAGGTGCTTTTTCAATCACAACAATGTATGGAGCTCTAATAATTACAAGTGTTTGAAGGTTCCCAAAGAAAAGTGAAAAAATACATAAATGTACAAAAATTAATATTCTAGACTGCAGTAGGAGGTTTTTAAGTTGCAAGTATTTTCGAAATACATACATCTTACTTAGGAAAGGGCTGGTTCTTCTATTTTTTTGTGTCTGCTTAGACCCAGGGTTTTCTCAGAGCTACTGCTTAGTGCATTCATATTGGAATAGTCCCGAATGTTTACAAACTCAAATCCCCAGGCATTGCCCCAGGAATTCATATTTTTAATACTCTCAAGGTGATTTCATAGCTTCTACACACTTCTTTGTCTTAGTATTGCAAGTGTCAAGTGCTAGCTCCCCAGAGTGTCACCAGAAAAGCCTGTTGCTAAGACAAAGCTGAGCTGATTGCTTACCACGTAACTCACTCCGCACGGCCTTTGTAGTCCTCAAAGGCTGAAGTTGGCTGTTAATTGAGATTATGAAGTTTGGTTTAAGGTGGGTCTTCCAATGCAAGGGCTTAGTTAGGATTGGGTAAAGATCATGATATATAGTTTAGAATTGGTGGGCAAAGCAAGTTAAAAATCTTGAAGCAAGAAGATCATTGAATCTGGTAGTATAAATTGTCAATTGATGTTTTCTGTTGATGTTGAAGATGCAATAGGTCCTTCAGGAAGTTCCTAAAAATGACTGATAAAATATTTACCTCTTTCTTCTAGTTTCTTTCTTCTATGAAAGAAACTATCTTTAAATTTAGGAAGTAAAAGCTGAATAAAGAGAGAATAAATAAAATATAATAAAGAGAGAACTGTAAAAAAATATGTGGTAATTTCAGTCTTTGAGAAGGCTGCAGGTTGCAAATGGTCAGCATACCACTTTATGGTTAAGGCTGGTGAGAGCTATTGGAGTTTTTACTGGGCCCTTGTCAATTCTCTAATATGAGACAGGAGCAGTTTCAATCAAGTTCTCAAAGTAAGATTCAAACATATCTGGTTTTCAAAGTGACAGCAAAAACCATGTCCTAAATTACAGGTTTATATAATTCTTTCTTTTCGGCCCTCTAAGAAAGGTGGTTCTTCATGTTAGTAAGCTATGTGACTGTTGGTGATACATTTTAGAGAAGACAAAAGAGGAATACATAGTATTCAAAAAAAAGATAGATGAACTCAGAGGAAAAAAGGAGAGAAGACTGAAGTCGGTTGTCAAAAGGGAGGCGGTAGAGAGACGATGAAAGAATGGAAGGAAAGGCAAGGAGAAAAATGAGAAATGTGACAGATGCTATATAGGCTAAAGATTTTGGATAGAGAGCAAGAAGACTTAAAGACATTTTAGAAGGATCTTTATGGGATGTCGAATAGAATCCTTTCTGTGATCTCCCTGTGACATCATCAGTACAAGTCTTCCCTTACAAATAGCCCACCTCTGCCAATACCCAAATGCCAGGACTTTTCCTCTCAAGAACCAACACGGGGTCATTCAGCCAAGTATAATACCCCAAAGTGACAGCAGCAGTTGCTCATCCCCCTTGGGAGTCTCAGTAAGGGGGCCTCAGGTGGAACCCAGAGACCAGTCTACACTAAAGGTGGCAGACAGCTAGCACTACCTTATGCAACTGTAGTGTGAGAAGGTTTGTTGACCAATGAGAAGGTTTGTTGACCATAGAATGTCTATGTACCTGAGTAGGATGCTCTCCTCTTCACCTTTCTTTCTGATTCACATCCTTGAAAGGTATTTGCAAAATGAACCAAAGAACAAAACAAACCTTCTTCTGTCTCACCCTACTTTCTTCTGCCTAGGACATGGCCATCAGAGCTGTTTATTAAGAAACTAAGACACTAGGAGACAGGAGAAGGGAAGAGAGGTAGAAACCAGTGCTTGTTTTCTGATGTCACAGAACCTGGCCCTGTCCCCTCCAGAGTGAATTAAATGTTGTCCCTTGGTCAAACACATGTAGCAGCAGTCAATTAACAAGGATGATAAAACTTCTAACCTTTACTAAGTCATCCAACAACTTAAGCGGGGATTTGGAATTCTCTAAACTTGTCAGGAACGTAGGGTCTCATATGTCCTTTAGCCTTACTTATATTTTGGTTATATAATGTCAAAGTTAATGTCAGGTATTAAATTCAGGGTGGGGGGAAGAACAGGCAGGATGAATCAGCTGGGATGTAAGCAGAGAGAGGCTGGTGATCTAAGAGTGAAATGATGAAATGTTCTTTATTTAATAAAGAAAAGGAAGTGGCTGCCTCTTCACCCTCCATGTTTTAGAATATCTGTCTCCTTAAAAACAATACTAGACTCAAGAAGAAGAGTGATAT
Source organism: Tonatia bakeri (assembly GCA_004024845.1). NCBI lineage: Eukaryota > Metazoa > Chordata > Mammalia > Chiroptera > Phyllostomidae > Tonatia > Tonatia bakeri. The sequence goes on from PVIA01000091.1 coordinate 615,915, forward strand.
TTTGATTTTACAATGTAGCTCACAGGCCTTCTGACCCTTGGAACTGTAAACATGTATTTCAAAAATGAATATAGGAGTCTTTCAAGAGGAAGCATTCACAGATGCATCATTCATCTCCTGAGGTGACAAGAGAAGTACATGTTCTTTCTTCTACTTACTGTGTAAATTTGTGTGAAATTCTATCCAAACTTTGTAGCTGCTTTCAGACTACCTTAATGCAAATAAATGTATTAATAGTTTCCCAATAATAAGTTTGTTCTCTCCTTCCCTCTCTCTTTTCTATGTCTGTACAGAGGGGACTTCCATTGTCAGGATTATTTCCCCAACTGTGACTACCAGAAAACTGTAATACATGCACCTATGAGGCAAGAAAGATAAATAATTTAATGGCATGACATTTGAATAATTGGTTGGCTAGTGATATCATTTGCTGGGAACAGTCACACACACAAAAAGGAGCAGTCCTTTCACAGAGAGCAGAAACTTTAGTATTGGAGGACAATTTAACTCCCAAACTTCTATCTCATATTTTAATTTCTCCCAACACATCCTGGGTTTCTTATGTATCTAGTCAGTCAGAAGACCTGGTTTTTCATTTATTCACAATCTCTTTGAAATCCATATAATTCTTCATCCACAGAGCATCAGATCATACAGCTATCATCTCTCCCTTAACAAATTCCATCACCTCCAGTTTTGTAGCCTTTCAAAATATTTCTCCTTATGCTGTGAATCATATTTTTAAAACACAAGGTCTTGGTTTAAAAACATAGTATAAAGAATCTCCTTCATCTTGCTCCTGTTTACTCCGCCAGCATGATTTCTCATAACTCTAAAACTTTTTCCATTTCTTAAATTCGTGGTCCTTCCACAGTGAATTACTCATCATTACTTGAAGATTTTTACTCTGGTCTCTAGCATTTTGCACAGGCTGTTTTCTTAGTGAGGACAATTCTCAGCCACTCCTTCGTCTAGTCACCTTTCTCCTTGCCCCGATTATTGCTGCTTTCCGCTCTTCGTGTAGGATTCGACTGGAATGGATTCCCGCCTTCTGAATTGCTTGCTTGACCCTTCTAAGGCATTCCTAATTTCCCCGATAGAACCTTACTTTGATCTAATATTGATCATGCTGTACTGTATTTTCCAATTTGTAGTATCTTTTATACTTATAAGATCTTTGGAAGAATTCTTAGTAAGTGTTTAGCAAGTACGTCAAAAGGTTAAAATCCAAGAGTTGGGTAAGCTTGCATACCTACTGGATCCAGGGCTTCAGATGAGGTCACCAGGACCCAGCTACTCCCCAGCCCTCTGTTCAGTTCTCTTCCATATCTGCTTCACTCCCAGACTGCTCATGGCTGCCAGATGCTCGTGGTCTGCTCTCAGTCAAGTTCAGTGAAAGAGTGCCTTTCTCTCCTTGATGTCCTATCCCAGCAAAACCCTCATTAAATTCCATTAACCCTGACTGGGCCTCATGCCCATTCTTGAAGTAGTCACTTGGGCCACGGAGAAGAAGATGCTCTGACTGGGCTTGAATAACATGTTCATCCTGGAGCCAGAAGTTTAGAACCACATGGAGCATAGGGAATGGTTCTTAAGAAAGTAATAGAGTTACTGGTACCAAGAGAAGAATGAATACAAGCTGGGAAGCAAAAGCAAAACCAAAACAACTGTCTGCTACATTAAATAAACTACATGACTATGTAAATCTATATTCTCTGGCAGGTTAAGAAGTAACGGCTTTGGAGTTTAATGCAGCTACAGATACTTTAAACCTCGTTTATGTGATGTTTTATGTAATCTTTCTCTGTAAATTAGGTTTCTCTGGGAGCTAAAATAAAATTCATTCAGGGTTTCAGAATTTTGCTATATAAATGGAAACTTATTTCTAAGTTTCATGCTGTGGCTTCCAAAGATGGTTATATAGACTTTGACTTAAATTTTTAGTTTGAGTATGATATTTTAAATTGATGATTGAATGTCCTCAATAAGTTTGAAACAAGGAAAGGATTTTGAAATAAATGGCTAATTCTGTATAGTAAAGGCAAAATATAGTACTTTTTATGTTATTGCAAATCTATATGATTAATGATTTGAACATATAATTAATTTGTTTATCATATATGACTTAATTGAAATATTCAATTTATAATGAAAAAATTAACATGATGAAATAGGGCAGAAAAAGTGGAAAGAGCCAATTCATCTTCAGCCAAAAGATCCTACTTACTTTTTAACAACCAAAAAAAAAGCTTTAAATATACTTTTCCTCCTCTGGGAATTTCAGTACAATTTGGCTGCTCAGAAAAAAATTTCCCTCTTGCAACATCTTTTTGTGAGGAGAGCAGGCTGCCAAGAAAGCCCCCACCCCGAGAGAAGTCTGAAGAATGTCTACCGAGTCAGGTGTTACTGTTATTTTTGATACTGCTTTCACAGTAAAACCCCTTCATCCTCCTGAAATGTTATGGAGGAATAAGTTGAGCACCTGCTACGTTATATACATTATTCCAGTGGTCTCTTTAATCTCTTCTGTTCATACTTGAGGAGATAGAAATATTTCAGTTATGGGCATGTAGATTGCCTTAGAAGCATCAGACAGATTCTTTTTGTGCTGAAAATATACACTTTCTTAAATAAAAACACTGTGTGCATAGTTTGCATAGCTATATGATACCAAAGGTTCTGTTCCCAAAGGCAGCATGATAAATCAGAAAAAGTACTCAGTTTGAAAGTCAGATGTTTTTAGCTAAAGTCCCAAGGCTTTTCCTTAAAACTTTTGTGACATCTAGGAGTTTCCATAGGAAAGAAAAAATATCTTGTATCATAGAGTTATTGTGCAGATCAAACAGAAATCAATAACATATACAAAAGAGCTCTGTAAACTATGCAGTCATACAGTTTCAGCCTTGATAGTTCTCTATAATAAAATACTTAAAAGTTAGAGAAACCAAATATATTATGATGGAGTCAAGACAAATTTGTACTGTAATCTGGCATATATATACACACTCACACACACACACACACACACATATGTAAAATAGATAATATTAACTAAGCACTAATTGTATTCAAGGTATATTGCAAGGCTTCCATTTCCAGGCCTGGCAACAATCCGATGAGGTGGCTTATACTGTTATTTTACGAATAGAGAGACCAGTGCTAACAAAGATTAAATGATTTCTCCAAGTCCACACAACCAGGAAGTGTGGACCTTGGACTCAACACAGCTCACTTCATTCAAAGCCAATATTCTTAGCTTTATATGCCTTCTCCATTCATACAAATTCAGATGACAGAAGTCATCTAATACTATCTTAATACTACTTAGGACGATACCTTAGCATGGTACATCTTCAGCTTAGCTTCTCAAAAACAGGGTACATCATCACATAAATCATGCAAATCATTCTAAAAATTGATTTTCTTGAGTGAGAAATAATTTAATTTACATATTAAACATTATTGTATTATATAATTGAAAGCAAACTTGCATATACTTTGAACAAAATCATAAGTTTCAAAAATTTTCCCACATGAGGACTTTGGACAATTGAAGAACTTTGAGAAATATTGACGAATAGGATAAAATATAGTCCCTTCATCATGTCACATGAGGTCCCCTATTAATTCATACTTGTCTGTATCTCTAGACTCACTTCCTGCCACCTCCCTCCACATCGACACTTTACGTTTTAGAAATGCCATATAATTTGTATTTTCAATAACATCACACTACTATTTCACATATCTATGTATTTCACGTGCTTTTCTCTCATTGAAAGAGTTTCTCCATTCTATCCCACTACCTAAGTTGTTCTATGCATTTCTACCTTTCTGTCTGCACCCAATTTCATTTCTTCCTTGAAGCCTCCTTAACTATCCTCTATCTTCTACCCCTTCATTATTACTTTACATGTCAATTATACTTTCATTATTATTCATATCACATTATACTGTGCTGTTACTTTGCACATTTGTGCCCCACCTTAAAATGTCAGTATTTTGAGAGAGTATATGATTAAAAGCATAGTTTCTAAAGACAATATACCTGGGTTTGAATCCCAGCACTACCATTTTCTGCCTTTGTGACTTCAAGCAAGTTCATTGACTTCTCTGCACCCTGATGTTCCCTGTGAAATAGTATTCCAATACCAGAGCTTACCTTATAAGTCTGTTTCAGCCTGCTGTAGGACAATATATGTGTAGGGCTTAGAAGACCTCCTGGCAAGCAGTCAGCATTCACAAATGTCACCTACTTTTGTCTTATTTATTTTAAAATCTGCATAACCTGACACAGAGTAGGTGCTTGGGAAATGTTTACTGAAACAAATCGAATTTTCTTTTTACTATCTACATGTTTTTGGCCTTCAGTTGCTTCCCTTTGGCCAAAAGAAAAAAAATACATTTTTAAACAACTGAAAGAAATCTTGGTGACTGAGAAATCCCAAATGTACTCCTCATATCCCTAGTGGTTCAAAGTATTTTGCATGCCTTGCCCTGGAGTCAGCAGTGGTCATATCATGTCAGAACAACTAGATTGAAAGAGGAAGAAATTAAAACATGGATGGTTTGAAAGGAAGTTCATTTTCCATTCTGCCATCAGGAAGTGGTCTGAACCTCCACATAGGACATGAAAAGAGAACCTATACTGGGAGACCCCATCTTTCAGAGTTACAAAAACCCATTACATATTTGTTGAAAGGAAGATGTTTGTATTTGGGCAATAAGTCCACATAGAGGGAAAAGACTGCCAGAATGCGTGTATAATTGCTTGGACTGCTAAAGGTTTTGTTCAAGGTCTTGAGACTAGTGATAGATGAGCCTAAAAAGACTGCTTTAAATAAACCAAATGTCTTGGATTAGCGTAGCCGAGCTTAGAGTCCCTTGGGAAAGGCCTGTCTCCAGTGATTTCCAGTATACTCTACTTCCAATGAGCTGGAAATACCACAAGAAAACCACTGTTCTCACGGTATTTTTGCCTTTTCCATTTCTGGTTTTAGCTTAAGGGAAAAAATGGTATGTGTAGATCAAAAATGGCATATGTACATGACAGAAAAATAAGAGTATCCAAATGTTTGCTCTCTATACTAAATAGAATTCACTATTAATTTCAAAATAAATTCAAATAAAATGACTTTAGGCCTATTCACATAAGATTCACTTAAGCAAATGTATACATTGACTATCCTGAAATTGTACTGCACACACATTGATTGGAGTATAGTGGCAGAATAACTAAAATTGGTGAATGCCTCTAAATTTTGTTTAGGGACATTTACTTAAACTGCTTCCAAGAATGTGCTATAAATAAGTAATTATATTTAAATAAATATTTAGGTATTTTTCAAAAAGAGATTGACTTTTGCCTATTTACACATTTGCTAGAAAAATTTAATTTCATGTTTAGACTATTTGTCAATGAAAAGCAACAAGTATTTGTGGATCACTCACTGTGTGCAAGGCAGAATGCTAAGAGTTTGGGACATACTTAAGGGCACTGTGGGCATATGCTAATTTTTTAAATATGTACAATTAAGAATATTTAGATAAGGTAACCATAGGGATGTGAAGGGAGAAGAGAAAGAGATAAGACACAATGCAAGTCTTCAAAGAACTATTTAAGTGTATTACTTTCTTCAATAGTGTGCCTAATGTTTTATCTATTACTAGCAGCAGGGAAAAATTACTAAAAATTGAGTAAAAAATAATAGCCTTTTTATCCTACAAAATCTTGATTTGTGCCTACAGTTAGTGGGTAAATTTACCTATAAAGAATAAAAAAGACAATTGCTATTTAAATTTTCTAAGTGGCAAATATAGCAACTATTCACAAAACAATTAAGCAGATCCTGGAATCAAGGTGATAAGAAATGCTGTTATTTATATATGTACATATCAATACATGTATAAGATGCATTTAAATTGCAGACACCATCTAATGGTTAAGAGTTCAGAATATGGAGTTGGTCAGATACATTTAAATATGAATTTTCGTTTTACTTCTTCATAGATGTGTCACCATAATTATTTATCTTCTCTAAGCTGCAGAGCCCTATAAAATAAGAATTATAAGGGTAACTAGCTGATTTAGTTATTGAGAGAATGAAGTTATGATTCACGTAACTTTGAGAGTTCAGCTGAGTGCATAGTGAGAATGCAATAAATGTTTGCTTTAATTATTTGTAGTAGCACTAACAAGGTTAATGAAAAAATGATGTCAAACTATAAACTGAAGGAAATCAATGATGTTAAAATAAATAAATTTAATAAGACCAGAAACTATAACAACTATGAGTAATGAAACCATCTGAATATTTCATAGCTGTAACTTAAATATAACATGTGATGTTTCAATTTAATTATTTAACACTCAACCCCAGGAGTTTGAATTATCCATCTTGAAATGCTATTTTTCAGCAACTTTGTCAATGTGCCTAAGAATAACTAACATATAAGCACAGCTCAACTACCATCTCTCTGTTTCTCTACCATGATTTCTTTGAGCTGTGAACAGTGTGATGATATTTGAACTGCTACTGGAGTTCCTGCTGAAAGTAGGGGACAGCATTTCCAATCATCAAATAATCCCCATTGCTAACATACTGTAGTAAATACAGTCTTCCCGTTTCTCAAGAACATTAGGAAAATGTGACTCTTAATAGAATCAGTGGCATGTTTGTAGGGAATTTCTTTTCTCTTAGATGGAGTAAATACTTTTCTGGCCTCAGAGAGAAATAGGATCATATAAAAACAACAGCCTGAACCCTAGGGATGTGATCAGATAGAGCAGGGAGGAAAATTAGCAGTTTTCAGGGTGCTCACTGGTAAGAAGTGGACTAACTGCTTGAGGATGCATCTCAGTCTCATGTTAGCCTAGCAAGTAAACTTCTCCAGGGACTGCCTCTGTACGCTGCAAGAAGAGAAGGAACCTGCACTTGCCCAGGTGAAATGAAAAGCTAGGAGGATGGGCCTGTTATTGCCCCAGAGTCGAAGAGGCAGTACTGTGGTAAAGAGTATTCCTCTTATTGTGGTGACCATTTCTCAATTTACACCTGTATCAAATTCTTATGTTGTACACCTGAAACCAATACAATGTGACATGTCAATTACATCTCAATTTTTTAAAAAATGGGCCCTGGCCAGTGTGGCTCAGTGGGTTGAGCATCATTCCATAAACCAAAAGGTTGCAGGTTTGATTCCTGGTCAGGGCACATACCTGGGTGGTGGGTTCAGTCCTCGGTCAGAGTGCTATGGAAGGTAGCCAATCAATGTTCCTCTTTCACATCAATGTTTCTCTTCCTCTCCTTCTCCCTCCCTTTGTCTCCCTCTAAAATCAAAAATAAAAATAAAAAACATGGGTTATGAATCAGAAAATAAAAGAAATACAGGGTCAGCAAAAGTAGGTTTACAGTTGTGAGTACATGAAAGAGTTAATAACATTATTGTAATAATTATAACCTGCTTGTGTTTTCCCATACAAACAATTGCAAACCTAATTTTGCCCACCCCTGTATATGGATTTTTTTCAAAGCTATATCTGAAGTACATTCCAGGACACCAATCCTCTTGAACCATGAGTACTGTTCACTATAGAAAATAATTTGCCATGATAAGGATCTCTTATGTGCTAAGCCTAAGGTTTAGATAGTGGAAACTGTGTTCTAAAATGTTCATAGTGCAGAGACAATTGAGTTAACTGGAGTTTACATTAGTGGGGAGTCACTGAGGATCAACCTTTTGTCATGCCCTCATGAAGGGCATTTGCAATTAATTTCTTACATAACATCAGGAAAAGCTTCTCCCCTCATAAAATACTATTCACCATTCATCAGGTTAGTACTTTTAGGTACTAGTTGTACTGATGGAAATGTAAAGTAGAATAATGTTTCCTGTTTGCCCATATAACTATTTCTGATAAATAGTGGCATGCATCTATAATTAATGCCCAAATAAAATATTCCCACCTTGTCAGAGATGTAGCAGTTTCAAAGCCTCATGAAAATATTGTTTTCATCTGGTCTCTGCCTATATTGGGACAGCAAACAGCAAGCAATTGTGATGCCTTTGCATGGACTGGGATATGCTATTGACAAGTGACTCATCTGTATCCATAATATGGTTGTCAGATATTAAAATTAATATCTAACTCCCAATAAAACTCATAAGAGACCTTCTACATCCTTGCTCAGGAGTTCATTATCCACCTTTCCACTGGGTGAAATAGAGCCATCTTTGTCAAGGAAGTGCAAGAATGCCAATGGTAGAAGTGAAAAGGAGGAACCCTCTCAGCTGTGCGGGGAGCTCTCTTCAACAGCCACACAGTTCAGGAGGCTGTGGGGTTGTAGCATGTGGTCTGTCTGGGCATGAGCTGGGAACCAAGATTAATTAGGATCATCTGGTAGCTAGAAGCAAATAAGACCCTAGAGAAGATGGGGCACCACCAGAGGAAGAAAAAAAAAAGAAGGAAAGACTTCTGGTTATTTTGTATTCCAACTAAATTCCCAGGCTTAATTGGCCTGGGGAAGTACCCATGACATAAGTAACTCTGAATTCTCCAAATCAATGTTTTCCTGTAGTTAAAACAATTAGTGAGTACAAGAAAACATTAAAACAGATCATATTTCTCTTTCTGGGGAAAACCTGAGATTTGTTTGCTTTTGAATCATGAAAAAAGATCAGAATACTGTTTTTTTTCTCCTAGTAAGTCATTAATGCCTGTCATCTGAAATGTCGCTTTTGCCAAAGACTGTTTATAAATGAGCAATTAGAACTTACTAAAGCATTTTAGATGAAGTTTATTTAATTGATGAGTGAACTAACACTATACATCAAGTTGTGATTTTTCTTCTTCAGCAAAAGCATAATGTGACATTAGGAGACATAGTACAGAGCTTCTTTGTGTTTGGAAAAATGTCATGAGCCAGGGTTGAGACTATTTAACATGGAGACAAAATAGGGAATACTTTGGTAGATACAAATAAAACCATAGTCACTCATGGCAACAATTTACCTATATTTTTGTTGTTGTATATGTGTTTGATTTGTGTGTATGAGAGAGAGTGAGAGCACATAAGATCGAGCGAGCAAAAGAGAGAGAGGATGAGAGAACAAGCAGAATAATGATAATGAATGACACTTATTTTTGGGGAAAAAGTGGTACTATTGTGATCCCTAAAGGTGGTTATCTTAAACATGAGAATCACATTTATGTATAGAATATGATTTAGGAAATTAGCAGAGGTAACACAATTTAGCTCTGTATTATTTCAGTCATTATACATGAAAATTGGAAGAAAAACTGTTTTTCAATTAAAAATAATCTTGTTTTCTTTCTGCCTAGATAACATGTAATGTGGATTGTAATTGCAATACAAGACTTGGAATTTAATTTCTGCTTCACATTCCTATTCTTTAATTTGATACAAATTGATGTACCACAGTAATACATTTTTCTCACTTGATTCTCAGAAGATAAAAATAATCCACATACTTACCATTCATGATAGAAACCAAAATATCCAAACTTAAGGATCAGAGCTTCACAAAGAAAAATTCCAAACAACCCTTAATCAAAACAGTGATTCTTTTCCTGTGTCTCATTAAAGCACATTTTTAGTTAAAAACTTTCTTATAGAATATCAGTGTTAGAACATGATTAAGAAAAAGTCAGATGGCTCAACACAGAGAGGCAATTTCTTAACAGTCAAGTATCTTTCTCCAGTTTGCAACCCATTGACATCAACTACCTCAGCACAACAAACTGCATGAAGGCTTCAAACATTGAAATTGGCAGTTTGTAAACCTTTATATCTGCTTGTCTTCTGTTTAAAAGAGTTGTGTGAAACAGAAATGCTATCTTCACATGCTGAGGGAAAAGAAACATGCTCTTTCTTGGAAGTTCTCAATGAGTCTAAAAGTGAGAAGTCCCCTCCAATGCCAAGGGAAAGCCTTGAAAGCGGGAGATTGTTTTTTCAAGATTACCCACTTCCCTCCTGGCCGGACAACCAAGGACAAATTCCTTTATCTCTATATTTTGCCATATCCTCTTCATCCAGGAATAAAATCACTTCTAGTGACTCACGCTTTGTGGTGTTGAGTTTTGTGCTTCGAGCTGAGGGAAAAAAGAAAAAGAGGGACACTTGCCACCACCTAGTATGACAGTTATCATTCCCTGATTCTGAAACTCCATGAACAAGAAGACTCTTATTGGGGGAGAGTAGGGATATTTAATCCATGCATGTGTTTCCATGAGGAAGGGCTCCACCTACACTAACATTGTCTTCTCCCCACCTGTTACTCACTCTTCCCAAGGGATAGGAGAACTAAAAATATATGAATGGGGAGTTACAAAAATGAACCTCAGATCTCAGCAAGCTCCACAGAAACTGTGGCTCCTGAGATGTGGGAGGCAGCTGAGAGAATGTTTTCTGTACTGCTCCATCCATACACTTGAAAGTATACTCCTGAGGGCTAACCTGTGATCGTCTAGCTTGCCAGTACAGGGGGTAGGGACTAAATTAATTATAGTATAAAGGATTAACATGCCCATTCCCCTGAAGACTTAAAGGTATATTCTATAATCAGTTGTGTCAATGTAACAAAACAAGTGATTTTTTGAGTACATGCTTCTGACTCCTGTACTTAGCTCTAATATGTTCCACACTTGATTAGGAAAGAGGGGATTTATTTACTGACTCCCTAAAAGGGAATAGCTTCCAGCTGTGTAAATAAATTAGTGCTCATCAATGAATGCATGGCTTTCAAAAAAATTCTATTAAGATCAAAGTTCTTTACTAAGCAACTGAAAACAAATTAAAAAAGAGTAATGTAAATGGAGGGGAATGTGACGTCAATGAACAGGGGAAGAGTCATGAAACTGACTGGATCGATGGCCTGAAAAGCCACCTCAGTACATAGGGATCCATGAGTGTAAGGGCCTCCCCATATCCAGCCAACGGATGTTTTTGTTGTGGTAAACCAGATGGAAATTCCAGTGAAATTCCATCAAAGGCCCTGATTGGTTTGCACTGCTTCATAGACATGGTGATGGACTACCATGGGGGACCCACAAAAATGGAAATTATTTATAAAAAAATGTGCATTTATTTTTACATGTTTAAACTTCAGTCACCTTCCAAGTACTCTCCATTTGATACAATACATCTACTGAGACAGTTTTTGAATTCATCAATTTTGATGCCTTTTAGCACTGCTGCTGTTTTTTGTTTTACTTCTTTCACATCAGCGTAACATTTCCCTTTGAGGACATTTTTCATCCAGGGAAATATAAAAAAAAGAGTCTCTTGGTGTAACATCAGGTGATTAGGGAAGATGGAGTACAGGGGTCATGCTGTTTTGGTCAAAAACTGCTGAACTCTCAGCGTGGTGTGGGCGGGTATGCTCATAAATCACCCATCACGAAATAGCCAAACACATTAAAAAAGTCTTCAAAAAAAATTCACTGAAGCTGAATGCAGCCTCTCACAAAAATACCAGTTGGTGTGCTGATACAGATGGACTCTTAGAACACTCATGTAGTGGGGAAAGCCTGTACTACAAGGGGCCCACCCTCCAGAAGATAATTCCTCTTTTGGGGGTGGTCCCACCTTGATTTATTTTTGAGTGGGAATAGGTTTGTGGGATATAAGATGAACTATGAAACATCCCACTTGCATTATATCATTAACCCTCTCAACAATTGAGTAAAATAGAATTAAGAGTATAGTTAAAAGCAAGCATTAAAACTGCACTCTTCACTGAGTTGTTGTTTCTGGACATTGCAATTGACAAGTAACTTAGAACTAGAATAAGCTAAATATCAGAGAATCAGAATAACCAGGAGATTATTTTTAAAACGGAAAGGACTAACTCATCCAAGGAAAAAATCAATAGTCCTGAAAATGTTTGTTTAACCAAGTGGTGAGTAAAGGCATCATGAGAGCCAACAGATTTGCCAAGTACAAAAATGAATGGTGAAACAACAAATGTAATTAACTGAAACAGTTTGAGGAAATGGAAATTTAGGTTTAATTTAATGGAAAGCATTTTCATCATGGGAACTCAAATATCATAGAATAATCTCAAGGGGAATAGAAGATTTTCTACTATGGACATTTAAAAACAGATTGTATTTCCCCAAGGGGGAAAAACATGTCTGCACAAAGACTTGCACATAAATGTTTATAGCAGCTTATGGTAATTGCCAAAAATCAGTCCAAATGTCCATCAACAGCTAAATGAATTTAAAAATTGTGGTATATCCATACAATGGAATACTATTCTTCAATTAAAAAAACATACTATTAATAAATGCAATAACATGAGTGAGTCATGCACTTTCTTTTTCCTCTTTTATTCCCTAAAAGTAAATAAAATCCTGAAATTGCTAAAATCTCATGATAAAGGGGAAAGTAAAAATTCATAGAAGAACATTTTAAATGCCACAGTGTTTTAAAACAATTTCTATTAAAATACAGAGTCTGGCACAGATAATGCCCTTTTTTGTATTATAAAATCTTTTATTACAAAATCATAAGCATGTAATTCTGTAAAACAACAATATCACATTCAAGCATACCACATGACATTTTAGATGAAATGTTCACATTAAAACTATAAATTATTACATCCATATTATTACCCTACTAACCACACTCAAGCAGGCCTTACTTCTGCCGGACCCTGTATATATATTTATGCTTTATGTACTTATGTACATAAATGCATATATGTACTTATGCTTTATTTTATATACATACATATATGGGTACATGTATGTACAGATTATAACAAATACATACATTGTTTGGTGCTTTGAAAAGTTCCATAGATTGTATCATGAAAAGCGTTGTTTTACATCTTGCTTTTTTTCCACTGTGTTTTTGAGGTTTATCCATGTTGATGCATATAATCCCAATACATTTCTTTTGACTATATCCAATTGTATGAATAAATCAGTTTAGCATTCCTGTTTCACTCAATATTATATCAGGATTGCTGTCCAAGCCCTTGTGGTTTTCCCTCTCTGGAAGGCGTTTCCCCTCCAGTTCTTTCTAGCTGGCTCCTTCTCCTCCCTCAGGTCACAACTCAGAAAAGATTCCCAGACTACCCTATCTGAAATATCTCCTATCCATGACCACACTCAGCAAGTGGCTATTCTTTTTTATCACATCAACTCGTTAACTTCTTTTACTTTTCATTTTCTCCATTTGTTTATTGTATGGTTCCTCCAGAGATCGTAAGTACCCTGAGGTCAGGGACCTTGGTGTTTTTTCATTTGTTTGTTCACCTTTGTATTTTAAAGAGGTATATCACATTGCCAAAATGCATGTTACATTAAAGTGGCTCAACTAACATTTAAAGAAAGGGTGGATTAATAGATGAACGGATGGGTGGTTAGTTGGGTGCCAACTATAAAGATCATACTTGGTTTAAATTCTGTGGGGCCCAATTCTAACATCAACCAAAAGCAGAGAACTTAAATTTTATATCTTATCCCTCAGCCACATATGGACCAATCTACTCTTGATGGGCAAGTAGCCAAGTCTACTGTAAAAATAATAAGCTTTCTAAATATTCTGGTAGCAGTGTTTGAAAGCTACAGTTCAGTCCCTTAATCTTCTCTTTTCAAATTATCGACTCATGCAGAAACTAAAATTCTGACCATTCACTTAGATTACCAGAATATATAATTTATTTTATTATCCTGAGAACTATTCAGTAAGGCCATAAATAATTCATGGTTAATTTCATGAATTATTTATGATTTATATAGCATATAGATGATTATTTTTATATTTAAAATAGATTTTTCTAAAATTTTAGAAATTTGAAAATATTTTTATACCAACTACTCTTCAAATTCTATAGAGTTGGCTGTATAATATGATAATGACAAATTAGAAATTTTAGTAATTTTAGCTTTATAAAATATTTACAAATATACATGCTTCTAAAAGAGTATAAACATCAATATAACAGGTTTGCAAAATTGGCTTAGAATAATTTTAAAATAAACATAATTTTCATGAACTAAAGTGGTTATTTTTATTCTATGGGTATCACCTAGATTAAAAATATTCTTTCTATTTGAGGATGTTTTAAAATGGTAAATATTTTGCAGAGGTAATAATCTGTTTTGGGAAAATACATAATAACACTGGTTAGCATTTACTGTGCACTAACTATGTGCAAAACACAGTACTAAGCACTTTCACACGTGCCGCATGGAGACATCACAACAGCCCTGAAAGGTGGTATTATTTTCTCCATTTCACATGCAACAGAAGGGGGAAGGGATTGAACAGGGTATTTAACTCACACAAGCAGCTGACAGTATTCAGACATAACTCTTAACAATACGCAGTAATGGGAATGCGGTGCATTATAAATGAGAAAATAAAAATCACTCTTCATTCCATCGCTGAGAAATAATTATTTTCAATATTCTAGTTTGTTTTTTCCCAGTTTCTAGAATTTGAGATTATAATATATACCTTGCACTTAATTACATATCACAAATATTTCTCATTTTGTTACATATTTTTGCAATATTTCTCATTACGAGATGCAACATTTTAACAATTCACCTTCCCAAAATTGCTTGCATTCTCTACAATTCCTAACCCCTTACAACCCACTAATTAACTCAAGTGTGCTTGTTTTAAATCATTCCATTTTCTAAATCAAATATTTTAATTAAGAAAATAAAATATTAAAAAGCTCCATGAGTACCCAGAATGTTTTCACTGGCTGATAGAAGGAAAATGATCAATCCTTTCAGTGTTTTTAAAAACTGACCAATCTTCTTAAATATTAAATTCTTCAAATACTTTTCAACAGAATATGGTATGTTGGTTACAATTCTAAAGACTGCCCCTGAAGAATAGGTTTTGGTATTGATCTCATAAAAGTGAGTCTAGTACGTACCATAGAAATATTTTAAATTCATGGTTTTTATGCTGAGTGAAAAAGCATTCATAGCAGAGTAGCAAAAGCAACAAAACAACAAAATGTATGCTTTGAAAGCCTAGGTTGGCCCTGGGCATCACAGAAGTAAGTCATCACCTGGATGAATCTGGCTGTCTCCCTGTCCTAAGGGTGTCTGCACCAAAGTTCCTAGTTACCGTAAATTTGATACAAGCTAAAGCTGCTTCAAGCCCAGATTTACAAAGCCTTTCAGCAAAAAGATAAAGTATTGGTGTGATCATTTTTAGAAAGAGCACAGATAAACCTGTGCAAAAGAAACATTTTACTGATGTATCAAATATCACTACTTAAGTGAGATGTTTTAGATTGGTATCACTCAAAAGCCCTCAGATTAAAGTAAATGTATTCACCTATGTGTTCTTCAGCATAAAGATTTTGAAAAACTGTTAATAGAAGAGGTGCAAATTTAATTTCCTGGGGAAAATTTGTTAGCATTTACTAGGGAGCACATCCTATCAGCAAGTCTATAGAAATGGTTTTCTATTTAATAGCCACTTCCACAGTTCCTCTGACATCAAAAACAAAACAAAACAAAACAAAACTTAGGCTGCATGCATAATAAAGGAGGTTTATTTTTACTTTCTCTGCAAGACACTTTGTGTTGGGAGGAAAATGGAAGAAATGTGTCTAAAAGTGTTTATACCCTATTTTTAATCAATTTATTCTCAAGACAAATGTTCATGATTATTTAAAGACTATTTAGATTCAATTACTGTCAGGCCTTACAAATAAGGTCTTTATAAACTGCTGAATATGCAGAGTTTTTAGCTTACTTTCTTAACTTTTTATTAAAATAGAATTTTGTTATTAATGTATGAAGTAATTTTGCAGCCATTCATTTGTGCTGGTACCAGAGAGCTTTAAAAAGTAAAAACCAATATTTAAAGACATAAATATAAATATATTTAGTATTATCTTCATGTTATAAATACTTTTGAAACTGGTTACAAGAATATAAACATCTTTTGTCTCTGGGATCTAATTTTCATTATAAGCAAAGCCTGAAAGATCTGATTGGCTTAGTCAGTAAAATAACATGCTGAAGGGTATGCTGATTGGATGAATTTCAATTGCTTCTGCAGGAATCAGAAATTCAGTCAAAAAGCTTACATTTTTATAAATAGCAATTCATTAGTATGTGTTGTTTTATTTATTTATTTATTTTTATTTTTTAATCCTCACCCAAGGATGTGTTTATTGATTTTAGAAAAAGAGGAAAGGGGAGAGAGTAAGAGAAACATCAATACAAGAGAGAAACCAATCAGTTGCCTCCCATGTGTACCTACTGAGGATCGAACCTGCAACTCAATTATGTGCCCTGACCAGGAATCAAACCTGCAGCCTTCTGGTGTATTGGGCAATGCTCCAACCAACTGAGCCACCTAGCCAGTGCACTACTGTGTGTTCTTTTAACTAGAGCTATTTCTACATCACTAATACAGGAAATACTCTCATCCTAACTATACAAATTGGATTTGGCTTTTTAAATGTAATTTTTAGGTATACAACTCAAGAGCTCAGTTGTTAGATTGAAAATTCTTATTACCAAGATTTTATAATTATTGAAATTATTACCCAAAATGTTGCCCAACTCCTCACCTCTTATTTGCCTTAGATTCAAAGTATTCTTGCTTTATGTTCTTGCTTAACCTTCAAACAAGAAAAATCGTGTGGCTTCTGATATCCTTCAAATTAAGAGTACATTTCTACTTAATACAGACTAACATTTTCTAGTTCGTTTAGTGGGCCAGTGGTAGATTTTATTTGGTTAAACCAACCTAATTTTGTTACCCAACAACATTGTGTAAACCTGAAATGGACAGGGAGGGGGAAAGCTTTACTTTAGGAAAGTGTTACCTTGTGTGCAAAGTCCTTAGGAAAGCTTTCCTTCTTGGATTAATTTAGAGCAGCATGAGAGATGTCTCACCCTCTGGTAGGAGACTGCTGATTTTTGTGCGGACAAGGTCACTTCAATGGCAAAATTTGAATCAGTGAAGGGAAACTCTGACCAAAGATAAGCATCTTTGTAATTGTTTACAGAGAACTGAGTAATTTACTTAAGGAAAAAGGGCTGGCAGTACAACCATTGGAAATGGCTATGACTAATCATTTATTTCTCTGCCAGAATTTTTACTTCTCACTTCTTTAAAAAAAAGAAAGAAAGAAAAAGCTCTCTTCGGTAAGTGTTGAGTTTAGATTGTTGGATTTAGGGTTTAGGGAGAAGTTTTCTGGTCATATTTGTCATTCCGTTCCTCCTGAATGACTTCTGCAGAAGTGCCTCAGGGATCTAAGTAACTCCTTATCTGATAGTCCCCGAAATTATATAGTAAGTGAGACATAAGTTGAATAATTTTTATGCATGATAACTGGAGACAATGTCAAAGTTGTGTTTCGGAAATTCCTCCTTTACTGCACAGGTTGAAAGTGCAGACTTGTTACACAGTTGGGTGCTTGCTTTATTTCTGACCTCATCCAGATGCTCCCTGAATAGGGACGTACAACTTCTTTCCCAACTTAATTTGTCCTTGTCAATTAAATAAAACAAACGAATGTCAAGGAGTCTCAAGAAAGAAGTATTGACTAAGGCACAATTTGTTGTCTTTGGTTCTGTGTAGGAGTACTTTAAATTGCACATGTTAAAACATGTTGGGAAAGCTATACAATCATAATGCTTTCCTGGATGACAGAATGTACTTTATATCCTACAATTGATTAATGTAATGGATGCCTAGTTTGTTTCAAGTAACTGAGTTTCTTTTCATAGCTGCTGAATGGCCAGAAATTACATGCTTTAATTCTGTTTCTACTTATTACTGTTAAAATGAGATTTGTTTTATGGTGAAGACATTTGTTCTTGAAATATGTCCTTGGGAAATTGAAGTTGCATACCTTGAATTGGCTTTCAGGACAAGCAAAATCAGTGTCAGCTATGCCTGAAAGGTTCTATGACAAACGACACGCCAGTGCCTGCCAGTCAAAAGTAGACCCACTGGAGACTGAGCCAGTGCCCTTGACCCACTCTCTCTCAGAATGACAGAGATGACTGGGAATGGGAATGTAGAAGAGGATCTTCTTCATGCTGAGTTGCCTAACACTGTAAAATTCAAAAGTGGCAAGCTGTTTGATGCCACTTAGACGGAGGAATTACATTCCATGAGTTTGTGTCTGTTTTATTCACAGTTTTATCTCGGGACCTAGAATAGTGCTTTACTATATAGTAGTTGACTAACTAATATTTCTCAAATGAATCTTTTTCAAACCTGATGTCCCAGTACAAAAGCTGACCTCTCCTATGTGCACTAGAAGATAAGTTCCACTATTTAATGATAATATACTATCAGCCACTTTATACTTACCACATATTTAAATCTTTTATAAAGCTTTATGGAAAAAGTTTCATTATCTTTATTTAAAAATTGCAACAACAATATTCAAGGAGAATACTAGTGTTATGGACTGAACGTTTGTGTCCCCTCAAAATTCACGGATTAAAACCCTACTCCCCAAGTGATGGTATTAGGTGGTGACGCCTTTAGGAACTAAAGAGTTTTACAAGAGGTCATGAGGGTGGAGCCCTCATGAATGGAATTAGAGTCCTCATAAGAATCACAAAAGAACTTATCTCCTCTCTCTGCTCTCAGCCACAGGAAGACACAAGAATTCAGCACTCTGTGACCCAACCAAGGAGAGAGTCTCCACTAGAAATCATTCATTCTGGCACTGTGATCTCAAATACCAGCCTTCAGAACAGTGAGATGTAAGTTTCTGCTGTTTATAAACACCCAGTGTATGATTCTTTTCTACAGCCTGAATTGAATATGACAGCTACAAAACTTGCCCTGGTTTCAGCCAAGTCAAAAGGGCAAGTGACAACGGGCCTGTGGTAAAAAACGTCCTGCTGAGGCAGGAAAGTTAAAATAGGAAACAAAGGCCCCAAGCTCTATTCCTCTTCTTCTCCATCCTGACTGGGACATCACAGACAAGAACTTCACTGGCCACTTGTTTTGCCACTCCCCCTCCTCAATTTCCTGTAGATGAGTGGACCAAAAAAACAAAAAAATCACTATCTAGAGAGGAAAGACAAGGACAAGCCACATAGGCAGCATCAAACGCAGAGGACCACCCTGTGCCCTACCCTTGCTCCTGTTTAATGAAAACCTCCCACCGAGGCCACCTTACCCCCTTAATGCATCTTGTTCTCCGAGGTCAAGCACTCTCACCTATCAAGTGCACGCTATTGCTTTAATAAAGTTTCTGTGCTTGGATAAATCTTCTATTGTGCTCTTAAATTCTTTCTTGTCCCATGACAAGGACCTGGATTTGGGTTGACACCTCCATTGTCCTCTCTGGGTGCCACCCAGCATCACTGCTCTCTGCTTGGTCAGTTTTTCACTACTGCATTTTCTCACGTGTGAACTGAGGACAGTAATTCAGCCTCTAGAACGGAACGTATCTAAAGTCAACTGAACCAGTCAAGATCTGCACAAACACAGAGACAATCCCTCGTCAACACCGATCAGAAAGAATATTGATGGAAACCTTTATTCTAGATGCATAAAATATTCATGTTCTTTAAAAACATGTTTGAAATGTAATTGTTGAATATATAATCCATTCACTTGATTGAAAGTTAAAAATGTAAAATTCATTAGTGTTCCTTAGTCACCTCGAATATAAAACTCAAACCATGAGGTTGTAGCTGTATTCAGTAGGCCTACTATACACAGTATTTTCATTGTCACTTTTTTCTATGTATTTATTCTGCAATTTCTGTTTGGACACTGTCTTGACCTGAGAGTTTTAATATAAAATTTTTGTATTTTCTTTTTTTTTCTGGGTTGCTTTTTCCCTCTTCTTTAAAAAAGATTTTCTCAGGTTTTTATAATTTTTTGTCATATTACCCTGGGATCACAGAATTTTGTGCATTATTTTCACTTTTTAGGATTTATTTATGTTTTTCTTAGGGCCTGGGATATGATTAATTTTCTTTTACTATTACAGAAGCATGTAGAAATAGAGTGTGTTCTGTGGAGCTGTTTGTGCGTGAGTGTGTGTGAGTGTGTGAGCATGTAGTTACACACTCACAGGTGTAACACTTTACACCTGTAACACTGTGTGAGTGTGTAGTTACACACTCACAGGTGTAACACTTTAGAACATCATAGGTGTTCTAAATTATTTCCTTTTTATGTCCAGTCAGTTGTCATGAATTATGAAATAGTAATTAAAATCTCTCACTGCAGATGTCTTCTGCTTTTCTTATATTTCCTATGATGCCTTTTTGACAACATAAATATTGATGCTGTATTATTTAACACACAGATATGCATAACTATTGTGAATTGTACATGTTAGCACTAAAATATACCCCTCTTTATTTAATGCTTTGAGGTCTGAGTTTAATCTGCCAGATAGGAAAATTACAAACCTCGCTTTCTTTTGTTTTCACTGGCTGGTATGTTTATCAATTCTTTTATTTTCAGCCTTTATGACTCATTTGTTTTAGGTGTGGTTCTTGTATACAACATAAAACTGGGTTTTAACACGTAATCTGATCTGAAAGCCTTTTGTTAAAATAAGTGAGTTTAGTCCTTACTAATATGACAATATGCTTAATTGTTGTACTCTGTAATTATTTATTCATTCATTTACCTAGTTTTTATTGATTTCTAACTGTATTCAATTCCCTTTTTTCTTCTTCCATTCTCTCTCCTCCAGCATCTGATTTTAATCAATTGGTATCTGTCTTAGTATTCAAATTTGTGGCCTGAAATATATTTGATACTTATTAATTGATTTGTCCCTTTGACACCACCCACTACAGTTTTTTTAAACAAGGAGAAATAATTTACTTAAACTTCTTTCTTCCTTTCACTCCTACTTTTTGTTGTAATTTTTCTATACTATCAGAGTATATAATACTCTCTTTTTCCCTCATCCTAATTTCCACTCTCATTACATTGTTTTAAGGACAACTATTTGAAGATTCAGTGTTCATCAACAGTGCTTTATATTATTTTTACTTCCCATTTGTCTTGAGAATCCTTTAGAAGTCTCATGGGAACAACATTCCTTAAGAATGTGATGTTTAATGTGTCAAAATGCCGTTGCCTTGTACTGAACATCAGTTTGGGGAAGTATAAAACCTCTGGTCATGTTTTCTTTCTTTGACATTTTTACTGAAGTTTCTTCACTTTCTCTGAGCACTGACTTTCGCCGTGGAGAAGTCTGAGAGCGACCTGATGTTTTCCGCACTCAGAGGTAATTATATTGTGCTTCATTCCTCACAGTTTCTTTCTTCATCTCTGTAGATCATCATGTGTACTTGATTATAGCTCTGTGTTGTCTTTCCTGGCTCACTTTCCCCTGGGATGTGATATGTACTTATGTAGATTCAAAGGTCTTTTATTTCAAGGAAGTGATTTATAAATATTTGCTCTGATCCATTCATTTGTTTTTCTCCATTGGGAACTGCAAAATCTCTTTTTGCCTGTCCTCAATATTTATCCTTTTTTCTCCAATCCTTCTTCATTTTTCCTTCGTTACCATTTCATATTTTGTATTATACTATGTTTTCAACAGAGTCCCCTTATAATCAATAACAACAAGATATAAAAGGAGATGCAAAGGTAGGGAAGGGAAAGAAACACAAATAGAAGATGAATACAATAAAATGCAAATAATGGCATATTTGTTTTCAATAGTCTCGCGTGTCTACTTCTCCCTTATTTCTCTCCTATTGTCTATTCCTTCTACTTTTTTCCTCACAGCTCCCGGGCTTTGCCATCTCGCATTTCATTTCTTACTATTATCTCTCCATCTCCTCCCAGAGCTTTTTTGTTTCTGCCCAGTGATCTGGTTTCATGGAGGCAATTTCTTCATCATGTGTTTTTAATTCACTTGGCAACTTTTTTCTTGTGAGAGATCTAAATCTGTTACTTGCTTTTCCTGCCTTTCCTCCTCCTCGTTCTCCTCCTCTTTTTCCTTCTCCCTTTCCCCCCTCCCCTCTCCACATCTCATTATATCTTTTTGTCATTGTTTTTGATAGGGGGAATAACATTGGAGTAATTGGTTAACATGCTTTCAACACTAATTCATTAATGAACATACTTTATTTTTGACTATTCTGTTTAATAACAATAATAACCCATAAAACCACCTTCAATATTAGAAACTGAAATATTATTATGAACACATCAACAACTGCACCTCCCTCATCCTGTCTCCCATCCTCATCCAAACTAATTACAAGCCTGAAACTGTTTTATCATACTCCCACCTTTAAAAAAAAAAGAATCTATCACATAAATATTATATTTGATATATGTGCGTTATACTCGTGCTTTTATAAAAATATAAGCTACACATATATTCCTAAAACATATGTTGTTCTACTTGTTTTCAACTTTATAAAACCCAATTAAACATATGATACATAATATGTGAAGAAATTTTCAAATTTATTATTGGTCAGGAAAATGAAGATCAAGACTATAATAACATAATATTTTATAGCCATTCTATTGACGAAAATATAGTGTGATGATATTGTGTGTTTGGGGTCTCTTTTACACAAAGATTTTTGCTTATTCTACTTTTTTCCTCTGTTGTAGCAAATTTTTACAAATTCATAGGCTGCCATTCTCTTCTTATTACTCACACTTGATGGAGGTGTGTTTTAATTCTTGATACCAGTTATTTACAGAAAAGAATTTATATGAAGTATGGGTTATGTTCCTATATGTCTGATTTTTTTTTAATCTGGTATTTTGATCATGAATTAATTAGATCTTAATTTTCCCCCCAAAATGAGCCTTGATTAAGATTTACCCCCTATGCTTGTCACAACGAAATGAGGTCCAGAAAATTCCAGGCACTAATTGTATCTTGTTTCTGCTGTCTCACAGTAATTGACTAGGATTTTAAAACTGCATTGTCTTATATGTCACCTTCAGAGATTATGTTCTCATCTTTAAAAATACACATATTTTGAGGCCATATGGAACAATAGGGCCTGGATTTATCCTCAGCCTAAAATCACTTAAAATTCAGACAAACTGTAAGAAGTAACAGTTGTCAGACACTGATCCATGAAAGGGGAAACAAATGAGACATGCTGTACAAATGTGTCAGTTTAATTCTTAAAGAAAATGTCCAGACTTCTGGGCAAAAGTTTTTAAAAACCTCAGGAAGAACCCCACAGTCTGAGCTGAGGAGATTGAAAGTGAGCAGCCAAGGACACCGAGCAGGTAGACTTCATGCAGAACACCAGAGAAGAGAAAGATTCATGGAAGGAAGAAAAAGAGAAGTTCTGGGAAACCTTTGATTATTCTACAGAGTGCTGATCAGTGTGTGTGTGAAGAAAGCTATTGGAGATCAGGTTAAAACAGTACAAAAGAAGCAAGAAAGAAAATTCCAGGCAGTGCAAACAGGGCTAGAAGTAGTTCATGTCTCCACCAGCTAGAGCAGAAAAATCTTGCAATACATGGGATAACAGGAAGAATGAATATTAAAGGGTATTTTCAAAGTAATAGAAAAAAATTAGTCTTAAAATAACTTCTGTTCTGCTCCTGCCAAATAAAGCTTAAAAGCAGGATTCAAAGAATCAAACTATTTCTGATTTACCCATCCATGAATGAAGTTCAAGAATCCTTTGAAGAATATGAGCAACCAAGAAAATTTACAATGTCTGGTATCCAATAGATAATTATCAAGCATACAGGGAGGCAAAGCTCAAAGAGCCAAAAGAGGAGAAAAACATTAAACTAAGCAAAACAATCTAGAATTGACAGATGATGGGATTAATATACAGAGATATCAAGACATTTTTGTGATTATAACATGTTCCAGAATATAGAAGGAAATATGAATATGTTAAAAACACAATACATATAAAAAAGATACAAAATGTAATTTTAGAGATGGAGAGCACAATGTCTGACATAAAAACTATAATTGATGAGATTAATGACAGATTAGACATTGCATAGTAAAAGCTTAATTTAAGATATTGTAATAGAAACTATCCAAATTAAAACAAAGAAAGAAGATAGGCTGAAAAATTACATGTGCATCAGTGAATCCTGGGATGACTTCAAGCTGCCTTGTTTAAGTTTAATTGGAGCCTCACAGAAGGGGAGAGGAGATAGGATAGAAAAATATTTGAAGAAATAAAGGCCAAAACTTTTCACACTTGATGAGCAGTATAATCCCACATATCCAAGAAGCTCTATAAATCCAAGGCAAAGAAACTTGACAAAACAACACAAAGGGACATTAGAAACAATTGCTTAAAACAAATGACAAAGAGGAACATCTTAGACTCCTGAGTAAGAAGACATTCTTCGTATAGAAGAGCAAAGGTAAGAATAGTCACAGATTTCTCTCCAGATACAGGACAAGCCTAAAGACAGTAGAACAGCATCTTTAAAGTACTCAGAGGAAAACATTGTCAAACTAGAATTCTAAATTCTAGACAGATATCTTTTTTTAATATAATGAAATCTTTCACAGACACACTAAAGCTGATGAAACCTATCACCAGCAGACACATACTACAAGAAATTTCAAAGGAAGTCATTCAGGGTGGAGACAATATCAGAGGAACATTTAGGTCTTTACAAAGCAATGGAAGAGTAACAGAAATGATAATTATCAAATAATTATATTCTGTGTTTAAGTTACATTAAAGTATACTTGACTAGTTAAAACAGAAATGTTATCTTGTGTCACCTAACAACAGGGATACAGTCTAAGAAATGCAGCATTAGGCACTTTTGTTGTGTGGGAACATTGTAGAATATACTTGCACAAACCCAGATGGCATAGCCTACTACACACCTAGGCATACCCAGGAATAGCCTATTGCTACTGGGCTACAAATCTACAATGTATAGTAAATTACTATACTGAGAACCATGGCAAGGTAACACAATGGTAAGTACAGTGGTACCTTCGTACTTGTCATTGATTCATTCTAGAACTCGTAATGTGTGACAAACTGATGTGTACCAAACCATGAAACATTTTCTCTTGCAGGGCGGTGTCATGACTCATACAAGTTCTAGCAAGTGTGGTGAGTCCCAAGCAAGCACTGAGCGCTGAAACAATTTTTTTCCTCATCAAAATGCCATAAGTACAAGGTTTGACAAGTTCTGAAGCCAAGGAGCGCCAAGATATGACTGTATTTTTGTATCTAAACATATCCAAACATAGAAGAAGTAAAGTAAAACTATAGTGTAAAAGGTAAAAAGTGGTGTGCCTGTAGGAGCTCACAGGACTAGAAATTGCTCTGGGTGAGTCAGTGAGTGAGCGGTGAAAGGCTGGGGATGTTACCGTACGCCACTGCAGACTTCCTAAATACTCTGTTCTTAGGCCACACTGAATTTATAAAACAACATGAGATTAAAGAAAACACAAAAGGAAACTATGCACTCAAGTCACCATAAACAAATGTATGCGACTGCTGCCAGCGTAGCACAACATACTGTTTTACAAAAAAACTTTTATTTTGATAAGTAGAAAGATTACAATCTAAAATAATGATTAAGAAGTAGAATATAGTAAGTACATAAACCAGTAACATAGTTATTTATTATCAGCAGCAAGCATTGGGTGTGACACATACGTGAATGCGCTATACTTGGATACAACTAGTGGTGCAAGTTCATTTACACCAGCACCCCCACAGACCTGTGAAGAATGCATTGCACTATGACTGTTACAACAGCTATATGTCCCTAGGCCACAGGAATTTCCCAGATACATTATAATCGTATGGGACCACTGTTGTACATGATGTTTGTCATTGACCAAAACGTTATGTGATGGATGACTATATTGCATTGAATTTGGGAGTTTATAATATAATATAGAAGTGAAGTGTGTGAAAACAATAGTGAAAAGCCCAGAATTACCCTGATAGAAGAAAACAATATTAGAGAAAAAAAAAACTATAGACTAATTTTCTTTATCAATATAGACACAAAATTCCTTAACAGATATTCTAGAAATTCAAGTTCAAAAACCTATGGAAAATATAAGCCCTGGCTGGGTGGCTCAGTTGGATGGAGTGTCCACCCATATAAACAAAACTTTGTGGTTCAATTACCTGTAAGGGCACACACCTAGGTTTCAGGTTCCATCCCTGGACAGGATGCATGTGGGAGGCAACTGATTGACATCTCTCTCTCTCTCTCTCTCATCAATAACCATATCCTCAGGTAAGGATTAAAATAATAATTAAAATAATTAATAATAATATACCATGGCCACATCAGATTTCTATATATATCTCCAGATGCAAGGTATATTTAATTAATATTTTAAATATCAATTATGGTTAATGTCAAATATAAATTTTTTAAAAAATAAATCAATATAATTCTTTGTACTAAAAGCTTAAAAAGAAAAAGTTATATGATCTTCTCACTAAATGCAAGAAAATAATTGGAATAGTCAATATCCTTTCATTGTTAAAACTCTTAGCAAAATAGAAAACCCTCAACCTCATAAAGATTACCTATGGTGTTCCCTATGATGAATTACTGAATTTTTCCTCTTATGACTGAGAAAATCATAGGAGTATTTGTTTAAATCACTTCTATTCAACATTGTCAGGTATAGCCAGTGCAATGAGGCAAGAATAAAAAAGGCATACATATTGGGAAGGAGGAGTAAAACTGTCTTTGTTCGTAGGAGATGATTGTCTATGTATAAAAGTCAAAGAAACACAGAAAAAAAGCCTCTAGAACTAATGAATGAGTTTAGCAAGACTGCAGTCATAGAAAATGCAAGTGAATCTATATGTGAGCAACAAGGAATCTGGAATTAAAATGTTAAAAAATGCAATTTACAGAATGGAAAATATGAAACACCTGACAGCAAGGTCCCAAGGCTGCAGCAGTCAAGACAATGTGGTAATTTCATACTAAGATGAAACATAAATTTTTAAAAACCTGGACCCTAACCCTACCTCATACCCAAAAATTAACTGAAAATTAATCAGATCTAAATGTAAGAGCTAATACTATGAAATTTCTAGAAAAAAGTGGGAGAAATTTTCAGTCTCATTGAGTTTAGCCAAGATTCCTTTAATAGGACACAAAACACAAAGTATAAAATAAAATTTAAAAAATCAATAAATGGAACTTTATCAAAATTGTACAGTTTTGCTCTCCAAAAGATACATATAAGGGAAGAAGGCAATTCACAGACTTGTAGAAATCTTTACAGAATATATATCTGACATGTCATTTATACCTAAGAGATTTAAAGAACTGTTATACCCCACTCATAATACAAAAAAGAAAAACAACAACAAAAATCTGGCAGAATATTTTAACACATGGATTATACCAGATGCAGATGTCAAAAAAGGCCACAGATGATACCATGCTAGTCATTGGAGATCTCAATTGACAACAAGAATATTTTACTATACACTCAATAGAATGTCTAAAATTAAAAATACTGACCAGGAAGATAGAGCAACTGAAACTTTTATACATTACTGGTTAGTAATGTAAAAAAACAAAACCACGTTGGAAAACAGTTTGGCTGTGTTTTCAGATGCTACGTACATTTACCATGCCACCCAGCCTTCATACTTGGAGGTGTCTTTTCCAGAGGGATGAAAGTGTGTGTCCAACAAAGACTTGTATGTGAACATTCATAGAAGCTTTATTTTTAAAACCCCAAAACTGAACCAAAATTTTAAATTTTCAAAAACAGGGGAATGGATTGAAAAAAAGGGAGATATCTATACTGTGGGTATACAAACCTTTACTGTAAAAAGACAAATAATACATATTTTTAGCTTCAACTCTGGTTTTATAGAATGAAAGCAACCATAATATCTAAGCAGATGATGTGGTTGGATCTGGCCAAAAACTAACTGCTTTTAGCCAGCTGGATATAGCCTGCTAAATTTGCAAAAGCCTGATCTCCATATAGTAAACTATGACTCAGCAATAAAAAGAAATACATTATCGACACATGTAATAACATTGATGAATCTTAAAAATAATTATGCTAAATTTAAAAATCCATACTGTATGATTCCATTTATAAAATTCTAGAATTTATAAACCAGTCTATAGGGACAGAGGTTAATCAATGGTATCTTCAGCATGGTTAAATAATTCCTTAGAGATGATTCATTTAGTTCTTTAACCTGTTCATAATATTTGATTTACAGTGTTTGTCTAATAAACCCAACAGGTAAGCTTCCCCCAGGACAATTTCTGTTGACTGCTTTACCCTTATGTATAAGCCATACTCTTCTGATCATTTGCATGAATGTGCACCTTTTTTTGT
>PVIA01000091.1:644319-684012 GCA_004024845.1 Tonatia bakeri
TTTTTTTTTTTTTTTTTTTTTTTTTTTTTTTTTTTTTTTTTTTTTTTTTTTTTTTTTTTTTTTTTTTTTTTTTTTTTTTTTTTTTTTTTTTTTTTTTTTTTTTTTTTTTTTTTTTTTTTTTTTTTGCTATAGTTTTCATTGCTGTCTTTTTTTGTTTAGTGAATTTTCTGTATTAATTCTTTATGGTTTGCTTTTTGTCATGTACTCTTTGAAGTCTGCACTTGGTTAGCTTAGTGATCAGCTAATAATTGGACAAAGATTTCCTTAAATTCCAATTCAAAAGAAGATTATTTAAATGAGCACAAGTTGAGTTCTATATTTATTCCTGGAGAGGAGAGGCCTTCAATTTTAAATCTCACTAGAAGCACAAAAGGAGAGCAGTAGTTCTCCAAAACTGGAGGGAAAAAGCAGAACATAGGTGTCTTATTCAGGAGCCGCTCCCAGGGTATGCTGTTGTTCCTGCAGTTTCCTGGGCCCCCCTCTGACAAACACAAGCCTAACTACCCTGCAGCCTTGTCTCTGTGTGACCCCTGCAAAGCCAAGATTGGTACAGGCCCAGATTTAACCACAGGGAGTGCTTTAAGTAAAACATTTTATCTATCCCCTGACTAACCATAGTCGGACTTTGACGTCTGATTTTTGAAAGCCCTAGACCCGGCCTAAGCATCTTAGTCTAAATCAGTCTGACTTTGGGGTTTGATGAACAAGACTTCAGTTCTTTTCATCAGGCGTAGTCACATGGATTCATATTCTTATGGGAAAATTCTACTTCCGTTGTTAATTAGGGAAAAGAAAAGTTTGAAGGCAGAATGCCCATTCAGAAAGAAGGTAAGGATACTGTTTGTTGATTGATTTCCAGATGGAAAGCAAAAAGTTATTGACCTCAATCAACATGCCCAATTGAAAGGAAACACAGCCAAGGGTAGGCCTGTGACAAGCCACCAGGTTTATGTCTTTGGCTTTGGTGTCTGTGTGATAAAATGGCAGAAACAGATTTGAGTTGAAAATATTGAAAGGGTCATTCAATTGAAACTAATTTCTATTAATAAATGTTCAGAACTCATGTTGATATGTAGCAATAAACTAAATTATCACTGGAACCCCCTGTTAAATAAAACTCTTGTGACATAAAGGCAACGAGCTCTTCTGCAGTACATTTTCTATATTTACAACAGTTTAATGACTAGAAGTCCATAGATGTAAAAAATCTGGTATCCAGAAGGTCCCGGGACACATTCCAAAGACAGCCAGATTCTTAAAAAAAAAAAAAAAAATGTGTCATAGTGTATCATATATTTACTACATTGAGACAGTTAAACTTTTGGAAATTAAACAACACTAGTTAAAAAAACAATTTTCTAAATAATAGAAGGTTAATCATGGTGAAAAAGTTTATCAAAACATACCTACCCCGAAGGAATTATAGTAAATGCCTTTTGTTGTAAATTAAATTTTAAATAGCTAAGATAGTCTTTTAACTTTTACTATTTTGGTCCCATCTATTCCCATCAGTCACATTAAATCTACATTAAACAGAACTAATTGCACACACACGTCTTTGTGCTCAAAGCACTGCACTTCCTTATGCAGACTCTTCTATCTTGCTCCTGCCTCATTTGTTTATGTACCAAAGCATATCAGTTTTTGGCATATAAATGTTTTAAAAAGATACAACCCAATATAGTAATATATAAGTTTAAAAATTCCTTTTTATTCTAGACCTTAGTCAAAGACACGTTGTTTCTGTTAAGAACTCCTAATCATGTTCCTAGAAACTAGTATTTAACTCATCATATGCCCTAACACTTAATAGTAACTAAAACATATATATATTTTTTTTTTTAACTTGAACCCATTCCATGGGCTCTCATGTTTTATGAACAGCTGCAGAGGAACAGTGATGGTCTTTGGTAAAATCTAATGGATATGTTTTTGTTACTTATAACGTACTACATTTTCAAAATAAACCCTCTGAGGCATTTTGTTATTTTAAAATTCAAGGAATTTAAAACCATTATTATAAAAGTTTAGAACCATTCTACTGTTTCATAAACAGTTATACACAGTCACTGTATCAAGATACCACATCAGATTAAAGATAAACATTTTTCTATACCATTTTAATGCAGTAACTTGGCAATGGAAATAAATATATATGTATTTGTAATAGAAATTACAATGCATATGTGCAAAAATCTGTATTAAGTTCATATGACTGCTTTGGGAATTTTAGTTTTTTATGTCATATGTATCATGTTTTATGCTGCAAAAACCTCAAAAAAAAAGATTTTTTGAGAAATAGGAACTCTTTGAAATATGTAGCTGGGAAGTGATCCTGCTTCCTTCTAGCCATGAAGGGAGTGACTCTCATGCCCCCCACACCCAAGTTAACTATAACCATAGTCCTGAAGGATGGATCAGTCATCAAAATATTTGCTAATTATACATGACCACCTTCAAAAAATCCTAGAGCCCATACAGATTTTTAAGAATTAAGGACATAGTACCTGGTATATACTTCCACAAAATAATTCAAGTGTACATCTCCTCACCTCATTGTTTAAAAATGAATATACAGCAGAGCCTTTCATGTCCTGGCCAAGAAAATGTTTGTATGTCTCATGTCTACACTGGCTCAAGTCCAGTGGTTTTAAGTACCCCATGTCTTCTTGCATTTCCCTGACAAAATCTACATGCGCCAAACATATTTGGGAGAGAGACAGATTTTAATAAAGACTTTGTAGAACATAAAAAAGGGATTTCACATCAACCTCTGCCATAATAATTTCATAAATACCCATCCAACTTGTATCTTCTTCCTAGTCCCTCTGGTAGTTCTACCAGTTGCCAACTCAGAAAGAAAGCAGTTTTCTTTTTCCTTCTTTTACTACTCAAAACCTGGGTTTTGTTACCACAATGAAGGTCATTTCAAAAATATCTTTGTTTATTTTTCAATTACAGTTAACAAACAATATTGTATTAGTTTCAGTGTAGAACAAAGTGATTAGACATTTCTGTAACACATGAAGTGATGATCACCCAAATAAATCTATAACCCATCTAAGACCATACATAGTTATTGCAATATTATTGACTATATTCTCTATGCTATATTTTATATTCCCATGTCTATTTTTTAACAGCCAAATTGTATTGCTTAATCCCTTCCGCTTTTTCACCTATGCCCCCTAACTCCCTATCCTTCTGGCAAGAGTCAAAATGTTCTCTGTATCTACAAGTTTGTGTCTATTTTGTTTGTTCATGAATTTTGTTTTTTAGATTTCACATATATATCAAATCATATAATATTTGTTTTTCTGTCTGACTTATTCCGTTCAGTATAGTACCATCTGAGTTCACCCGTGTTGTTTCAGATGACAATATTTTCTTTTTTTGGCTGAGTCATACTCCATTGTATACATGCATTTCTTCTTTATCCAGTCATTTATAGATAGACACTTAGGTTGCTTTCTTGTCTTGGCTGTTGTAAATAATGACGCAATGAACATATGGATGCTTATGTCTTTTCAAATAAGTGCTTTTGGTTTCTGTGGTTAAATATTCTGAAGTGGAATTTCCAAGTCCTTCTTTGTCTTTAGTTACAACCTTTTTTTAAAAGTCTATTTGTCTGGCATAAGTATTGCTAACCCAGCTTTTTTTTTTTTTTATTTCCATTTTCATGAAATATCTTTATCCATCCTTTTATTTTCACTCTGTGTGTATCTTTCAATGTGAAGTGAGTCTCCCATAGACAGTATATGTAAAGTCTTACTCAACCAACCTATGTCTTTTGAGGGTGCATTTAATCAATTTGCATTTAAATTAATTGTTAACAGATATATATTTATTGCCATATTATTCATATTTGGTTTTTTTTTCTTCTTAAAGAGGTCTCTATATTTCTTATAATATTGATTTGGTGGTGATGAATTCCTTTAGTTTTTTCTTGTCCAGGAAGCTCTTTATCTGTCCTTCAATTCTGAATGATAGCTTTTCTGTGTAGAGTAAACTTGGTTGTAGGTCCTTGCTTTTTATTACTTTGGGTATTTTTTGCCAGTGCCTTCTGGCCTGGAAAGTTTCTTTTGAGAAATCAACTGACAGTCTTATAGAAACTTCCTTATAGGTAACTGAACACTTTTCTCTTGCTGTTTTTAAGATTCTTTCTTTGTCTTTAACCTTTGGCAGTTTAATCATGATGTGTCTTGGTGTGGCCCTCTTTGAGTTCACCTTGTTTGGGACTCTCTGTGCTTCCTGGACTTTTATGTCTACTTCTTTCACTAGGTAAGGGAACTGAACTTTTCCATCATTATTTCTTCAAATAAGTTTTCACTCTTTGCTCTCTCTCTTCACTTTCTGATACCCTCATATTGCAAATGCTGGAATGCTTGACGTTGTCTCAGAGGCTCCTTACAATATCTTCATTTTGTTTGGATTCTCTTTTTTTCTTTTTGCCGTTCTGATTGTTTTCTGCTTTTTTATATTCCAAATCACTGATTCAAATCCTTTACTTCATCTAATCTTCTGTTGATTCCCTCTAATGTATTCTTTATTTCAGCTATTATATTCATTTCTAACTGGTTCTTTTTATGTTTTACATCTCCATTTTTAAGTTTCCTATCTTTTTATTGAAGTTCTCACTGAGATCATTGAGCATCTTTATAAACAGTGTTTTAAACTCTGCATCTGGTAGATTGCTTGTCTCCAGTTTGTTTAGTTCTTTGGAGCTTCGGTCTGTTCTTTCATTTGAGACATGTTTCTTTGTCTCCTCATTTTGGCTTCCTCCCTGTGTTTGTTTCTATGTTTTAGGTAGAGTTGCTACGTGTGCCAGTCTTGGTGCAGTGATGTTATGTGATAGGTATCCTTTGGGGCCCAGTAACACAGATTCTCTGGTCACCTGACATGGGTGCTCCAGGTGTATCCTTTATGTGGGTCATGTATGCCCTCTTGTTACAGTTCAACCTTGGTTCCTGTTGGCTCATCAGTGAGAGGGATTGACTCTCAGGCTGATGGGTTGTAAGGACTGGCCATGACCACAGTGGAAGGGCTGACCCTATGGAATAGGATTTGCTTTAGTGGAACTCTGGTGCCTGCCAAGTCTGCACTTTGAGTATGTTTTTTGTGGAGGTGGTTCAGTGGTACTCTGGTAGCGTCCAAAGCTGGCTACCAGGTATATTGATTCTGGGGCCTCTTGGAAGGTGCAAGCTTAAGTCAGCACACTCTCTGCCCTACTAAGGTCCACTTGGTATGATCTACAAATGGTTGCCACTTGTACTGGGCTTAGAGGTACCTGGGAGATGCTAAATTGTGAACTGTGGCTGACTGACACTGGTGCCAGGCTTGGAGCTGCTTAGCAAGAGGTACCAGGCATGCCAAGGCCAGATGGTACTTGTTTGTCATTTCTGAACCTTTGAGAGATTTTAGGAAGCTCTGCAGTATGAGGCAAAACAGGCTATTCGTATGGAAAAAGCCACTGGATGTGGCTTAGTTGGGCCCAAGAGTTTGGTGGGCAGAGTTTTGGAAATGTCAGGGTGGGTTGAATGGTATTATCCAGGTTGATGGAGACTCAGATATGGAGCTCACCCTTAGGGAGGACTCAGCAAAGGAACAATGGCCTCTGCTGACACTCCTGTCTGAGAGAAACCTGCCTCTCCAGCCCTCACCCTGAAGACAGACCATTAAGTTCCCTTTCATAGTTGGTCTCTGGCAACTTTCAAACTGCTATTCCAACACTGGAACCCAGAGCAAGTGAGTCCATCAGCCAGTAAGTCTGTGCACAGGCCCTTTAAGAGGAATACCTGGGACTCCAGCAGCCCTCTGTCTCATTCAAACACAGTTTCTACTGGTTTTCACAGCCAGAAGTTATGGGGACTTCTCTTCCTGGCACTGAACCTGGTGTATAGGAGACCCCTCACTCCTCAGGGATATCTCCACAGCTGAGAAATCCATTTTGATTTTTAATTGCCACATATGGAAGCTTGTTCTACATCTCTACCCCTCCTACCAATCTCCATGTGGCTTCTTCTTTATATTCTTAGATATAGGACTTCTGTTTAGCTAGATTTCAGTCAATCAGCTCTGAATTATGATTGTCCTGTAATTTAGTTGCAATTTTGATGCAGTCATAGTAGGAGGTGAGTACAGCGTTTACCTGCTCCATCATGTTGACTGGAAGCCACCACAATGAAGGAAATTAATCAAAAATTTATTTCAACCGCATTGGATTTCCCTTCAAAAGAAATCTCTTACCAACTGCAAAGAGGTTAAAAATATTTCTGTGCTTATGTTTTTATTATATATTCCTTGCACTTAACAATGGTCCTTTGCAAAATCTGTAGTAAATCATGAGGGTCATTGGCTTTATTCCTGAGGCTTATTAAGTTCTGTTCACCTGGATTTCAAACAGCTACTCACAGAAAACCTTATGAGCACTCTATTGGTAGCTAGGAATAAAAACTCCTCAAAGTTAAGGGCACTTATTTACTTGGCTTTCATATGGAAACAACCAACATGAAATATGTGATCTCCCCAGTATACTTAGTGAAGCTGGGTGAAGGGTAAAAGGACTGTCTAGTGTCACCCAACTATGAACTCATGTAAGTTTGGCAATCCCTGTACTAGAAATGTTTATCATGATTTCCCTCAAAACAGGCATACCAGAGGAAGATCCCTTTGTTTCTGGGGCATGTATGAGCATCTCAGATTCTGTTTACATTTTTTTCAGTAGAGAATTATCCAGAGTCAATTCAACCTCAAAGACACTTGGGGATTTGGAATGCTCTCAAAGTCATTCATTGGAAGGGCCAAACGACACCTTCAAATTCATGTTTAGGCTATATAAATTATCAGTCAGGTCACATATCAATAGAGTATTTCCCTCTACTTAAGTCACTTGACTGTACTTATTTTGTAAATTTTGTAAGTTTTGGCATACCTACAATGTCCCAGGAACTGTACTAATCACTGTACAACAAAAGTGATTCCCTCACTCACTGATTTTTCTTTATTTACACATCCAAATCCATCTCTGCTCCTCTGGAGCTTGCCTTGACCCTTGAGTGGCTAACCTCTGATCAACAGAGCTTCACCTGCCCTCTGGATTCCTTTTGGTTTTGGGTTTGCCCAATGGAAGGTACTGCCATGAATGAAGACAGAAGTCAGGTTATTTATTCTCCCTGATCCATATGTCTCCCCATTCTGGTTACAGCTATTTCCTTGGCCCTTTAGGTCTTGGGTAATGACTGCTGTCCTCTGTTGGTAAATCTGAATGTTTCACCATATCTTGTTAGCTCCCATAATCTTGCCCACATCTTTGTAAGTAGTTCCTTATTTAAACTCTCTGTAAACACCCCATTTTTATGCTATCTTTTTCCTGCTAAGACCCTGACCTATACACGACCCTTGAGAATAATCTCATAGAGAGCCAAGTATAGACATAAACAATCTCTTATATCTAGTATTGTAATCGAGATCACTTCAAAGTACAATGGATATGTAAGTGGATAGTCTTACTTGCTCAAAATCTATTTTACATTACTTCCTTACTTACAGAATCCTACACTTTTTGGATTAGTGCCATGTTCAGTTAAAAATATTCAACCTTCCAGGTTCCCTGGCTGCTGGTTTAGCCAGTAAAAATGTGAACAGAAATCTCCTAGGTGGAGCTCCTGGAAAAAAAAGAATGTATTTCCGACAAAAACTGACAGATTTAGCCCTGGCTGGCATAGCTCAGTGGATTGAGCACAGACTGAGAACCAAAGCATCACAAGTTCGATTCCCAGTCAGGGCACATGCCTGGGTTGTGGGCCAGGTCCCCAGTGGGGGCCATGTGAGATCAACCACACATTGATGTTTCTGTCTCTCTCTCTCTCTTTCTCCCTCCCTTCCCCTCTCTAAAAATAAATAAATAAAATCTTTAAAAAAAACTGACAGGTTTGGCTAGTACAGATTTTCCTTTTGCTTTTTATTTCTTCCTGCCTGGAATGAAGATTCAATATCTGGAAGCACAGCAGTCACCCTGAGACAATGTAGAGTAAAGCCCTTTCACCAGGTGTAGTAGAAGAGGAAGCTAGAAAGAGCTTTGATCCTTGGTAATTTCTAGAACCTCAACTGCTTACATATATCTCAACTTCTTATTAGTGGGGAAAACAAACCTTATTTGCTAACTTGCTGTAGTATACATACATGCAGGTGATCAAACCCCAGATAATGTAAGTGAGTCAAAAATGACTCTGACTCAGTGTAAGACATTATCCGGCACTGGATACAAGGAAAAGAAGTTTAAACACCTGGACCTCAATCTAGTAGCATGTACGGTGCAGTGAAGAAGGAGAGTAGGGGAAGAAATGAGGTGAGAAAATAGATCACAGCCAGGTCGTAAAGCATCTTATCTACTGTGTCAAAGGAGTTCAGGTTTCATTCTGCCAATAAGAAGGAATATATTAGTTTTAGTGCTTTTGGCCTTAAGTTATGGGATGCCTAATAAATATGACTTAAGCTATACAGGTATTTATTTGTACACTTTTATGACAGGCCCATATGTAGGAGGCTACAAGGTACATCAGAGGCTCAATAATATTCGATGCTCGTATGGTTAGTTTCTCTGTGATTCTCTTAGTTTGCCCATTACTAGGAGCAATTTGGCAGTCATGCTCCAAGTATCACATCCAAAAGGTAAGAAAATAGGGGTTTATAATTAAGCATTTCTCTTCTCTCTTAATTTTATTTTTTATCAGAGAGGAACATCTTTCCTTAAAGCCACCATCAGGCTTCTGTACAAGCCTTATAAGCAGGACTGAGTTACATATCCCTGAATTCATCTTCAGCAAAGGGAAATGATGTACTGAAGGGGTTTAGAGACTGCCCCCTCTCCATGATATGCCACTCTGGCCTAAGGATTGTTTTGAGCAGAAAGCAATTAAGGAAAGTCAGCCCCAGGATGAGTGTTCTGACCTCTCGAAATCTGTCTGAAAGCAGAACATAAATTGATCTCATGAAGGTGTGTCTCCTCTTCCCATGCCAGGAAGGGGATAACAGTCCTATCATTAGAAACAGCAGTGGAATGGCACCTGGATGGACCTGCACAAACAAACCTTACTAAGTAACCTTTTTCTTCCATTCATTTCCTCAATATACTTATCTTCCCACAGTTCGCTGCCCGTGAAAATCTAAACCCCTTTTCATTGGTCTTATCACTTCTTTACAAGTTTGTTTTTTGCTCAGATGCTACACGGGCCCCTCTGAGTAACTCATCCCTGAGTACTCTGTGTTCATGGACAATGCACGAGTAGCAAAGAATTAGCTTTTCCTTAATACATTTTTTTTTTTGCCTTTCTGCTCGTCTCCCCAGTAAGAGAACTTCAACTTTTGGCTGTGTATATGATGAACTAGAATAAAGAGTGTGTTTCCCAGCCTTCCTTTGAAACAAATTTTGACCCTATGACTAAGATCTAGCCACTGAGTTGTAAACCAATAAATTATGTATAAACTTCTGGAAACCTTCTTTAAAGGACACTGGGGATGCTTCCTTTGCCTTTTTCTTTTTTATCCCTTTCTCTTTCCTGCCGGCTGGAAGGCAGGCACAGTAACTGCAGCTTGAGCAGATATTTGGGGCCATAAAATAACTTTACGGATGGAATTCTCTAAAAATGGGGCTATAAGATAGCAGTTAAGCCCTGGAAGCCTAGTTCAGTGGGTTAGAGAGCCACCCCAATATGCCAAGGTTGTGGGTTCGATCCCTCTTCAGGGCACATACAAGGAGCAACCAGTGAATGCATAAATAAGTGGAACAACAAATCAATGTTTGCCTATCTCTCAAATCAATTGATACATTTTTTTAAAAAAGAACAAACACAAATCCTATGAATTATAAAAAAAATGACCTACCAGGTCAATTCTTAACTGCCAACTTTTGGACAAGATCATGAAAAAGAAAAACATTCTGTCATATTTAAATTGCTATTATTTTTGTCCTATGTTATTTGCAGCCAAATCTAATATTGAACTAACTAGTGACCTAAACTGCTTAAGATTTATTTCTTATGGTTGAGCAGTGGACCCACCTCTTCTCAGTACAGTGCTGACTTACACTTCAACAAAAGAATGACTCTTTAAGTAAGAGAGGAAAAAATGATGGTAGAATATGCCACCAATAGCTTATGCTAAAGGAAAGATGGAGCATTGCTATATTTGCATGCCTGAAAGGTTATTCTACAATGTGGATAGGACAAATGAGAACTGGGAGGAATAGGTCTAGAGGGCTGAAACCAGGATCATAAGAACAGCCTTAGACAGTGTCAGTAGGAATGGAGAAACAGGGACAGCTGTGAGCTACTGATTAGATGGTGGGGCAGATGGAGAGGGAAAGGGAAAAGCCAAGAAGACACCAAGATTGCAATCACAGAAAAGTAAAGAAGGTTTAGAAAGCACAACATTCTTCACTCTTGTGATTTCTTGTTGGAAAAAAATATATATTCAGTCAATTAACAAATAAACATTTACTAAGCATTTACTACATGCCACACACAGGTCTTTGACCATATATCACAGTTGGGTTAGATTCAGTAGGAGTTACGGTACTTTTCAGAATTCTGTCAGGCCCTAAGTGGAGGGCAGAGATAACTACAGAGTGAGCCTCACTTTCAAGGAGCATGCTATCCAGTGGCACTGGTGAGATACATACACTTGGCATGAAGTAGATGTTCAATATTGCTTTCTACAGTGAAAGACATAGTCACCAGAGTAATAAAATGAGACAATGTGTGGTTTGAGGTTCAAATATTTTGGGAGCACAGAGGAGAAAAATTATAGTTCTATCTAAGTAAACAATGAAGGCTACATGGAGGTGACAGTTGAACTCTTTGTAACTTAACTCAGATCATCTCTTGCCTTCATTATTTTTTCTTTACTTATTCTGTTCTACTTCCTTAATCATTTCATACAATCTCAAGATAAGTTATCTTTGTAAAATTTGTAACTGAACTTCCAGTGAACTACATACTGATGCTAACCTAAATTCATATTAAAGTATTTTTGCTTAGCCCTGGCTGGTATGGCTCAGTGGATTGAGTGCCAGCCTGTGAATCAAAGGGTCACCAGTTTGCTTCCCAGTCAGGGCACAAGCTTGCATTGCAGGCCAGGTCCCCAGTAGGGAGTGCACAAGAAGCAACCACACATTGATGTTTCTCTCCCTCTTTTTCTCCCTCCCTTACTCTCTCTCTAAAAATAAATAAATAAAATCTTTTTAAAAAAGTATTTTTTCTTTAATATGGATTCATTCATTCATTCATATTCACTCAATCATCTACAATGTACAATATACTCCCATTACACCAGAATTTCAATAGCAGTTTTCGTACCCAATATTTTATTTAGCATTCTTAATAAATATAAGGCAGGTCTATTATTAAGATTAGATTCAATTATAACAGTTCAGTAAGATAGAAATCTATTTCTCTATTACATAAAAGTCTGAAAACTGATATATTGACATACATAAAGTCCTCAAGGAACCAGTCTGCATCTAGCTCACCATTCAACCATCCTTTGGATGTGGCCCTGTCCTTTCTGCCCAGGAGAACAGCTTGAGTTCCAGCCATCATATCTTCATTCCAGGCAGCAGAATGGGGAAAGGATTTGAAGTATAAAGGAGACAGAGGGCTCTGTCTCCTTTAAAGGTTCCTTAAAGCTGCCACATGACACTTCTAATTACATTCAGAATTTAATCATATGTTTAAAATTGTGACTTTCATTCCCATGGAAGAAAGAAGGAGTGGATATTGAATGGTGGCCATCTTGGCCGCAATTATTATTCTCATTTTTGCAGATGAGGAAATGCCACTCTCCTTGTCACACCATCTTCACTGCATCCCCTGACGTCTGGAACTATCTTCTGCAATGCCTAAACATTTCATCAATCTTTCAACCTCATAATAATAATTTAAAAACCTCGTCTGCCAAAGGACTGCAGTTTTGTTCCCTTCATGTTTGAAATGTTCTCTTATATAAAAAATATAAGATATTTTGATATATCCTGGTGTAGTAATTTTTGATATACTGGGATATACTTATATACTTGATATATCCCAGTATAATGCAAAACTTCTGTTGTTTACTGATTTAATTTGTCAACCAGCAAGTACT
Organism: Tonatia bakeri; assembly: GCA_004024845.1. Taxonomy (NCBI): domain Eukaryota; kingdom Metazoa; phylum Chordata; class Mammalia; order Chiroptera; family Phyllostomidae; genus Tonatia; species Tonatia bakeri. The sequence continues at coordinate 656,458 of PVIA01000091.1, forward strand.
TAGATCTGAATGCAGACATTTCTCAATTAATTGTTTTGGGGATTTGGGGAGGATAGATCCAGTTTAGGTCTCTTTTTGAATAATTCCTGATTGCATGGGAGTATAAATTGGTATCTATATATCTTTGCTATTATTAAAGAGAGAGGAAAGAATACAGCACAAGTTTAAAATTGACTACACTTAACATGGAGAATAATGGAGACCTCCCAGCAAACAGGGAATTACACAAGAGGTGTTCTGATAAAAACATAAAATATGAGATCACAGATCATGCAATTCATGAACAGCAGCAGTTTTCAAGAGAACATTTCTACTATAGATATGCATTAGTGGTTTAATGACAGCGCTTTTGGCATTTTAAACCTTATAAATGACTTCATATGATTCATCTCTCTGGAAAAATACTTTCTAAGACTAACAATTGGATGAAGACATCTACTTAGTAGGAAAGGAATAAAATTATACTGTCATTTTTTATTAAATGTATAGGAGCAAAATATATTTTATTTTGGCAAGATCACTAGACATGCTTCAACAGATAATGATCGGGAAGAAATTGGGTCTTTCCTCTAAATATGTTTATCTAAAATATTCCCTTTATGTTGTGGGAAAATATCAAGATCCATATTGAAGTATCTTTTAAAGGATTTACAAAGTTTTCAAATGTTGACTTTTAAAGCCACAGATATAATTAAGGTGAACTGGAAACTAGCTCTGTCCTTAGTCTTGGCATGGGTTTATTGTTGATTTTGAATATGTTTCTTATTACACCAACAATTTAATTTTCTTCTAACTTTATCTCTTCATACAATTCTTTAAATTACTGGGCACTCCTATGAGAAATGTAAGACTATTCTATCACAATTCTGTCCAAAAGCTTAAATGTTTTATGATATCCTTGTTTCATCTATGAAATGGCTTGCATAAAAGACACACATTTTTTTCTTTTAAATCTGTTTTCTCCCACTTAATTATTTAAAATGTTTAACACAATTAAAAACTGAAAATTATTACCAAAATGACAAACAGAATATGTAACTATCTGGCTTATAAAATATTATTTCCACAACTAATTAGATCTCTTGTCTCATTTTAATCTTTAAATTTTAAAATATTCAATATAATCCTATTTTTGGTAACAAAGAAAAATGCAAATGTTTTAAATGAAAATTTAGCTATTATTTTCTTTAAGCTGTGATATAATTCATAGTACTTTAAAATTTATACTAGAAATATTCTTAGCTAAATCTTAAAATTATTTCAGACAAATAGTTACTAGTGCTGTTCCCCAAATATATCTGTGTCTCTGACTTCTGGCTTATACTAAGATGGCACTTTCTTTTCCACTTGTTTTGGGGCCATATGACTAGTTTTGGCCAATGAGCTGTGAGTGGAAATAACCTGCACCACTTCTAGACTGAGTATTTATGTCCTGGTATGATACCCTCCTGAAGTATCTGTTTTAGCAATGTGACCCCATCATGGGGCTCCACCCTCATGATCTCATTCCCTCCCACAGTCCCCATCTCTAACTACCAACTTATTAGGTTTCAACATATGAATTTGGGGGGAGATACATAAAATTTGAGATGGTAGTCTATCAATCCAGGCCCCTGAGTTGCTATGATGTGTTGAGACCCCTGCTAACTCAAAATGGACATGTAATGTTAACCAGAAATGGCCTTTATTGTTTTAAACTACAGAGTTCTGGAGATAGATTTTTTTTTCTTTTACCACAGCATAATCTATCCTGATTAAAACAGAATGTTAAGGTCTTTGAATTAAGTTCTCTATTTTTTCCAGCCTCTATACACATTTATTTAATCTTGTTCTACTTTAAGAAAACTTAGTAAAGATGTAAAAAAATAGAAAGATACAGAGAGATCAATGAATAAGAAGCTCAGAAAAAATATTTTTAAATATAAACAATACAAGAAAGTACAGAAATAAGTACATTTCAGTTTTTTCTTATACTTCATCAATAATTTTTAATTATGAAAGAGGAACTACATATCAAAGAAATAAAATTATATGTAAATGTAGAAAAAATGATCACTCCCCCATATATGACATAAATCACGTTAATATTTTTATACTTCCAGGGGCTTCTGGCCAAGATGGAGGCATAGGTAGACACACTGCCTCCACACGCAACCAAAAGAAGGATAACAACAAATTTCAAAACAAAAAACAACCAGAATTGACAGAAAATCAAACTGTATGGAAGCCTAACAACCAAGGAATTAAAGAAGCAATACTCACCCAGACCAGTAGGAGAGGCAGTGACAGGCAGCCCGGGGTCAGAGCAGACTGAAACAGGCAGTGGCTGCTGGAGCAGGTGGTCCCACATTATCGTGCAGATAAACTGGGAGGAACAAGTGGGGATGCACAACCCAGGGTTCCAATGTCAGGAAATAAAGCCTCAAAACCTCTAACTGAAAACACCTGTGGGGGTTGCAGTGGTGGGAGAGACTCCATGCCTCACAAGAGAGTTCATTGAGAGACCCACAGGGCCCTAGAACGTGTACAAGCCCACCCACCCAGGAATCAGCACCAGAAAGGCCCAATTTGCTTGGGGGAAGTGAGGGAAGTGACTGAAAACTGGCAGAGAGCGGAGCAAGCGCCATTGTTCCCTCTCGGCCCCTCCCTCACATACAGTGTCACAACCCAGCGACTGGTGAACACCTAAGGCTCTGCCACTTACTACAAAACAGGCATGCCAAGACCAAAAAAAAAAAAAAATTGCCTGAATTAAAGAACAGATCAAAGCTCCAGAAGAAATACAACTAAGCAATGAAGAGATAGCCAACCTATCAGATGAACAGTTCAAAACACTGGTAATCCAGATACTCACAGAAATGTTTGCATATGGTCACAAAATGAAGGGAAAAATGAAAGCTATGCTAAGTGAAATAAAGGAAAATGTACAGGGAACCAACAGTGATGGGAAGGAAACTGGGACTCAAATCAATGGTGTGGACCAGAAGGAAGAAAGAAACATTCAATTAGAACAGAATGAAGAAACAAGAATTCAAAAAAATGAGAAGTTTAGGAAATCTCCAAGACATCTTTAAACATTCCAACATCTGAATCACAGGGGTGGCGGAAAGAGAAGAGGAAGAGCAAGAAATTGAAAACTTATTTGAGCAAATAGTGAAGGAGAACTTCCCCAATCTGGCAAAAGAAACAGACTTTCAAGAAGTCCAGGAAGCTCAGAGAGTCCCGAAGAAGTTGGACCCAAGGAAGCACATACCAAGGCACATCATAATTACATTATCCAAGATTAAAGATAAGGAGAAAATCTTAAAAACAGCAAGAGAAAAGGAGACAGTTACCTACAAAGGAGTTCCCATTAGACTTTCAGCTGATTTCTCAAAAGAAACCTTGCAGACAAGAAGGGGGTGCAAAAAAGTATTCAAAGTCATGAAAGGCAAGGACCTACATCCAAGATTACTCTATCAAGCAAAGCTATTATTTAGAATGGAAGGGCAGATAAAGTGTTTCCCAGATAAGGTCAAGTTAAAGGAGTTTATCATCACCCAGCCCTTATTATATGAAATGTTAAAGGGACTTATCCAACAAAGGAAGATCAAAAATATGAACAGTAAAATGACAACAAATTCACAGCTATTAACAACCAAACCTATAAAATGAAACTAAAACAAAGCAAACAACTAGAACAGGAACAGAATCACAGAAATGGAGATCACATGGAGGGTTATCACTGGGGGAGTGGAATGGGGAGAGAGGGGGAAAAGGTACAGAGAATAAGTAGCATAAACAGTAGGTAGAAAGTGCACAGGGGGAGGTTAAGAATAGTGTAGGAAATGTAGAAGCCAAAGAACAACCCATGGACATGAACTAAATCGGGGAAATGCAGGTGGGAGGGGTGTGCAGGGTGGAGGGGAATAAAGGGGGGGAATGCGACAACTGTAATAGCATAATCAATAAAATATATTTTAAAAACTAAAGCCTAAAAATATTTTATGCTTCCTGGCAATTTTTCCCTATGCATATTCAGTCTGTGCATGCATTTGCTAATGTAATAATGTACTAAGTGAATTAAATAATTAAAGTAATAAAACGTAAGAACTGGAAAAAATGTATTTAAATATTCAACTGAGTTTGCGGAAATGAAGCCTTTTGTTACATAAATATAAAGTGAAAACCACTGACATAATTAATTACATTAAACTTTAAACTTCTGAATATCAAAAACATCCTAAAAGGGATATAACACAATGTATTTGTACAGCCTAAAGTTGAAACTTGTGCTTATAAAAAGCATATAAAACACTATGCAAGAAATAAATGGGTATGTTTAATTTTCAAAATGAATTAAGATTTTATATTATTATACTCAGAGTATCATTGTGATTTCATAATCTAGTTGCAAAACAAAATTAATTTTCATGAAAATTTCACAAAAAGAGATCAATTGTAGAAATCAGAGCTAGATTTTGTAATGTAAATCAAAAGTACCTTAAGTATTCAGAGAAAAGAAATATTTATAATAGGATAATCAGAGACCCCTACTTTGAAAAGTAGGAGCTGAACTTCACTTTGATTTTCCATGATAAGGTAAGAATCTGTTATCTTTGCATGGATCAAATGTGAGCTGTCTTGAAGCTTGCTGTAATGGAGCACACTATTAGAGCAAGAGTAAGTGCATGGGGCAGAACAGGTACGAAAAGCCTGTCTAGCTGTGGGTCTAGCCTTGTAGGGGTGGGTTCAATGTTTAAGTCACAAGGCTTAAATGGGTTGGTAAAGGCTGGTACTCAGACACAGTACATATGCTCTTAAGGATGGTAAACGTCTTAGTTTGAGCTGCTATAACAAAACACCATAGACTGAGTATCTTAAACAACAAACATTTACTTCTCATAGTTTTGGAGGCTCAAAGTCTTAGATCAGAATGCCAGCTTCATCAGGTTCTTGGTGAAGACTGTCTTCCTGGTTTGTAGATGGCCATCTTCTTTTGTTGTGTCCCCCTGCGGTGAAGAAAAAGAGGGCTAGCTCTGTTCCTCTTCTTATAAGGACACTAATCCCATCACGGGCTCCACCCTCATAACCTCATCACCTCCCCACAGTCTCCAACTACATCATATTAGGTCCTAAGATATGGATTTAGGGGGGACACAAACACTGTCCAAAGGGCAGAAACATGTCACGGGGCTGACATAATCTTGGGGATAGTATCTTTGTTTTGAATACAAAAACAAGAAATCAGGCTGAAGCCAAGCAAGAAGGATTGGGCCATGATGGCAGGGAACTCCAGAGAGGAGACGCAGCTGCCCAAGGAGTTTAGTCTAAATCCATTAGGTACAGCACTCAAGTCAGTGAAGCTAACTTCAGATTCTACTCACTGACACAGGTAGGATTTCTAAAACTGAGTCTCCAGGGTAAGGAGGGTGGAGCTGAACATGTAGATTGACAGCCTTTATTACCTGCAGATGAACAGTTTCCAAAGCCAGAAGCTGATTTTCCCAATTTTGCAAATATTTCCATATGTATCATCTTACTTGATCCTCCCAAAGTCTATAGAACTTTAAAACAAGAACAGCAGGTATCATTTTCCTCACTTTAGAGGGGAGATATGACACACCCGGGTCCTGAGATCAGTAAAAGAGGTGTTCTGTCTTCAGTTCAGTTTTCTTGTCTATAAAATCTGGAGAATCATAGAGGGCTTTTTATAATGGGAGAACACAGAGAAAAAAGAGAAATTGTGATCACAAAGAAAATAAAGGTTTTGATTTGGTTGAATGACTAAAATTTCAAGTTAGAGAAATAGTCTGTAAAACCATACAGAGCTCCTATATTATGGATTTCATACAGGCATTGGCAAAACTGGGTTTATAGTTATATTACAAATAAGTAATATAAGAATTAATAAACAGTAATCTGAGAATAAATTGTGTTTCACGTACTCACATCTGTAAGCCAACTTTTGCCCACCTCTATATTAGTATACTAGGGCTGCCATCAGAAAATACCATGGATTATGTGGTTTAAACAACAGACATTTATTTTCTCACAGTTCTGGAGGCTACAAGTCTGACCTCAAGGTGTTGGCAGGGATGATTTTTTCTAAGGTGATCCTCCTTGACTTGTAGATGACTGTTTTCTCCCTTTGTCTTTACATGCCCTTTCTCTGTGCATGTCTGTGTCCAAACTTCCTCTTATAAGGACACAAATCAGATTAGGGCCTACTCTAATGACCTCATTTAACTTAACTATCTCTTTAAAGACTCTATCTCCAAATATAGTCACATTTTGAGATACTGGGGTTTTAGGGCATCAACACGAAATTTGGCGGCAGGGAGGGAGACACAATTCAACCCATAACAGACAGTTTTAAAATTACAGTGTTCACTGCCCTGGCTGATGGCTCAGTGGATTGAGTGCTGGCCTGTGAATCAAGGGGTCACCAGTTCCATTCCCAGACAGAGCACATGCCTGAGGTGCAGGCCAGGTCCCCAGTAGTGGGCACTCGAGAGGCAACCACACATTGTTGTTTCTCTCCCTCTCTCTCTCCCTCCATTTCCCTCTCTCTAAAAATAAACAAATAAAATCTTTAGAAAAATAAAACAACAATATTGGTGATAGGCATGATATAATGGAAAATAGGAAGCCATGAAATTTTTTGAGATGAATGGCATTATGAAAGTGATGTTTAAGAGCGATTAGTTTGGCAGTGGATTATAAAATGGATGTGGGAAAGATTAGGAACAAGAAGACCAACAAGTAGGCTGTTGAAATGGTCTAGAGTAGATTTCATAAGAGTATGATGTTTCTAAATACATTCAACTTTAAAAAAATTTTTCATAGAATTCATTAGTGTGACATTGGTTAATGAATTTATTCAGGTTTCAAGAGTGTACCATTCTGCAACACATCATCTGTATCTCATAAACAACTTTTAAACCATGATGAAACTCCTTTTTTTTTTTAACTTTGGGTAGGTGTATGTCATATAATACATTTTTGTGAATGGTGCCACAAGCATTCTGGTAAGTGCTATATAAACGGGAAAAACACATAAAAAGAGTTAAAAAGTGGTAGTAAAAGTGTATTCTAGATACCACATTAATGTTATATAATATTATATTTATAATGTACTACTGTTTTACTAATTTTTACCCATTCATCATGCATTTACTTAGCAGGCGTGTTTTGGGCAGTGGCAATGTGCTCTGCACAGAAAAAGACATAATCTTCCCATAGAGGAGCTTGTTACTCTTTCTGCTCCCCAAAAGTGGTGTATTAAATTTTTTCAAACAAGTTAAACTTTTTTCTTGTCTTTGCCTAAAAATCTCCTCTTCCAGGGCTTAAGCTTCATGAGCAATCATGAATTTACCCACCCATAAACAACTGAGAAGCCATCAAGCTCCTTTTCCATAGAGAAGCATGGCACTTTCTCCGTAAGAAGACAGTCCTACTATAAATGTGCCAGAGAACACGCTCTCATTCCCGCAGCCTCCCCTAAGTGCTTTCAATCACCCTAATTCCCATCGACTTCAAAGGGACCTCAGAAAAGATATGGTGGAGGAACCAGAAGTTGGCAGGAGTACCCAACACATCCTCAAACCACAGTGTGCTAAAAACACAAACCTTTCATGAAGCTAAGTGCCAACAAATGATACTTAGCATTTTCAAAGCGCTTCCCAATGGCCTAATTAAATGTTATGAGGTCAATCAGTATTATTAGCCTCATTGTGTAGATAAGAAAATGGAGACACAGAAAGGTTAAGTGATGTGCCCAGGCATTCACAATTCAACAGAGTTCATGTTAGTGTTTGAACTCGGAAGGCCTGACAACCAAGGAATGCTTTAACTCATCTTCTAGTTCCCCTAAAAAATATTCTAGCTTGCTATAATTTGTCAATCACCATTTATGAACTTAAGTTGTTAGACATTTGATTTAATTTCCAAAGGTGAAGGTGCTAAGTCCACATCAAAAATAATAAAAGTTTCTTACCTAATAGCTCCAAATTCAATGAAGTTTATTAGAGGCTGATAAGATTCTGCTGAATGTGGAATTCTCTTCACAGAGAACTCTAAAATTATCAGTAATTCATAAATGCTCATATATTTGTTCCGTATATCTCAGTGATAAATGTAAGGCGATGAATTTCCCATTGTAATTAACTCAAAGAGAATCTTTAAAGTTCCCATGAACTCTCATAAACTTTCTAGTACTCTATCACTGCAAAATGTCATGCAGGATGCTTTTAAATCAATGTCTGACATATTTTAATAATGCAACCAAAGTCATAGTCTTAGAATAAATTGTTAAATAATTCCCACCACATTAAATACTAAGTATTGGCTTAATATCATCCTCTTGATAGAGAGGTTAATATAATAAGGTATTCTTGGGGCTATTTCTTTACCTATTATGAATAATAAATTCATTGCAAGTTCATACAGGAATCATTGTTGTGGATTACATTTAATGCCTGTGCATACTAAACTTTAAATCTCTGGAATATGCTTTTTCAAATAGTTTTTAATTAACAGTATTTTTTAAAATCTAGCTCACTTTCTTTTATCCCTGCTTAAGTCAAAATCCATATTTATGTTTTCCTCTCCTGGGATTATATAATAAATTGTTTCACATTTTTAATAGTTTGATTATATGCAGTACATTGCTTAATATGACTTTAATAAATATGAATAAAATCAATCTCTCAATACTAACCTTATAGTTTAGTAATAATAATAGAAAAATTAAGTTTTTAGTTTGCCCATATTCTGTTTTTTTCTAGAAAATTCTATCTTGAAATGTGAAATAGTATTGAAGTTACATGTTTGTGCTCTACCCCTCTTCAGCGCATCATAAGCAGGCCTTGGAAGTTAGTGCAGAAGAGGTGCAGAGTATTAGTCAATGTAATGGATATACTTTCATTAACCCAGAAATCAGCTGTCCTTTTCTAAATTAAATTCTTCCCATCAGTTTTTCTTCCTAGATCTTGGGGCCTTGCACAAATGCACAATGGTGTATATCCATCATTATAGTATCATACAGAGAATCTTAACTGCCCTAAAAATCTTCTACTTATCCCGTCCCCAGCCCCATCCCCTGGAAATGACTGACCTTTTTGTCTACATAGTGTTACCTTTCCCTCTGGCACTGTATCCAAGTTTTCATTAAAATAGGCGTGGAAGTAGTCTAGAGTGGCGGTTAAATTCTAGAGTTCACTCTGCTTAGCTTTGCATCCTGACTTAGCCATTGTCCACATGTATAATCTTAGGCAAACTGCTTAACCTCTCTAAGACCCAACTTCATTCTTCATAGGCTTATTGTATGAATCAAAGGAAATAAAACAGATAGTATAGTGTCTGCAATAAAATCAGTACTCAATAAATGTCAGTTATTATTGTTATTAGAATGACAACAATGGGACATGCAAATTGGTCAGTTTACCATTACTGATTTATTTTCAAATATCTACTCACCAAGCATTTTTGAGTGTCTACTCTGTGTATGAACTAGGCAATTCCACATAAAATTCCAGTTATTGTATTGTATGAGGAAAGAAGAAGAGATTTTGTTCTTATTTGAGATACTAAAAGTCTGATTGACCTGCACACAAATGTTTATGACAGCTTTATTCATAACGGACAAAATTCACCAGTAGGTGAATGGGTACATAAATTATCCAGATAATGGAGTCTTTTCAGTGCTAAAAAGAAATGAGCTATCGAGTCATGAGAAGACATGGAGGAACTGTAAATGCACACTATTAATTGAAATAAGGCATTATGAGGAGCTACACACTCTATGATTTCAGATGTGTGACATTCTTGGAAAGGTAAAACTATGGAGACAAAGAGGTCAGTAATTTCCAGGGGATAGGGTTGGGGGAAGGGATAAATAGATGGAACACAGAAGAATTTTAGGGCAGTTAAGATTCTCTATATGATACTATAATGATGGATATACACCATTGTGCATTTGTCCAAACCCACAAAGTGTACCCATCAAAATTGAACTCTCATGTAAACTATGGGCACAATGCTAGGAGAGCACTATTCTCAGGGGAGGGCATTGTGATGGGTAATTATCATGTTAGTGGACAGTTGGCTTTTCTGAGGATCTGTCTTATAAGGGAGACTGCACTCACTATCTCTTACTCCCTTGCACATTGAGAAAGTCATATGTCTTTGGCTCCACCCATTACTTAACCATACAATGGTTCAACTTAAAACCTACTTTCTGGCAAGGTTGTAGTGAGAACTTTTAATCTGAGAAGGAAACAGTGACGGAGATGCTGGTGTCCAGAGGCCAGCGTCCACAGGATTGCACATTTGCCTCCTCTCCTGGTAGAGGTGATGGTGTAGGTCTCCACTTGAGCAGCCTCCAACTGTGGTTTAGGTATTGTTTTGGTGTTCAGAACTTCCAAACTTGACTGTGGCCTTCCCAGAGCATCTCAGAAGTACCTAATGTCAACTAATGCAGTGGTTGACTATTTTAACCCAGGAGAGGTCCCAGCTGGTAAAAACACCTAGAGATTGAGAGAAAAATTAGATTATTGAGCTGGTTGTTTATAATCAATGAAACCACACTCACGAGGATAAGTCCTTGGCCATCAACAGTGGCTGTGCATCACCAGCTTTGATATAAGACTTAAACCTGGACATTTCCATTCTTGTCACTCCTTTCATCCTGGCCTGCTGCTGTCTCTCCCCATGACCTCCCCAAAGGTTGCCAGCCTGCTGGTTGGATGCTGTGTTAATCAATGGGAGATGAGAGGTACGTGTGCTGGAGGGCCCGTCAAGAGATCTGCTCTGGCCTGTTTGTGCTCCTGCTGTTTCATATACTTCAGGGTCTCAGGGTAAGGTTGGCTCAGGGCAGCTTTTGAAGCAACAAAGAACTGTTTCATTGAATAGTCAGCCTCCTTGCCTATTTTGTGTCCTGCCTATTTTGCTGCTACCCAACTCAATAATTCACTGGAAAGGAATGTTGCATACTAACAATTTTCTCACATAAAATACCCATTGGATCTGAGACCTTGTATACCAGCATCCCTGCGAATGTGAGCAAAAATATATTGTACTGGCTGCAGCAGACTGTTTATATTTCACCAAGGCTTAGTCTCTAAGTGGATTTTCATCGCAGCCTCCAGTGTATTTAAGAAAAACAACATTGCCAGAAAATATTCTCTATTCCTTTAAACAGGCTTGAAGCCTGAGAAAACCTTAGCATAAAACAATAATTCAGTTATATTTATAATCTTAAACACCATCCAGAAGAGCATTTCAAAAATTATATGCTGGGAAAGATAAGACTCTACCCCATAATTTCAGCAACAACTGTATGTCATGCTGCCAGATAAATATTTACAACACATTCAAATTTAGCTGAACTTATATGACTTCAATCAGTGAAACCGGTTCCAGACCCCAAGGTCAAAGAAGCTGTTATCAGGTCTCCTGAGCCTGCTGCCACGTCGTGTCGGAAACCAAACGCCACACACTCTAGACTTCCTCAAGTCCTGAAAAGCTGATATGACGATAGTCTTCTCCCTCTTTCCTGGCCATGGAACCCCTTTTCGCTCTTTTTCCCCCCAGTAACCAAAGCATCCTTCTTTGAACAGGTGAAGGAACTGGTCAACCCTGTCTGAAGCGATCCCATCTTTTTTCCCTGGGATGCAATTTGCAAAATATTTTGGCTGGAATTTCAAGGGTATGAACTGAGGTGATGATGGGGGCGGATGTAAAGACATCCCACTGTCGCAGGCTCCCAGCCAAATTTGCAGTGTCAAGTTATCTGCTAAAAAATGTTACAAGGGCCATGGACGTGCCCAGAGTGGGAGACTGCCAATTAGAAGGAGTGTGAATGAGACTTATGGGGCTGGCCAGGGTGACAGGGCCACAGTCATCATTTGGCAGGAGCCAATTAAAGATAGGTGTCTGACAGCATGGCCAGAGTTCTCAGGAGCTTACGTACGGTTCTTGGAACTGCACTCTCTGTTGTAAATTATTGTAGTCAGATTAAAGGTGCTTACGGCTCACTCCAGTGACCAAACTGTAACAAGCACTTTTATTTCCTTAAGTAACCAGTGCTTGCATGATTTAGTCAATGGTTTAGAGCTGTGTGGGATAGAAAAGTGGGAGACAAAAGCACCACATATTCAGGTTTTTTTTATGTGCTTAACAGAAGAAAAAACAGATAATAATTCAGAGAAAAATCCAAAAAAAAGCACAAAATAAAAAGCAACACTATACTTAACTTACAATAACATTTTTGACATCATAAATTAAACTTTATTGATTGAAGGATTTGCAAAGCAACATAGAATCTTTCCAAATCATTGTAACAGGATTAGACTTTTCTAAAGAAGAATGATGAGATTGATAGAAGAGGATGAGAAACATACCACAAAGTTAAATCAGAGAAGCCAGGCTCTATATTAAGCAATATTCTTGGTGTACAATTATGAAATGGGTACACAGTGTTGAATTAGTTGGCCCCAAGTGATGAATCTACAAGGGAAGTTTCAACCACATGTAATAGCTAAGTTACTGTCACAAGTTTGAGATAAAACTATGGAAATATGCTGTTTTCAGGGCTCTGGGTATAGGCACCAAAGGAACATTGGCAAAAATTGATATTAGGCCCTGGACACATGGCTCAGTTTGTTGGAGTGTCGTCCCATACACCAAATGGTTGCAGGTTCAATTCCTAGTCAGGGCATATACAGGAGGCAACCAAGAGAGATGTGTCTCTGTCACGTCAGTGTTTCTCTCTCTCTCTTCTCTCTAAAATCAGTGAACATGTCCTTCAGTGAGTTTTAAAATAAATGAATTAATTAAAATGAAAAAAATTGACATCAGGATAACTAGAGGAAAACTTATAACCCACAAATCATCAACAGGGTACAGGGGTAAAATTAAATTCTAAGACCATTAGTAGTGTCAATTTTACTTTTTTGTTTTCTCAACTTTATAATAACACATTCAGCTGCAAATAAGAGCTAATAGTTTCATGTCCCTGCGTGCCAGTGTTAGTATGTTCTAAGTGCTCTCTGGGTATTATTAACTCATTTACTCCTCAGAGCCAACCCTGTGAGGTGGGTACTATTATCTCCATTTCACAGATGAGGAAATGCGGGCAATGGGAGTTATGAATTCAGTTTAAGTGCCTGAAGCAGGATTCAAGTCAAGGAGCCTGGCTCCAAAGCCAGACCAGCATTATGGTTAATTATACACACATGTAAAACTTTGGATTTTCTTTTGTTGCGATGACTCAGAAAGAGAAAAGAGGAAAACGAAGGGAAATGGGCATAACTTTGAGCATCTTCTCTTCCTTATATATTTTTCAACATTGGGAAATATGTATTTTTGTCATAAATAGAGACTTGTTGCAGTTGACTTCTGAATTCACTTCCCGCAGGTAATGTGGAAGAGAACGCCCACTATTGCAACCCCACTGCTGCAATAGCACCTTAATGCGGTAAATTACAGTTAATTTTTATTGTCGTGGTCAGTTCCCAGAGAGAGAGCTGATAAAACAGGTCTGTCCTTATCTCAGGGAAGTCCTCCTCAGGCAAGAAGTGATTGGAAGGTCTTACTTCTGGGTGGCCTGAGTGATCCAGAGTGGTGTCAACCAAATGATAGCGGCTTCTTTAATAAAACAGAAAGATAATCGTCATTCCTGGATCAATGCATGTATTTTTAACCACAAGGGGATATCTTGAAGCTCATCCTTAGCATCTCAGGAACTGATTAGTTTTACGAAGACATTTGCTTCTGGGATATCTTTCCAGCTGAAAGCTACTGGAGAGTTTCCAAGAGTCAAGTTTCTATTGCTCTTTGCATGTTCTGTCCCCTTTCTCCTTAAGATCCCCAGTGATATTTGGCAACACGATAGACACAGCTGCATTCTGTTCATTTTCAGTGATGTCCAGTGCTCTGACTAGAGCCTGTGGTCTTTGCTACACAAGCTTAACAATGATAGTTCAGCTCAAGAGTTGAGCAACGGCTCACTGTGGGGGAAGGTAGCTTGTTGGAGATGAGAACTGGAAAATACAGGTGCTCTCCTGTATGTGTTCTCACACCTTAGGCATTTTTTTCCTTGGGGTCACTCAAAATTTCATCCAATTCCCTATACCTTCACTTTAAAAAAATGGTAATTAATCACTATTCTCCTTTTCTTGACAACTATGGAAGTCTCTAATTGCAGGTTGGTCTCAATATATATATGCCTGCTTTTCCTCCAAACCAACAGAAGACTACATCCTAGGTTTCTCCCTTCTGTGTCTTAGGTAGACTGATTCCAGAAAGCTGCTCTGAACTGCAAACAGAGATTGAAAACTAAGTATAACTCATTGTAGAAGGAGAATCTACTGCTTCCTTATCTGTGTGGATCCTAGGCTACTCCAAATGTCAGGGCACATCAGAAATTTGAAGTTCAGGGATGATGTATTAGTTCTTTGGAGAGCTGCACACAATCTACATTGGCAGAATTTGTTGTTATTGTGTCCTCTCTCTCTCTCTTCCTCCTCTCCCCAACTTGAGATAGGGAGAGTAGGAACAGCTATGGGAATTTCTCCCTTGCTGTAAATAACCAATGATGACTAGCTTTGGCTTTCAATGTCCAGCAAATATTAAATGTACCCAGGCTTTCAGAAAGTTAAAAGAATTGATGACCCACAGGGCTGTGCAAACCATTTATGGTGCTGAAATATTTGATAATGAAGCTTGATTTTTTGTGCTAAGTTTTCAGCCTTGTGATTAAGAGCATGTGTAAGGGCAGAGACAGGGATTCAAAACATGTGCTTCCTGAAGACTATGTCTCTGACTTATGGAAATGCCAGTCCTTACAAAAATGCTGATTAACTATTACATTCGATAAGGCACAAGACGAACAGATTCATCTCTAAAAGCAGCAGGCACCCTCTTTCCCTGGGCTCAGAAATCCCCCGGCCCAAGCAGCCTGTGAGCTGACTGAGCACATTGTGTCTCCAAAAGGCCCAGTTAAAACGCATGTGATGCTATCGTTAAGTGGTTTCTGCACCAGAGAGGAACTTCATTTAGAAAGCTATCTTGACTTGCAATCTGTTCTCTTTTGGATTTCATGTGATGGGCTATACCTACTTAATTCAAGCAAAACAGAAACTCTGAAGCAAAACTATGAGTCATGTATACTACAAAATAATAGATTTTTCAACATGTATGCCTGAAGACTCAGAGCACGTAATTGGCACCCATTATTTCTTTGCTTGGTCTCCAGTATTCAGTTCATTCATTGTCTTTATTTCCTTTCTTCCAATGAAAATAAGGAACCTATAAGTTGGAAACCTCGAGAGTCTGAGTAACTTATTTTCCATGAGTCTCAATTTGCTGGTGAGAGAGGACGGAAGCTGCTAGCCACTTCTCTGTGCAGGGGAGTTTGGAAGTGACACTTCCAGAACCTTGGATGAGCCCCTCTTTGATATGTAAGTTCTATTTTGATATCTCAGGGCCCCTTGGAGATAGGCAGGGAAATTCTTCTAAGGACCCAGGAGCACTAAGGTGATTTGGCAACAAGAACCAAGTATGAGGGCACATCTGTAACCTGCGCTGACACCAAACCAGCAAGCTCTGCAGAGCAACAGAAGGTACGAGCAGGAGCTGAAGCAACTCACTGCATCAACCACTGGGGTTTGCAGACCTCTCTCCCAGGCTGTGCCATAACACAATTCAGTATCCACATTCCAGTCTCTGTGTGTAGTTCAGCTGAGATCCTTGAAGGAGTAACTTTAGGGGAGGGGACAACCAGAGCAGGTGTCCACATTTGAGCCACTCAGGTATGACAAGGGAGCTAGGGCAACTTCTAGAAGGCTGTAAATTTAAGGGAGTCAACACTTTTTAGAAGCTGGGGAGACACCTTAATATGAGTCCACTACCCTACCCAGCACTTTTTGACTTTCCTGTGTATACAGATACCCAGGGAACTTGTGAAAATGCAGATTATGACTCATTAGGTCTGGGGTAGGACCAGGGTTTTTGCATCTCTAACAAGCATTCAGTGATGTCAAGGCTACTTGTCCATGGACCACACATTCATTAAGTGGCAAGGCACCATGCTACTATATGCTACAAGTTTGTGTCATAATAATAGTAGTAATAATAATAATAATAACTTTTACAGAACATTTAAGATGCACTACTTGAGCATCTACTTGAAGTGCACCACAGGCTAACTTCATTTCAGCCTTATACAATATGATCCTCACTTTACCTATGAGGAAACTGAGACACACAAATGTAAACTGTCCAAGGTATGAACACTTTATGCAAATTACATGTAGATATTATTTGTTAGTCTTACCAAATGATTGGAGCAGCCTCTGATGTTTCTTTCTGAACTCCAAGGACCTGCTCAATATCTAGATATGTACCACTATGTAAGAGTTATGTCTGGCCAAATAGCATCAAAACTTTTCCACATGGAATCAGCGTAGTAACTGTACTTCAGAACTCTCAGAATCTAAGTAAGTCAAGCTCAACAACATGTTGGAAAATCCAAATGCTAAAATGACAAGCTCACTTCTCTGAATGTTCTACTCTGTTGCTCCTAACTATTATTCTTTCCTTTTCAAGCAGAGCACTCTTTCTCATCATAAATAAGTACCCACTGGTTTGTTTTCAACAGGTGGTCCATGTTCAGATTATTTTACCTTGTCAGCACCTGAGAGATGTCATAGTGAGCAGAGCAATAGATGATACTCATCAAGTGTTCCTTCTATGTCACAGCTGGGGGAGGTAGCAGTTCCAGCTGGCTAGGACCTAACTCTGTTCAATGAGTTGCTCCTTCACTCTTAAAACTGCCACAGATGCCTCATGGGGAAAACTCCACATATAACTTTCACTTACTTAATTCCCTCAGGTGGATGAGTAATTTTATATAATCGCCATCTACTGCTGGTTTGGGTTTCTTTATTTTTAAGAGGATCTACTATTTATTCTTCTTAAAAGTTTTATTGTTAAGGTAAATTGTCAAAAATCTTGAGTTAGAATAAGAATTAGGAGTAGACATTTTATGCTATAATAATACATAAAGTAAGTGACTTTTTAGGGATATAGTTGTCTTGATGGTTTCACATCATTCAGCTGAGTTCTACCCCTTCTATCCGATAACCAGTGACTAACAGAAACTGGTTGTACTTAGATTAGAAACTGGCCTTGGCTAGGTGGACCAGTTGGCTGGAGCGTTGCCCCTCTCACCAAAAAAGATCGTGGGCTTCTGGTCTCTCTCTCTGTCCCTGCCACCCATGTCCACTGTCTCTAAAATCAACAAACATATCCTCAGGTGAGGATTAAAAGGAGAGACAGCCATACTCTTTTCCAGAATGGGTACCCCATCTTCTGCTCCCAGAGCAATGCACAATGATTGAAACTCTACATTCTTGTTTGTATTTAGTGTTATCACATTTTTTAAACTTTTAGCCATTCTGATAAGTGTGCTTTGGTATACATTATAGTTTCAATTGCATTTTTCTAATAGCTAATGATGCTGACCATTTTTTTATGTATTATTGTATTTATATAGGCCAACTCCTAAAAATCGCCCCTTTTGAGGAATTTAAATCACAGTCGCCAGTGCCTTTCAAGTTAATACTTAACTTGCATTGTCTTACAGAAATGTTATTGGAGATAATCAATGAATTCTGACCTGTACATTCCTGGTAAAATAGGATTGGCGGTACTTGCCAATCACTGTGTATAACAACATGTGTACTCTGGGAAATTCTAAGTTTTGAACAACCGTCTTGCAAAAAAATCCTGATTTTTATTTACTTTTTTTGTTTTGCTAATCCTCAAAAAAATTTCAAGCAGTTCAATTTGTTCACATGTTAGGAATTGTATATACAATGTATTTTTTTTTCTTTTTTTTTGCTCAGTTCTAAAGAGCTGTATTTATTTATTCAGTCACTCAGTGAGTATATAGTAAGTACCAGCTAATGTGCTGGGACCCAGGCAAAAAAGCCAGTGAGATAAACAAAATTTTTGCCCTCAGAGTTTATAGTCAGCAAAGGTAATCACTTCACATTATGTTCCTTAAGTGGTATTTACTTGCTCAGTTTGATTTTAGGTTGTTATTTGTGTTGGGTTTGCGACTAGGTGGAAAATCACATGGAGTGTGCACAGATTCTGTGACAGCTTTTCGGTTTCCACCCTTCCTCTTCCCTGCGCAGAGGGACATGGAGAAGAGAAGGGAAGGCCTTCGCAGGGCTCCTGCCCCCTGCCTTCAGATCCGCCCTCCCCTCCCACTTCTGGCAGGCTGCCAAGGCATAATACACAAGAGAGGGCTCTTTCTCTGTCCCCTTCAAAACTCATCACATAGGGATTTACTGAAGACCGGACCTCCAAAAACTTTTGAAATTAACAGAAGAGACACTATTTCTGAAAAATAAAAATTTTAAAACAGAAAGAGCCAGTTTGTTTTATAAATTGAGCCGTTAGTAAAAGTACTTTCATCATAATAAAAATACTGCTTTCTCTATTGTAAAATGTGAGGCAAGCCGTAGAATAGACTTAGTCCTCGTTTGATTGATTTAACAAACTCATTGTATATGTGTTACTATGTTACATTTATGGATACCGTTTAAGGCCCTGGAGAGGTAAAATCAATCACTCTGTATCCCTTTTCGCCAAGAACTCACCTTCTTGTGGGAAACAGAGATGAAAACAGAGAATTTGAGTAAAATGTCCTAAGTGCTTCTGAGTTGTCATGGGGAAAAAAGAAGAAAATTACCATGTAGCTGGTGACATAGTGAGAGGATGGTGAGGAGGGAGTTCCATTGTGGCAAATTGTAAGCTATAAATATTTAGAATATGGGTCAAAGTTAAAATATAGTTATTTTTCTAATGCTCTCTTTCACAGGTACTTTTGATGTTTTTATTTCATTTGTTTTGCTTTTAGTAAGTTCCCTTTAAGTTACCTCTATTTTCTTGAATTCTAGGTTCTACTACTCTTATTTACCAAGTTATTTTCCAAAATGTTACATATCAATTATTACACCCTATGTGAGACATTTCAGATACACGTTTCCATGCCGGCATTCCCCACTATCTCCAACTTTCATTTTTGCCTTTTAGCCAGTTCTAAATTTAAAGCAAATATTTCCTAAAATACGATGGCAACCTGATTTTGTTTTGCTTTTATCAATCTTTGGTGCGGAACCTTGTCAAAGTTTTGCAAAAGTCTAAATAAATTTGGTTCACTGATGTTTCTAGTCCAAATGTGTGCTTACCCCCTCAAAGAACTTTGGTTGGAAAATATTGGCAAGCGTTATATTTCACTGCATAGTATATCCTGCCACTGGCCTCTCTCCTTTCTATTCTTAGGTTGGAAAAAAAATAAAAAGAGAGTCCCAAGGCTTTTCTTGGTTTATTTGTATCTTTCTTAATGGTGCATTATTTTAATGAGATAAAAATCAAAACATAAGTATTTTTAACATCTCAATTTCTTACAGTGAAGCATGTAATACAATTTTGATAATAGTCTTAAGTTACAATCTTCTTTCCAAAATATGTTAATCCAACTATACAAAAATGCCAAATCTGAGATCAGCATGCAGATTATCTGAAGGCATGCTTAGGTATTTAATTTAATGTAATGTTAAACCCTAGCTTTTAATCTAAAGTCACGAGCATGGATAAGTTATTTATAATATGTAATTTTAAATTTTAAAATAAAATTAATTCTTAAATGAAGTTATTTTATCATCCACATGTTAATGACGGTGTTTTCATATAAGATTGCCTGGGAACTGCAAGCATAAACAGAGATTCCCATTGATTTTTTCTTTTATTGTAAAAAAATCACATTTGTGTTTAGAAGTGATTATTTTTGTTGTGCTATTTTAAATGGTGCATTTTTCTTATGGTAGAAAAAGGGCATGCCTTGGTGGGTTTCTGCGTTTTGAACAATGTGTTTGTTATTACTTGTAAAGAGTTTTGTGGCTTGCTCATCGGCTGTGTTCTGATTCCTAAGCATAAGCAAAACTTGTGAAATATCACATGTTCAATCCCTTTTGTGTTTTCTTAAGTGAAACATTTTTCTATGTTCTCCCATGTTTATTTGACCTCATACCCCATTATGTACAAGAGAGAAGTATTTGGCTTATTTTCACAAAATTGTTTGACACTTAGAGGATAAAAGAAAATTTGATTTTGAGTCTGTACCATAAACCCAAAGAGCAGAAATGAACAATAATCTAAGATCTAAATTCAACTACTGATATAAGAATTCAGTTGATTTCCTTTGGTGATTTGAAACTTCATCAAAAACAACCTAAAACTATTCTTATTTGTGTGATTTGTTGATTATGACATTAGTATTTTAAAGGTAAGTAATATACAATATCCTCTGACAAGTATTTTTCAAATGTCTATTATGTCCCATATCCATGATGTTTTAGTTATTAGCTTCATGGTTTGCTTAAAAAAACTAAAGAGTACTATTTCCAACATAAAGAAAATAATAGATATCCAAAGACTGTAAAATGCATGTTTTTAAAGAAAAAAAATGATGGATGAAAAACACTGCATATTTTCTTTAAAATAAATATAGTTTTGTCTGATGCAAAAAAAATAAGTCCTGATAGTAAAGATTATATATCTTCTTAATCAATAGGTTTATGATGATGGTATAATATTTGGAAATAATTCCAAGAATAAATTATAAAATACTAGTAGATAGGACACACTTAAATGAATATTCTTCTTCCTACATATATGCTTTCTTATCCCCACTAAATCATGTTTGAGCACACAGTGGAGTTTACAGTTTGCTTATTTGCCTGGACAGTATGTTAATATGATTCTATCAAAAAAAAGTAAAAGGCTAAGGGAAGGTCAGTGTAAAGTTAAGATGACAAGATGGTAAGCATGAGGCATTCAAATCCTAACTTATAACTTCAGACACCCTTCCCAGCTTTCTGTAATTTGCAAGAAGGACAACTGAAAAGTTTTCTATTTTGTTGCCTTTTGGAGATGATATAGTTACACCATTCAGAAAAAAAGTATAATATGTTTCTTTCTTTTAAAAATGCATTTATTTCCCCCTGGCTGGTGTGGCTCAGTGGATTGAGCGCGGGCTGTGAACCAGGCATCGCAGGTTCAATTCCCAGTCCGGGCACATGCCTGGGTTGCAGGCCATGTCCCCCAGCAACCGCACACTGATGTTTCTCTCTCTCTCTCTCTCCCCCTCCCTTCCCTCTCTAAAAATAAATAAATAAAATCTTCAAAAAAAATGCATTTATTTCTTCTTTATTCAATAAAAATTTAGTACAGATAATGAAATAATTATTACTTATCATTTACTTTGTGACAAGTTTAAGGAGGTGAACTAGCATCTCCAGATGAAATGTTGCATTAAAATGAAACCCAGGCAGATTCCAGGGACAATATGCCTAGTTGTCCCATTATATTCACTAGGAAGATCAAGATTATCAGATTACTAAGAAACTGCTTTCTTCCTTGAAGGATTCTTGGGGAAGTGAGGGAGACAAGGTGAAAAGCAGTAATGAGCAGCCTCATAAGTGGTAGAGCAGCAGTGGTAGAAGGCTCTAGGGGAGACGGGAAAAGGTTTCTGCAGCCTGGGAAGGTAATATTTCTGAACAAAATCGGTTGGTCTGGAGTTCAGCAGTTTAGCATGACGTAGAGAGTAAGAACTACGGACGAGAAGGTCACTCTAGGAAGAGAAAAAAGTATAGCCAGAACTACGGGGAAAGAAACATGAGCGACGTGTTCAGAGAACATGTTCTGGCCAGTGGAGGGGTGTTTGAGGGTGAGAATAGAGAGGGCTTTGAAGGGGTGGACGAGATGCTCTGAGCTAATAACGCACGCCTCACTGGGTCTAGTGCAAGGATTAAACAACATACAAAGTGACTAGAATGTCATAGGCACATAAGACGTTAGATTCTTTTTAACAAACATTTAAATTTGTTTACTTAGAAACTTGTAAATGGATGTGTTTTTCCTTCATAAGTAATGCCTTTAGTGTTTTATCATCTCTTTTTACCACTTCAGAAAGGGAACTCACCCAGCTTGGTTAAAATTTTCATGTTAAGGACTGATTTAAAACATTTAAATACATATACTATTACATTCTATTTCTACTATTTAGTGACCTTTATATCTTAAAGAAATATTTTATATAATTACATAATCCTTGTAATTTTCATTTTGTATAAAAGCTATTTTCTATTGTAGCTTTTTTTATCACCAGAGATTCATAGTACCAGTATTGGAAAATAAACATCTCTGGTGTTACAGGCTGCATTGCATTGCCCCAGTATTCGTACTTGGAAGCCCTAACCCCGCTGTCTCAGACTGTGATTGTATCTGAGGATAACACCTTCAAAACAGTGATTAACATAAACAGGGGTGTGATGGTGAGCCCTCATCCACTCAGACAGGTGTCCTTAGAAGAAGAAGAAATGTGGACACACGGAGAAACCACGCATTCACACAAGGACAACCACACGAAAAGATAAGAGGGCAGCCACCTGCATGCAGGCCAAGGAAGGAGGCTGCAAAGGAAATCAATCCCTCCAGCACCTTGATTTTTGGATTTTCAGCCTCTAGAACTGTGAGGAAGTGAGTGTCTGTTGTGTAAGCCACCCAGTCTGTGGTATTTTGTTATGACTGCCCAGTTGACTAAAGACAACACTTACCTGAAGGCAAGGCAAGATCCATAAAATTAAAACCATGTGACAGTCCAGCCATTATATAATTAATTTGGGCATTGCCATCTGTAAGATATTCAGACAATTCAAGCCAACCCATGAATTTTTCCCCCCACTGTTTAATACAAATGAGCACAGCACACTTTCTTATAATTATGTCCTGGTGTTTAAACAACAATAACTTGTAAAGGGTGTAAAATGTTTCACTAGATGAAACAGTACAAAATGTAACATTAATACATCAGTTTCTTTCACTGTGGCCTTCATTTCAATACTTAATAAAGGTTTACTCAGCAATCTTCCCTTCAGTCTTCTCAATGAACCACAGTAATTTCTGGCACATATGCAGAACATAGCAAACTTTCCTGAATTAATAAAATTAAGTCTGTCAGATTTAGGCCAGTTGGGTTTTAAATTCCAACTAGACCAAATACTGGCTGAGCATAGTTACAGCTTGTATAGATCAGATTTGGCATAAAATTCAGTTTGTGATGTAATGTAAATTGTCAAAGTGATACTGCTTCAAATTTCATGTGGTTTATTTTAAAAGTGATATGTATCATACAGAAAAATAAAGCTTAACTTAATGTGAAAATAACTACTTAGAAGAACAATAGAACGAGAATGTAAGTTGAGTAAGCATTCATTAAGAGCTGGCATCTGGTTCTGCACACGAACCCAGGGCTTCATTGTTTCCATTTGGACTGAACAGAAAAAGAGAGAAGGCTCAATAAAATGCTACCTCCACTTTTCTTTAATGTGAGAAAAAAAATTTTTTCCTTAGGAATAGGCACATTTTATTTTCTTAAGTAAGTGTAAAATTTTCATTGCATTTTTTTGTAATGGAAAAAAAACATCCAAACCTGATATGACTGTACAACGACTGTGTCAAAATAAGCTTAGTTAGTTTAACATTGTTAAAATATATACGCCTTTTTGTGACAAATTTAATTTTGGAGTTTTAAATATCAAATCTATGTCATAACCACCATTTCAATGAATTAATAGTCTTGTCAAAGTACCCATATCTAAGTCTCCATCAACCTGGCTCTGTTTGCCCTGCACCACTGATTCCCTGAGACCCTCCCTGCCCCATCCTCCAACTTGTGACCCACCCAGCCTGTGTCCAGTGGCTTCTCCATACAAATGGCCTGTCTTGGCTCATGCTTCATGCTGCCCTAAAATCTCTTAGACAAACAGCATCTGGCCTCAGTGTGCCCCTGACCTCTCACTAAGTGACCCTAGGCTTGGCACTAGCTGCAGCCAACCTTGGTTTGCAGCTTGGCCTCATCTGGGCCCCTCCAAGCCCAGCACAAGTATCAGCTATCTGCAGATCACTTTGTAGCACATGCTGGGTGGCCTGGGGCAAACACAGGTGGCAATTGATTTTTGCCTGTACCTCCAGGGAAGCCCCAGAGCCAGCACACCTAGTGGATAGCTTCAGACCACGTTGAAGTAGCACCCAAACACCTCCACAAGTGACACACTCAAGGGTCAAACTAAGCAGGCACCACTAAAATAAGTCCAGGTCTATGGGTAAGGCCCCTACATAGCTCACCTTCCATGGCAGTGGGTGGTTTGTGGTCAAGCCAGTTTTTGCAAGCTATTGGCCTACGAGTAAATCCCTTCCATTGATGTCCCAATAGCAATCAAGGCTCAACTACAAGAGGAGGGTGTACACAGCCCACATGGGGCCGCACACCTGGAGTGCCCAAGTCAGGTGATCAGGAAGCCTGTACCACTGGACCCTACAGAGCACCTACTACATTAGGCTACTCTACCAAGCCCAGGAGAAATAGCAGCATCATCTAACACATAGAAACAAATACAGGGAGGTTGCACAAATAGGAAGACAAAGAAACATGTCCCAAATGAAAGTACAGAACAAAACTCCAGGAATAAAACTAAATAAAATGGAGACAAGTAATCTATTAGATGCAAAGTTCAAAGCACAAATTATATGGATGCTCAATAAACTTAGTGAGGACTTCAACAGCATAAAAAATGACATGAAAACCATAAAAAAAGAATGAGTCAAAGATAAAGGATATGCTAACTGAAATGAAGAATACAGGGAATCAACAGTAGAGTAGATGAAGCCAAGGATTAAATCAGTGATTTGGAATATAAGGAAGCTAAAATCACCCAATCAAAACAGCAAAAGGAAAAAAAATAATGAAAAAATGAGGTTAGTGTCAGGAGCCTCTGGGCCAGATTCAAGTGCACAACATTCACCTCATGGGAGTGCCAGAACGAGAAGAGAGAGAGCACAAAATGGAAAACCTGCTTGAAAAAATAACGACAGAAAACTCTCCTAACCTGGTAAATGAAATAGACATACAAGTCCAAGAAGAGACCCAAACAACATGAACCCAAACAGGTCCACACCAAGACCCATCATAATTGGAATGAATAAGGTTAAAGACAAAGAGAGGATCTTCATAGCAGCAAGAGAAAAGCAGTTAGTTACCTACAGGGGAGCCCCCATGATACTGTCAGCTGATTTCTCAACAGAAAGTTTGCAGACCAGAGGGGAGTGGTGAGAAATACTCAAAGTAATGAAAAGCAGGGATCTACAACCAAGATTACTTTACCCAGCAAAACTGTCACTTAAAATCAAAGGACAAATGAAGAGTTTCCAGTCAAGAAAAAGTTGAAGGACTTCATCAACACCAAATCAGTATTATATGAAATGTTCAAAGGTCTTCTTGAAGAATAATAAGAAGCACAACAAGAACAAGAACAAGAAGAACAAGAAGAAGAAGAAGGGGAGATCAAAGATATGAACAACAAAATGGCAATAAATACACATCTATCAACAACTGAATCTGAGAAACAAAATGAACAAGCAGAACAGAAACGGACTCATAGATACAGAGAACACTTTGATGGTTGCCGGATGGACAAGAGTTGGGGGCATGGGTGGAAAAGGTGACAGAATTAGGAAGTACAAATTGGTTGTTACCCAATAGTTACAGGCGTGTAAAGTACAGGATAGGGAATACAGTCTATAACATTCTAATAATTGTGTGTGGTGTCCGATGGGTACAAGATTTATCAGGATGATAACTCAGTAAGCTATATCATGTCTAATCACTGGAGTGTACACCTGAAACTAATCTAATCTATTGTATGTCGACTGTAATTAAAAAATAAAAAATGATTTAAATAAAGAAAAATGTAAACAAATAAATAAATATGTTTATGTAGTCAAATATATTAAACTCTTTCAAATTATCATACTAATAGTTTATTCATTTATTCAACACATGATTTTGGCATGCCTATTACCTGTCGGGGACAGTGGTTCACATACGGGCAATTCTCATCACCTGCACAGCACTTGAGGAAATATAAAGATTTCATAATTAAACACAAATATAGATAAAAATTTGAAGTGTCAGAACAATGTATAAATGCTTAAATATATTCTCTCATTGACTTGTCATAATACCCACGAGGTCATTACTACTTTTAGCTCCATTTCACTCATAAAAGATCTGAGGCACAAAGAAGTGACGTAATAGCCCAAGGTCACACAGTCTACAAGTGGCAGACCTGCAATTTTGAACCCTTGCACTCTGACTCCAGGGTTTGTTTACTGCTATTACACTGCACACACTTTCTTTTTTTTTTAAGGTTTTATTTATTTATTTTTAGAGGGGAAGGGAGGGAGAAAGAGAGGGAGAGAAACATCATTGTGTGGTTGCCTCTTGCATGCCCCTTTTGGGGACCTGGCCCACAACCCAAGCATGCGCCCTGACTGAGAATCAAATCGGCAACCCCTTGCTTCATAGGCCAGCACTCAATGCACTGAGCCACACCAGCCAGGGCCACATTTTCAAATATAACATTGTAAATTGTGATGAAAAATGTAAAAATAAGTACCATGTACAAACAATTGTGTACACAAAGGCACATTTACCTTGAGGCTGTCAGTGGAACCCTCTCAAAAGCATTGATTCTGCAGCTGAGATGGAAGGACAGCTGAAGAATGGGAGAAGGTAGTGAGGGGGAGGGGCTGGCATAGTGTTTCAACAGAACAAATTACATATCCCAAGTCTTGGTATTACAAAAATATAAAGAATTTGCTTTCCTGAGCACTTTTCCCAATCTTCGTTTTATATAGGCCAAGATATAATTTTTATATTCTATATTTTATTCAAGAAAAGATGTCAAATTTTTAAGCAGAGAAAAAAAGATGAAAATATTTAAAAGAACCAAAAGTGCTTAAAAAAAATGGTAGGTTGCAAGATTGCTTTGCACCGTACTAAGATTTCTAATACTTGAAAAACTAGTATTAAAAATCATCATTTTCAAATGAATTTCCACCAAAAAAGCCACCTTGAATCAAATTTTATCCCACCAAATTGAATGCATTCAATTCTGCCTTGGCAGTCAGGGAAAGCTGGCAGGCAGAGGGTACAGGTAAAAAATAAAGGAGTAAGACAGTGTGGCTTGTTCTCAGGAGTACAAAGAACTGGGAGATGTCTGGGGAGGTTTGGGGAGGAGAATCTCTCAGGACGAGAGATAAGACCGTGCAAGAGGAACCAGACTGCCGAGGAAACCATAAGTCATATTAACAGTTTTATCCTTTAGGTAATGGAAAGCTATCAAAAAGCTTCAAGTGGAGATTTGCATTTTAGAAAGCTCTCTTAAGATCACTAGAAGCTGATTACCGTGGCCTTGTAGTATAGTTTAGTGTCAGGTATTGTGATCCCTCCTACTTTACTCTTCTTTTTCAATATTGCAGTAGATATTCGGGGTCGTTTATGGTTCCATATAAATTTTTGAAGTGTTTGTTCTATGTCTGTGAAATAAGCCATTGGTATTTTAATAGGTATCGCGTTGAATGTGTAGATTGCTTTGG
>PVIA01000092.1:0-10809 GCA_004024845.1 Tonatia bakeri
TTTTTTTTTTTTTTTGGCTGTGTGAGGAGGCACAGTGTATCTATCTATGCCTCCACCTTGGCCAGAAGTTTTAGGGATTCTTTAAGACAATATTATTGTGCTTATTTTAAGGTCGTAATTTTTTTTAAGATTTTATTTATTTATTTTTTAGAGAGGGAAGTGAGGGAAGAGAGAGAGAGAAACATCAATGTGCGGTTGCTGGGGGACATGGTCTGCAACCTAGGCATGTGCCCTGACTGGGAATCAAGCCTGCGATGCCTGGTTCGCAGCCTGTGCTCAATCCACTGAGCTACACCAGCCAGGGCTTAAGGTCATAATTTAAAAGGCTCCATAGTGTTTCCTTAGTAATACCTCCCCTGCCTTTAATATCATTAGTCCACCTTTCTTTTTATTTATTCTTCCTCAACACCAAACTCTTCCTGATGTTCCCATTCTGGGGAAATAACAACAAAAGGAAGAAGTTTAATATCTCTTTTTAAGTCAACACAGTTACTTCGTAGACATTGTAGAAAGCTGGCTTTCACAGGGCATAGCTGCTCTCCTGCTGACAGGGGGCCTACATAAACAATGAAGCCCAGCTACTCCTCAGGCTAATTGAGTAATGGGAAACATGTGTTAAAAAACAAACAAAAAGATGGCCAGTTGTGTTCAATTCCAAAGCCATGGTCCCCCACCCACGCACCATCACTACAAATCTAGCATTGTGTTTCTTTCATCTTCTAAAAACCCTATCACTTCCTCCATTGATCTTTCCTGGAGGTGAAAGGCTAACTGATATGTAAAAAGATCATAATATTTAATATTCAAATATTGAAGCCTGGGTCAAAGGGCCTCTATAGACAGGTTTCTTGTGGCCCTTTAAAAAGCACACTATAGTTCTCCTTCTTTAAGTCACAAGGTAAAGCATCAAAGAAATGAATTGTGTGTATAAGGAGACACAGAAGTACTTAACCCAGGGAGACTCATACTATGTTTCAGAACCAAGGTGATTGCCTTTAGCAACCTGTGCAGCAGGCTAAAGGGCAGAGTTAGCAAGAGGTTAAAAGAGTTATTTCCACTTGGTGACTCACCCCATTTGATTGTCTTAAGTGTGTCTGGCTTCTAGAATGTGCTTTTATTTCAGATGATTATGAATGTTCCAAGTGGACTCATTGCAACCACCTGGCTTAAGGACTGTAAGGCACTTCAGAAATCAAATTTCAGGAGAGAAGATTGGTTTGAGAAACAATGAACAAGGAGAAATCTTCTCTTTGTAGAGCTGCTGCATGTCAAAGTTTATCCTCATTATATTATGGTAGGGAGAAAAGAACAAATTAAGACATTTAACTGCTTAAAATTTGAGACCCAATTGCATTTAACACAGCAAATCTTATTACTGGACCTGTGGGCTTACCTTTTGCCTGTGTGAAGTCTGGTATGTGTTAGCAAATAACAGTATCTTAAAAGCACGGAATAGATCTGGGCTGAGTGGATAATCACTGCTATACAATTTCTGTCATATAAAAGAAGACTCTGCAGGATTCAAAGAATTTTATAATAAGATCAAAAGTACCTAAAAAGAAGAAAACATTAAAATAACCTTATGTGCCCCCCATTGCTAGCGCCAGCATGCTTTAAATTAATAGCAATTATAGAACTGCCCAAGTTCTAATTTTTAATGTAAGGGGTCATTCATATATTCAAACTACCCTTTCAAATTGGCTCCCACAATTAAAGAACCATTAAGGACTTAGTGAGGTTCCAATAACTCTTTCCAAAAGAGAGAGGGGGAGAAAATTGGCTCCTTTTCTTTGGCCAGTAACCCGTGGTTTAATTGAATTTTGATGAGATGAGAGATGTACTGTATTCCAAATCTATATGCTAAATTAACAAGGCTGTCTGCTTAGTTTCCTCTTTTGAAGGCACACTGAGATGACTTTCTGATAATTCTCTTACATAAAGCATGATGTGATGTCTCAGATTCTTGGTTGGTGCCTGGAATCACCATTTTCTCCAAGTTGGTTCCATGCTGGAGCATAAGCCCACCAGTCTGAGGAACAACTCCTTGCTGCATAATGTTCAATCAGCCAGGAAGATTACATCTCAATATTTCAAAGGCATCCACTCAAGCATTTAAAACTTCAGTATTTTTAAAGTCTTATCGGTGAATCTTTTTACAGGAAGACCATGAATCCAATGCTGAGTGCAGGTAGTTGGTATTTGTCCATAAAACAAGACTAATGAATACAGCGATCAAGAAAAATAGATAATTTCAGCAAATTCTGGCACACAATTATTCATTCACTTTTCAAGCTTTGTGCTTTGAGATAACTTGGGGGTTAAATGCTATAACTCATTTTTTCCCTTTATTCTGAGTAGTTTCAAAGCCACAGTCTTAAAGGTTGACTCATTCTCCAAAAATATGAGGACTTGGGCAGGGGAAGGCTATCAAATTTTGTTATTTGGAGTTTTGAGGTTTTTCTAAGCTTTGGCCCTAATAGTCAATTTACTTTTTAAATTTCTTGATTTAATAAACCTGCCTAATTGTAAAAATAAAAGTTTATTCACCACTGTAGTACCAAAAAATAGCACACCTAATGGTAACTATCCACCTTCTACAGGCTGGAGGGGTCAGATACATAGCTCTCCGCTAGAAGAGCCCTGACAATGTTGTCCAGACTTGAACATGGCAGCCACGAACTTTCCAGGTGGCCATGGACAGACATAGGGCTTAGATATGCTCTGGAAGGAACTGATCCTGGGCACCCCGGGAACCTAGTCCAAATTTCAGGCAAACTCCTCGTATCGATCTTCTTCCAGACCTCATCCCTCAAAGTAGACCGGGTACTGAGAGTTTGCCAATCCATTTACACCATGACATTCCTTTTCTGTGATATTAACTCTTAAGGGTTGAATTGTGTCCTCCCCGAAATTCATATGTTGAATTCCTAAAGCCCAGTACCTAATAATCTGACTTTGTTTGCAAATAGGGTGGTTGCAGATGTACTGGTAGTTAAGATCAGTCATATTGTAGTAGGCTGGACCCCCAATCCAAAATGACTGGTGTTCTTATAAAAAAAGGGAAAATTTATACACAGACATATGCATACAGATAGAACACCTTGAGAAGATGAAGGCTGAGATGGGTGATGAACACCCAAAGGCCATGAACACCCAAAGTTGCCAGCAAATCACCAGAAGCTAGGGGGGAAGCATGAAATGGACTTCTTTCAAAGACAAGAGAAGTAAACACTCCTGCCATCAGCTTGATCTCAGACTTCTAGCCCCCAAAACTGTGAGACAATAAATTTCTTTTTTTTTTTTAGCCATGCAAAGACAGTATGGCCAGAAAGCCCAAGTTTTCCCCTATTTTTGAGACTATTAGCTGTCATTAACATTTAATTGAAAATATTGAACAAAACCTCACTTGTGACTTATGTTTGCATTTCTCATCAGAGATCAAGTAAATCATACCACCTCTGGGTCTTCTCTTCCTCAAGTATATGATGCTAGGCTTAGACAAATGGTTACTAAGATCCCTTCTACCTCTGTATTCCATTGATCATTATTTTCTTCTTATTATAAAAGAATATTCTCAATGCAAAGCCTTTTTAAGAAACCATTAAACAATGAAGTTCACATGTATTCCCAGCACCTGGTGAAACCATTCTTTGGAATATAGCCTTCATCTTACTTTAATGAATGGCTGTTAAATGAAATGTTTATTTGCATCCAACATATTTTCAAATAGGACTTGAGGCAGCTTCCCATAAATGCCTAACACTCCAAAGGACTACTGAAATTAGAAGGGCATTGTAATGAATACAAGGATCTCTTTGACCAGAAATGGTGATGCCGACAAGGATGGCTGCCGACGGCCACTAATAGGTGTTCCATGATGGCAGGGGCTTTGCTTGCTTGTCTGCCCTCATGTCCTTTGGTTGCTACTCCAGGCTTCTTGCAGAAATTCCCCTGAAATAGGGCTAATAACCAGAGACAGTTATCTGAAGACCTCTGAAGATGGTAAGCTCTGTAAGAAAACTGGTCTACTTAGCATTTTCCAGGATACCTAATGTCAGTCAACCAGGGCAGAGTCATCGCTGGGGTTACCACAGTTACCCTGTCTGAGCACCCTGGAAAACACTCATCTTTAAGGCATATTTGGTCTTCCAGAATGGATGAAGATGTTCCTACCACCATATCTCTTTATAGCAAATATATTCAAGGTGTTTCCAGGGTACTTAGACCCTACGAGAGCTCTCTGAAATAAATGATGCAGTGACTGCGGGTGTTAGTTTCCTATTGAGAATGTTGTTTGCAATGGTCCAGAATCAAAGCTGCTGGCTTAATGCTGACTGGTCCCTACTCTATACCTCCAATTCATGAATAACTGTAATTTCAGAAAACCAGACTAGACTTGAGTTTTTATCTTAATTTGTCACTGAAAATTGTACTGTGTCTCAAATAAGCCATGAACTTTCTTCTCTCGTCAGATAGTTACTAAAATATTATGTGGTATCTTTATCAGAACTGAGCACCTATTGAATAATAATTTCCTCCCACTAGTTATAGCATCTATCAAGACTAAGTTTCACGTTTTCATTATTTATGCATTGAATATCTATGATGTGTTAAAAACTGGGGGTACAAAGTGGAACGAGATAAACATGTTTCTTTCCTTGAAGAGCCTACAAAGTAGTGGCAGAGCTAGACAAAGAAATAATTACAGGGGAGGATGAGCGTTATTGCAGGAGAAGGAGAACGCAGTGTATGACCCATAGGATAGGCTCAGTATCAATGTGATGGATGAAGGCACTAGTAAATGACATGGGAGCACTGGGCAGGGATCGCTAATCCCGGTGTGGAGGATCAGAGAAAGCTTCTAGGATGAGGAGGAGTTTGACAAAAGACAAAGGGAAGGGACGACCAGGGGAGAAAGTATTTCGGTGGAAAGAACAATGCCTGAAAGAGCAAGGAGTCAAGAGACAGCGTGACAGCCTGAGGAAGCTGATGCAGACTGAGGATGGTTGGAATGTAGAGTCACATGAGATAAGGCTGGAAGACAGGCAAGAACCAGAGGCTGCACAGCTTTGAAAACAATGTTAAGGAGATTGAATTTTATCCCAAAAACAATGGAAATCCATAATAGGGTTTTAGGTGGCCTGTGAAGACCGTAATTGTATTTGCACTTTAGACCAGCCTTTTTGCTACAAGAGAGATTCAGTACTAGACAAGGAGGGTGATAGTAATCTGCACTACGCAATAGCATGTAGAAAAAGGGGACTATTCAAGAAATATTTAGGCTGTATAATCACAGCGGCTGAAAACTAGATGTGGAAAATGAAGAAGAGAAATGGAAAGATGATATCCAAGTTTCTGGGGATATGCTGTTTAGTTATCTGTATAACAAGCCACTCAGCAGATAATGACTAAATGAATAATTATTTTATTATTTCTCATGATTCTGTCAGTGGTTGGCGCTCAGCTGGATGGTTCCTCTGCTGGTCTTGCTGGTTCTGTCTCATGTGTTTGCAGTCAGGGGGCAGCTTGGGCTTGAACAGCCGAGATGGCTTCAGTTACACGTCTGGGCTTTGGTGCAGATGGCTGGGAAACTGGCTCAGCTGGGATGTTGGGAGAATTGGGCTTCTCCCTTCTTTCCATGTAGACTCAGCACCTCACTGTCTCTATAGGACTCTCCAGGAGAATAGCTGGACATCTTAGGTGGCAGTTCCAGGCTCCTATGAGCACAAAGGTGGAAGCTGCCAGTGCCATGTCTCACTTCTGCCACATTCCATTAGTTAAAGTGGGTCATGGCACCAGGCAGATTCAATGCGGGAGGGTCTAAACAGGAGTATGCATAGGAGGAAAATGAGTGAAGAAAAGGTTCACTGGGGTCATCTTTAGAGAATAGGTAGAATGTACAGTGACACCATTCACTGAGGACAGAAAAACTGGAAGAGGAACAGGTGTGAGGGAAGGAGAGCTGAGTTAAATTTTGAATAGATTAAGTTTGAGAAGCATATGAGACATCCAGTTACGTAGGTTGGTATGCATAGAGAGCTATAATTTAGGACAGAAGAGTGGGCTAAAGATGTAGATTCGATAGTCCTCATCATATGGTAACTGATACAGGGAGACTGAATAGAATGAGAGAAGAGAGCCCAGGTCGGAAAACTAAGAAACTGCAATATTTAAAGACTGGGACTTGGAAAAGGAACTTTAAGGGCTGACTGAGAAGATGAAGTTAAAGAAGTAGCAGGAAAATCAGGAGAGCTTTGAGTCACATAACCCAAGGAAGTTTGGCAGAGTCAGTTATCGCCCAGGAGGCTATAAATCAGAAAATCTAAGTGATGCTGCAGTAACAAAATAACCCCCAGGTCATAGTGACTTCTACATGTTTATTTTCTCCTCACACTCAGTCTGCTGCAGGACTCCGAGGAACCTGACCCAGAACCCAGGGGTCCAGGCTGGTTCCATCCTCTGTCACTGCCCCCTTAAGTGAAGGCCTCAGCAGCCATAGCAGGGTGAGAGAAAGCATGGAGGGATCATAATGCTCTTCCATGCTTCAGCACAGAAGTGGCACACATCACTTTCTTGTAGAGGTTTTGGCCAGAAACAGGTTTCAAATTAACAAAGGTAAATGCATTCCTCCTGTACATCCAGGAAGAGGAAAATAAAATAGAACTTAATGAATTCATACTATTGTCTTTGCCACAAAGATCAAATAGGGTGAGGATTGAAAAGTGTCTTTTGGATGGAGTAACAAATTATCTTTGTATCCTAAACATCTCACCACTATGGGTTCTCCAAAAAGATGTTTATTGAGATGCTTAAGCACCTACTGCATGTTTAAGTGTGTCTAAATTTCATTCTGAAATAATCCCTAATAACTCTTCTAGACCTAGGAGCCTTGGCTTTTAATAACCAGCTCTCCAAGTCTATACAATAACACCCATCAAAAAAGAAACATCTGTAAGGTGTCTTCCATCATGATAAAAGCCAATTTGGATGCGTGTGTGGTCAATCTGGCTGACTTTGCCTTTTCAGACAGTCAAAAATATGAATCAACGGAGACAGTGGCTTGCATGGAGGCTCTAGTTGAAGCCAGAAACTTTAATTGCATTGTCTTCTCTTTGGACAAGTAATTAGAAATGACTGTTTCCTACCAGTCTGAATTACAAGATGATTATTTCCCTTTAACATTCACTGGCTGCTTGGCACTGCAAGACTGTGGTATTACTAAAAATATACTAATTACTGGAGAAAGTGACCAATGAGGGGCAATTTTCTACCTTTCAGGGTCAAGGTCAGTCACAAGGAATAGGCTAAGTGGGAGGGACTAAAGACTCCATGAAAATCCCACTTGGTGGGGTTTTCAGAGGGTAATCCTGAGAATACTGGAATATCACTGTCAAAAAACCCAAAAAACAGAAACCCAAAACCCAAAACTCCTCAGACCGGCTCTGTTCCTTATGTCTTATTTACCAAAAAAATATAAAACTAACAAAGGATGAGATAATGATGAACAAGAAAGAATATTCTGCTTCCAAGAAGAAGAAATCATCCATCAGCACCAATCAGAGGGTGAGACCACTCCCTTCACCAGCAAGCAGGAATTTCGATCTTCAGTAAGTGAAAAGGAAAGCAGCCTGGAGAAAATCAAGGAAGTATTTTAGGGCGGTGGGTCAACATCATGTTGTCTTGTAGGCACCATTTCCCCTAATGACGGGAAAGAATCAATTATTTTAAAAACATTAATGTGGAGAGTAAAAGATGTATCCAAATTACAGTCCTGCTCTCCCTCTGGCAAAAAATCGATCTAAGTTAGAAAAATAATAATGCCGAAGTCATGGAAGCACACAATACAAAGAAACTTTTTATAGGACAAATCCTTCACAGTGGCAACACAGAATTACTGCCACTAATAATACAATGCCTTCTGCTTCCTTCATGGCACATCTCAGAGGGAGAAAGGTGAGTTAAAAGCCTACGATTCCAACAGGTTTCAGATTTCAAAAGACAGTGTGGCTCCACAAACCTGATCATTTCTTTGGCACTGGTGTCTGTGCAGGTGAGAACTAAGAGAGGTGAGTTTGCACACTCCAAGTGGTTGCTCTTACTGGTCCACAGAAGGACAGGGCTGCTGGCTGGCCAGTGCAGACCGTTGCAAAGCAATGTGTAGAAGGAGCAGCAACCAGAGAGAGGCAGACACATTTGGACATTTTGTAGCATGTAACAAGGGCTTTTGGATGGCTGTGTAGGGGTCATAAGCCATCCTTATAAGCATACTATAATCTGTGATAGCCAGGACAATGAAAAGGTGGAATTGTAAAGAACAACCGATGAAGGAAATGTTTTTTCTCTTGAGTAAGAACTGAACCAGCATCTGAGGAATGGCAGTGACAGCATAACCTCACCTACAAAGGCCAGGCGGCCGAGGAAGAGGTGCACTGCAGTCTTGAGTCCCTTCTGATTAACAAAATCATGCTTACGTGGCTGATTTCTGTGATGAGGTAGATTGCTAAGGCCACGGCAAAAAGGACAGGCTATAACGCAGGTCCATCTGTCAGTCAAGGAGAATAAACTTCGTCGTGGCTGTGTAGTTTAACAGCATATTTGCTTGACTTCCAATGAGGTCTAAAGGAGAAAAAAAACAAATGCACTTGTCTTTTGTCATTTATGCATTAAAATAGACACATGGCTACTCTTAGTTGTCTGTGGTCTCAACTGTTCGTAGACCCGATGACTGAAACAACATTTAATATAAAGAGGTGTTAAAATAAAATTCAGCGAGCTTTACTTAATATGAATATTTTATTGCATGAGAAACAAACTGTGCACAAGGAAACTTCAAAGCCAAAAGTGGTCAGAAGCTGGCTGTCAGCAATTACAGCTCAGATTATAAAGCGTGATGAGGAAGTACATTGTTTTCCTGTTTTGGTGGGTCACTGGAAGCTTAGATTCCTCTTGGGTTACTGGAAGCTTAGATTCCTCTTACCTCTTGGTAGATAGCGCTGCAGAAACTGGCTTATTTAGAGCTGACTGTATAAAAATCCACAACATCACACTGACACGAAGAAAGCTTACATTTTAAGGTCAGAGTCAGCATTTGGGGAAATCAGGACAGTTTTGATTAGGCAGCTATGAGTGGTTCGACTAAAGGTATACTCAAACTGTGGCTTCCGCTATGGTTTTTCTTTAGTAGAGGTAAAGGTGTGTGAATTTGCAAAATGCAAAAATGTGTCTTGAATATTCAGAAGGATGAGCCACAGTACACATAAAATGTGCACTTATTACCTGTTTTATTATCATAGTCAACTGTGTTCTTTAAGATAAGAAAGTACTTCAGCCCTGGCCAGTGTGGCCCAGTTGGCTGGGTATTGTCCTGCAAACTGAAAGGTTGCGGGTTTGATTCCTGGTCAGGGCACATGCCTGCATTGCAAGTTTGGTCCCCAGTGTGTGCGGGAGGCAGCCGATGGATGTTTCTCTCCCTCTCTTCCTCCCTCCCTCCCCCTCTCTCTAAAATCAATAAAAAAAATTTAATAAAAACAAAAAGTACTTTCAAAAAGAAGATATTCCTTTAAAGTTTGGTGAACCTACATAGTTTGAACCATGGCTCTCTGAATGATCCATGAAAAATTATTGCTTTGGTTTCTTTCCTGTGCTCTAGACAAGTGAACTCTTGCCTGCAGAGCTGAGCAGAGTTTCCGTCGGTCCACCCTACTACCACTTTCTGATCTTAGGAGTACTGGTGTCATGTGTATCCCCTATTTTTTTTAGCAGAAATAAGTATTTAAAAGCTAGGAAATTTAATTTTTTCTTTGTGTCTATACACCAAAAGATGCCTAAAATGAGTTTTTTACATTTATTTGGGTTTTTTAAAGACTTTTATTTATTTACTTTTAGAAAGAGGGG
Source organism: Tonatia bakeri (assembly GCA_004024845.1). Taxonomy (NCBI): domain Eukaryota; kingdom Metazoa; phylum Chordata; class Mammalia; order Chiroptera; family Phyllostomidae; genus Tonatia; species Tonatia bakeri. The sequence continues at coordinate 9,895 of PVIA01000092.1, forward strand.
AAGGGAGGGAGAAAGAGGGAGAGAAACATCAATGTATGGTTGCCTCTCATGCATGCCCCCACTGGGGACCTGGCCTGCAACCCAGGCATGTACCCTGACTGGGAATTGAACCGGTGACCCTTTGGTTTACAGGCCAGCATTCAATCCACTGAGCCACACCAGCCAGGGCAATCAATTTTTTTAAGGTTACTAGGTATATAGATAGATAAAGAGATCCATGAATTTCCTCCCTTCCAAAAAAAGAGAGACATGCTTGTGACTGGATTAAAAAAGAAATCCTAAAGGGAATATTTCAAACTCTTGACTATTTCTGATGACAGATGAAGAAGGATGTATCCCAATAAATTTAATAAATAAATAAATAGTGTAAGAAGTGGGATTTTTACTTTTTATTATATCCATTTTACTATTGTTTCATTTTTCCCCTGCAAATAATTACTACCTTGTTAATTGCTTAAGCATTTAGTTTTTTAAAATAAAGGTATGGTAGTTCAGAGCAGGGGAATTGTGAGAAAGCATCTCTAAAAGACAAACTAGCCCTGGCTGGAGTGGCTCAGTGGATTGAACACTGGCCTGCGAACCAAAGGGACGCCAGTTTGATGCCCAGTCAGGGCACATGCCTGGGTTGCAGTGCAGGTCCCCAGTGGGGGACACACAAGAGGCAACCACACATTGATGTGTTTCTCCCTCTCTTTCTCCCTCCCTTCCCATTTGTTAAAAAGTAAAAAATAAAAGCTTTAAAAAAACAAATACAAGACAAACGAAACTTCCACCCAGAAGCTACATAACTCCTGCAGATCAAATGTCCAGCATAGTGATTACAGACAATGACACTGTATTATAAAATTCAAAGTTGTTTAGAGACTAGATCTTAATTGTTTCCACCACAAAGAAGAAATGACAGCTATCTGATGT
>PVIA01000092.1:10909-143409 GCA_004024845.1 Tonatia bakeri
TTTAAAAAAATAAATAAACAGAGTGCAGCAATCTATTTGCATTATACAATTCTGTAAGTAAGGATTTTGTAATTTGAGGAGTCCTTGTAATTGATTCTTTAATAGCATCAACCACTTTTGGATATGACTGTGAAAAAATCTCTATTAACCCCCTCAAATTGAAAAGATGACAGAGAAGTTGACATCCTAAAATCAGAAAGGAAAGACTCTCAACCCACCCAAAAGCTGTAAAACATTTGGATCAATGTTTAAAATCACTTTGGGCAATGCTTGTTGCATCAAGAATCTTCAAAGACTGAGGTTGGTTATTGATCAGGTTTTATCTGTCCAGTAGATACAGTTTCTACAAACCATAGTCTTTAAAATTCATTCTTATTGATTGATACTCAACAATATTGATTCTACTGTATTAGACTGAGTGGTTTATTTTAAACTACAGTACAGAGTGCAGTAGTTTGTTGGAAAACAATAAAATAATAATGATAATCATTTTTCCTCTCCCCCTCTTTTAGGCTTTGACCAGGAGAGAATAACTACAAGAAACTACTAATTTACAAAATGTGCAGATGACCTAGTTTATTCATAACCATAGGAGTTTTAATTTATTAAACAGCAATTTAATATAAGCAGTGCCTAGTAATTCTAGTTTGCTGTGTTTGGTAGGAGAATAATGTATTACTTAATGGGGAAGATAAATCTATTATTGGAAAATTTTAATAATGAACAAAATTATGTTTGGGTATTTTCATGAGAAGTAATTAGTTGCAAACTGTCCTTCCCTGAAGTGTGGTGGTATTGGTGGCAATTGCTTTTTAGTGGTGTATTCTCTACTAATGGACCTACTTACATCTTGCTGCAGTGGAGTAAAGAGAGGACCAGGAATGGGAGGACCAGTGTGGAAGGTTCCAGGTCTGAAAGAGGGATCATTAACATCAGTCGCTGATACCCGTTAGCTCCAACCCCTGTCCCTTGCTCCCATAGAGGGGATCTAGATATGGAGGAGAAGTTGCAGGTGAAGGGCTTGGCTTCACGGCCCCAGATGACTTGAGAGGCTGTAGGAAGTCCTGGTGCCACAGCAAGTCTCTCTCTTTTCAGCTGGCTCAACTGCCCAATACTTGTTCCCTCCGCTGAAAGAATCCTTTGCATCAAAGCATTCGCTCTAGAAGGCCCTTGGTAAAATGCACATGTTAAACCAGATAAGGAGCAGATTAATTCATGTGAATCTATGAGCACTTGGGCATTTATTAGTAATTACGTTATAGGTAAGCTTTGGAAACTGACCCGGTGTTATCTGAACCTTGCAAGTGATAAAAGTCTAATTCAAGCCAAGCTTAAACAAATAAGGAATTCATTGGTTCTTAGAGCCATTAAGGGGAGAGCTTCAGGAATAAGGCCACATGGACTAAAACCAACAATTCAGACACCACCAGAACCCTCTCCACCCATCTTGAAATTCTCTTTCTCTTTGGTGTTGATGTAATATTCTATTACTGAAGATGAACTTTCTCCATACAGCCAAGGAAGATTAATACAGACAGATCTGGGCTTGTCATCCTCGCTTAGCAACACCAACCGGAAGAATTCCTTCTTTCATATGGCATCTGTATCAACCCCAGGGAAGACTATGAGTGGTCCAAAGGGTTACATACCCACCACCTGGACCATCACCATCATCAGGAGGAAGCAGCACTGTGATAGTTCAGTGCCCATCCCTGTAGACCTCGGAGTAAGAAAGAGAGTAATGAGCACCTTCTCCAGGACTCAGTATTTCAAACAACTTAGCAGCATTCCACACACACCTGACTTCTGCTGGCACAGGCTATCTAAAATGCCACTCCTTCTCCCCTTTTTTCCTTGAATACTATCATCTGTTATAATGTTATTGTGAATCAAAGGCTCTGATGGACTTTTATTCCTTCCAAGGAATCTCCGAAGTGGGTGGGCAATACAGGAGCCCTCGTCCGATAGTTGTGGTTTCTGAAGTGAAGACTGATCGTATCTGGTTTGCAGTTGGCCTTGGAAATGGGTTAAAGGTGGTGGACACAAGTAACAGATATATTCTTTCTCTAGAAAAAAAAAGTCTCAAAGTGTGGAGTTCACGTGGGGTTGACTCCCAGGAGTCCTCAGTGGGACATTTGGAAAGCCACTGGTGAAAGGCAGTTCTGCAGAGGAGCAGAAATAAATAAGGTCACAGTGCGGGCTGTGGGGGAGAAATCAGTAAAGGAGACCGGATGTGAGGTGAGCAGAAAGAGGTTCCCCCAAGCACAGTGGGAGACCCCTGCAGGCCAGCTTCATTAACTTTCTGTTTCTTCCTGAGATGCCCTCTTCTGAACACAAACCACCACACAAACCGGAAACCTGGGTATCATACTGAACTCCTTCTTTCCCTCACCAACATGCCCCCTTATTTATCTCAAGTCTCGAGGATCCCACCTCCACCTCCTAACGTCTCTTCCTGTGCCTAGTCTTCTCATGTTTAATTTAGGCCACCATCATTTTCCCCCCAGTTGACTACGACTGCAGCCTTGTGCCCAGTGTTCTAGTCTCTAACTCTGCCCCCCCCGGCCCCATGTTGTTCGTCACACTCCAGGACAATCTCTCTAATATAAAAATTGGATCATGTTACCCTCTTCCTCAAAACTCTGCAGTCTGAGTCTTCCTGGACTCAGAATGGAGGCACTGAACACAGCCACTAAGACTGATCTCTGCAACCCCTTCTCTTGACAATTCCCCATACAATCCATGCTTTGTCCATTAAGGATCTCTTTCCATTCTCTTAAGGAACTTGGTATTTTTTCATTTTGTGTGTGCGTGTGATTTTACCTTACAACCTTTGTATGTGCTGTACATTTTGTACAGACCCAGTATCTCCTTCTTGTTTTCGAAAGTAGTGAGTTATAGAAACCAGAAAACTAATGACCATCAGTGAGCAGTATTTATTAGGATACAGTCTAAGCTTCTGTAACAAAGATCCTTAATATTGTGCAGCTTAAATAAGACGGACTTAACAGTTCTCTCCTTTGTAATGGTCCAGAGTGAAGGAGTCCATGATAACAAAGCAGATCTGCCATCTTCAGCATGCAGCCACCTTCTGGTCCAAAGTGGCTACTTTATCTTTTGCATGCATCCTAGCCACCACAAAGAATGAAGGGGCAAGTGAACTCATTCATTTTTTTAAAAAGTACAGTTTGGAAGCAGTGTAATTCCATTGGCTAGAACACACAAATGATCACCCTGAGGTTCAAGAAAGGGTGGAAAGTATAGTGTCTAGCTGGGCAGCCATGTGCTCAGCTGAAACTCCAGTTGGGTTATCATAGAAAGGAAAGGATGGATATTGGTGAATGGTGCAGTCACTGCCATAGAGCATGATTCCCCAAGGCTTTCAGAAGAGCTAGAAGACCAAAGAAAAACTGAACAACACCTCAAGATTACCTGTAAACCCTTCCCTCCCCCTCTTCAGAAGCAACATCAGCCCAATATAGGGAAGTCACCTGCTGGGGAAGGTGGGATCAGGAGCTCTAAGGTAGGAAAGAGGGCCAGAAGCAGGCACAGTATCCAATCAATAAGCACCAACATGGCTACAATGGTTGTTTAAATGGATAGCTGTTCCATGAGGTAAAGAATAACCCCTCTAGCCCTGGCTGTTGTGGTTCAGTTGGTTGAGTGTCATCCTGCAAACTGAAAGGTCACCAGTTCAATTCCCAGTGAGGACACATTCATGGGTTACAGGTTCAATGCCCATTTGATGCACATGCAAAAGGCAATCAATTAATGTTTCTCTCCCTCTTGTTCATCTTTCCCTTTCCCTCTCTAAAAATAAATAAATAAAAATCTTTTAAAAAATAATAAAAATTAAAAAAATAATGACTCCTCTAAGTTCTCCTGAATGCCTGTCTGAGACCTTGGCTGTCTTAGCTCCTTTCCTAGGACCTCAGACTTCTTCCACCATCCAGCAGCTAGAGGATTAGTGTCTGGCACAGAGACACTAATCAGGGGTTCTGATTTCTGGCCCCAGAAATTAGGCTCTACGTGATTGGTCAGTGCTGATTGGGGATGGTTTGAATATCACCCCTGGCCAGAAGCCTAACATCCAGGAACCTTCCTCAGCTCCTGAATCCACTCCAAAATAAAGACAGAAGTTCAATAGGCAGAGGTTACTGAACCTCATCCTTATATTCCATTTCAAATCTTGCTTTAGATTCAGAAAACATGAAATTGAGTCAGATTTCCATGACCCATAACATCAGCAAATATGACCCCTGTGGGTGATGTTTATTTTGCTAGAGGAGAAGAAAGCTCAGCTCATGAGTAAGAGACTCAGGCAATATGTCCATAACAATGCAGACAAGATTTTAAGGATTCAAAATGTGGGAAAGAAAGAATTAATTTGACCACCCACCCAAGGACATCCTTAGACCACTGAATCCTTCTTTCAGCTGGGTCAGTGAGGTGTGATGGATAGAAAGAACACTGGGTTTGGAGCCACAAGGCCTGAGTATGAGCTTAGAAGAGTGGAAAGAACAGGTTCGTAGCTAGTTCCCTAATTATAATCTATGCACTAGTCTCCACATCTGTAAAATCGGGTATAATAATATTTACTTCAATATGCTATGAATCATGAATGAACTAGGTATGCTGGGTGCCTGGCATGTAGTAGGCACTCAATAAAAGTCAGTCAATGCTTTTTTTTATTCGTTGGTTTGCTTTTACTCTCCTCTCTTGTCCTCTTTTTACCCATCACACACCCACAGATGCACACACATGCAGAGGAATCTGTAGTGGGACCACAATCAGGTCACTTAATATATGTCCCAGTTTTGCAACAAGAAAGGCAGAGATCAGGCTGGCTGTCTTGCATGGTGACATGATCAGTGTGAATCAGGATACAGATGGAGAGGAGTTGTCAACAGGAGCAAAAGGAGGTGACAGATTTACACAACTTCCCATGCATATCTTTATAGTTTCTATAGCATAACTTGCAGTCCCATCTACACAGTTTGCCTCTGGATTAAAGCCAACCTCTGTAGTGTTGGATATGCCAATCATTTCATCAAATGATCCCATCCTTCAGAATATACCTGGCCCTGAGTAGATATTTCCTCAGTATTTGTTGAGTAGAAGAGTGGGTTTGTGATGAATCTACTGACTTTGTAAGGCAAAGACAGCATACAGTAGGGTGTACTTAAGGTATGCGTGGCCGACTTCATACCAAACCCAGACAAATATGTGAAGAAAGAAGAAGAGCCTGCTCATGATTTTGCTGAAGTTTACACTTCTCCTCCAACTGGTAATTGCTTTAAGAAGAGCCTTCTGCCTCAGTCACTGTCAGTAAATGAATGAAAATGTATGCTTTTCTGAGGGTATATTTGAATTTCTAAAATCTTAGGTTTCACACCAAGAACCAAATTTTCAGTCAACATTTCCATTTACTAAAAGGAAGTAACCAATGAATAAACTTTGTTTTTAAAGAGTTTGGGAAGTAGAAATCCATGCATAATTCATGAATTGGCAAATGATTTTTCAATTTCTGAAGCAGCACTCACATAAAACACCTGGCCCAGAGGTGTGCAACTCCCTCCTCTCTGCAGATCCATCAACAAGTACTGAGCCTCTTCTCTCAGCAGACTCTTGTCAGAGAAGTTCAAGGTGATGGCAAGAAACCATTAGAGAAATGGGAGGGATGTAATCAAGAGTTAAGTTCTAATATTATGAATATAACATATCCCTTTAAATTAGATGCTTTGGGGGGGTAAAATTTCAAAGGTTGGATAAAAGAGAGGTAGGTGACTGTTGCGTCATGAAGAGCTTTTGAGCCGTATTACAGAACGTAGACTTCCTCCTACAGCAGCGAGGGGTCTCTAAATGCATTAGGCAGTATGTGTGGGTGCTGGGCACACGTGCTGCGGGAAAGTGGTGCCTCGACTTGTGGGGGCTGAAGTGGAGGGGGCGAGCCTGGGAAGAAGGAGCCGAAGAGGAGGCTGTCATGGTAGCCAGGTAATCAGTGCAGACGGCTGAGCTCAGAGCATTTCAGTGAGGATGCTGATTAAAGGAGGGTCCGGGGAATGCATGGGGAGGGGATCAATAACTACCTCCGGGGGCAGGGCAGAGCACTTGTGAGTCAGGGCTGACAGTATGACTTCAATTGGTCTTAAACTAATCTAAATGCTAGGTTGGCCTCAGGGATGATGTTAGACATTTTCCTGTTCAATCCTTGCTTCTCCTGGCATTTTAACTAAAATGTTAGTTAATTTCGGTTTCGTATGCCTGCAACACTGGTCTGATTTTCATTTGTTTAAATGACAGTATTATTTGGAATTTATTTTCATCTTTATTCTTTAGGTCTCAGGAAATCTCTTCCCCTTCTGAGACACCTTCGTTCACCTGGGGGATGACCAGGGGCCTCTGGAAGCAAGAAGAGAGGAAAAAACTACTTCTTTTGCTCTCAAACCTTAAGTCCTTTATCACAGAGATAAAAATATATATATATATATATATACCTTGTTTTATCCATTTTGACAAGAACAACACAGTTTACTTAAGTAGAGCTCATGTTTGGGGATCTCCAAACTTAAAATCACCACATGCTAACCCCTCATAAAGGCCCACAGCGTAACTCGCTGAGCCCGGCCTGTGTCCCACCGGTAGAACTAAAAGCACATAGGCAGGTGTGTTTTTTTCTTTTTAAAGATTATGCAATTTATTATTATTTTTTCTATTTATAATACATCAAGCTGCGTTTATTTATAATAGTGACAAGAAATTTCTTTTTATTTTTGGATGCAATCAGAAGGACATGGAGCAGAATCACTATTTTATTTTTACTGTTATTATTTGTTTGCAGGCGGTATCAGAGAAATGGCACATTTCCTCGTTTAACTAGAATTAAATCAGGTTGGGAGTATCTTCCCATTCTCAGTTAGGTTTGGGGGAACTCCTTCCCCTTCCTGAGGGTCAAATGCATGGAGGGCACTGATTCTACAGTTAAGGACATTAGGGAATAGGCATTTTTTTAATCACAGTTAAAATACTCCTGCCCTGGCTGATGTGGCTCAGTAGACTGAGCGCCGGCCTGCAAACTGAAAGGTCGCTGGTTCGATTCCCAGCCAGGGCACATGCCCGGGTTGTGGGCCAGGTCCCCCACTGGGGATGCACAAGAGGCAACCAATTGCACATTGATGTTTCTCTCCCTCTCTTTCTCCCTCCTTTTCCCTCTCTAAAAATAAATAAACATAATCAGAAAAAGTTTAAAATGAAACCCTCATTGTGCAAGTGTGGCAAGAGGATGGGTGGCTATGGCCCCTCTAGGCTGAATGGTGAAGACATCAGAGGCCTTTAGAGCTGGCTCCTCTTTGGGGCCTGGTATGTGGCCCTCATCACGTCCTTGTTGGTGCCTGCATTAGAGTTCAGCGTTTCTACCCAGCAGAAGCCTCTGGGCCTTTACCACTCTGGGAAACCAATCCCTTCTCTATCTACCAGTCTCCCCTTCCCTCTCTTGAAGGTTTGCCCCAGGGCGTCTTCCAAGCCAGGCAGTCAAAAACAAAGTTCTGTTCTTTCTCCACCCTGAGCCACAGTAACCTCCAGGATGGAACCGCTTGTATTAAAAGTGTAAGGGAAAGAGAAAACAAAATTCTCCCTCTGTTCTGAATGTTATACAATAGGAGGAATACGCTAGACTTTAACATCTCTATTATTTATTCTGCTATGTATTTTATCAAAGCCCCTCATCTCACTACAGCTGCTCTTCCCAGCCAGACTCAGAACTGTGGGCAGAAGGCCTGTGTGGAGGAGACAGTTGGGCAGCATGAGCTGGACTTGTGCCCCGCGTGCAGCTGAGACGAGCTGACGGAGCCCTGCTCTTCTGAGACGATGGAGACCTCCAAGAGACTGGATTACGGCCGTATCTAGATTCTCCGTGGGGAAGTTCGTGCTTCTTCCATGGGGGAGGTCCCCAAACAACCAAGGAAGCCTAGACTCTGGTCCTTCTTGTTGTTGCTGTGAAAAGTACCTATGTCAGCCGACGTTTGATGGTTGTCTGCTCTTTATAAGGTGTAACAGAGCAGTTCCTGAGTAGGCCACTGCCTTTCTGAATCAAAGAAACAGTTTCTACTCAATGGATTCATTTTGTTGATAATATATTTAAAGCAAAAATTTTAAGTTTTAGAGTCAAACTTGACCGATTTGACTAGTGCTCACGAATGACTGTGGTTTTTTAAAAGGTAAAATAGAAATTATCTAAATATATATAATTGTATTAGTTTCCATTTTAAGCATTAACAAATTGAACTAATAAAAAGTAGTGGCAAATTCAGGTTCTTTAATTTTTTTCTTTAAAAAACTAAGCACAGCCCTGGCTGGTGTAGCTCAGTGGATTGAGCGTGGGCTGCGAACCAGGCATCGCAGGTTCGATTCCCAGTCAGGGCACATGCCTAGGTTGCAGGCCATGTCCCCTAGCAACCGCACATTGATGTTTCTCTCTCTCTCTCTCCCTCTCTCTCTCCTTCCCTCCCTTCCCTCTCTAAAAATAAATAAATAAAATCTTTAAAAAAAAAAAAAACTAAGCACAGGTCTGGCTGGTGTGGTTCGGTGGATTGAGCTCTGGCCTGCAAATGGAAAGGTCGCCGGTTTGGTCCCCAATTGGGGCTCATGTCTGGGTTGTGAGCCAAGTCTCCAGTTGGGGCCATGTGAGATGTAACTGATCCATATTTCTTTCTCTTCTTGTCTTTCTCTCTTTCTTTCCCCCTCTCTAAAAATAAAAAAGTAAAACCTTTTTTTAAAATTAAGCACATTTGTAATTAGAATCTGAAAATTTGCAAAGGTATGAATTCCAAGAATTAAGACCTAATTTGAATATCACTGGAAATTTGGGCCAATCGAGCTTATGAGAAGAAAAATAATAAATTAGAGAGGGGGGTCACTGATGTGTCAAAAAACTGGGCAGCTGGTGAGAGAATGAATGTAGCTTGGGGACAGTAGACAAATAGAACATGGGATTCCAAGTCAGAAGATTCCACCCCAGCTTGGTCATAAATAATCATGGTCTTAAGTATACTGAAATTCACCTGTGAAATGGAGACAGTAACGTCCACCTTGTAGGATCTTGATCAGAAGAAAAAGAGTATGTGACAGAACCTCGAAACCTGCCAAGTGCATTGGGAACGTTAGCATTTATTGTTGTGACAGGTGCCACAAGCCCCAGTGTTCAGCCGCTAATTTACAATCACTTTTCCTGAGAGAAATGTAGCCCAGGGAGCCCACCTCCCCTGCATGGCGCACCGTGCCCTAAAATGCATCTGTTGCTTCCTGATGATGTTATCAATCTGCAGGGGAAGGAACGTATTGATTTGTTTCCTTTCGAAGTGCTTCTGCAGATTGATCTGGCTGTTTCGATGTTGCAGGCTCACTAATGCCTCTGCCTCTCTGGCTGCGGTTGGAAATGACCCTGCTGCAGGGAAAAGGCCGGATCCTTCTGACACTCTCGGGCCTGGCCTGGCTCCTCCAGGTCTGAACAGCCTCAGAGCCAAGGCTTAACCACTCCAGCAGAGTTCTCGTTATTCAATAACAACCAGTAAACTCAGAATGTGGTTCTGCTCCCACTAGTAGTTGGGGCTGGAGACTGTGGATATTTTCATGGGTATTTTCCTGGTGTAAAATAGCCAAAGGGGAAGGGGCAAAGAATGTCATAAGTTCCCAGAATAATTAAGTAATTTCCATGATTTTTCCCATTCCAAACACAGGTTCAGTGGAGACAACAGAACCACAGAACAAAGTGTGTGGGGTTTTGAATCCAAGCTTCCATCACGTATACACCGAGCAATCTCGTTCAAATTATTCTTGCCCCTCCAAGCCTTTTATGCATCCAGAAAGTGGGAATAATCACACATACTTATAAGGTTGCTGTGAGGACAAAATGAAATAACTCATACTGGGGCACACAGCAGGTCCTGGACCTAGAAATATGTTTCTTGGGGCATCATGGGGCTTTGGTTAAGCACAATTCATTTATCACCTGCAACAGATGTCTCCAGGATCAGACGAAATTGTCAGCCTCCCTACTGCAACACAGAACCAGTATGGGATGACAACTTGGACACTGTGCTGGGGAAGACATCCTGACCCTCTGCTTCGAGGAAAGTCTTAGTGCACAAAGAGGGAGGGCCCAGTGAGGTAAGCCCTGCCATTTGGGGCCAACCTCCTCCTCTCAACCCCACTTGGCTGCTCTGGACATCCTACTGTGAACTGGGCCCTGAGGAAGGCTGCCTGAAAGAGAAGTGAGGGGTAAGGAGAGGAGTGTACAAAGTGGCCCCCGTAGGGATCTCACCCCTCCCAGAGCACTGTGGAATCCTTCCTGCTCCTTCTGCTTGGGGTCACTCTGCACCTGGTGCAGGTAAACACTCAGTAGTCATTGGCTGGTGGAAGGATGTGATTTGGGCTCTGCAGACACATACATGCAGCAGTAAAAAGGCTCTTGACTATTTAATCACATACCAGACTGTGCACAAACACTGCCCTGTGCACAAGTAAGACCTTTACTCTTTACCAGCTGTGGGAACTTGAGCAAGCTATCTTTGAGACCTGGTTTCCTACTCTCTAAAATGTGGATAATCATAGTACTCATCTCATAAGGCTATTACTGCTAAGGTTAAATGAGATAGTGCATATAAAATGCTTAGCACAGTTTCTACCACATGACAAACTCTGAATAGAAGTTTATTATTATTGTTGTTGGCTGTTAGTAGTGGGTTTCCTTTTTCATGTAGGCAAAGCATATTGGTAGACCTATTGCGAGGAGATTTTTTACTGGGCATTTAATCCCCTTAATCCAGTCCTTGAAAACTTTGCTCCATGTTTCATTGTAAGGTATTTTGAGAAGCGTAGATGATGCTGGCATATGAGTTCTTTCAAGAAGGCACAAGTTGAATTTTGAGAGATAGATTTTGGGTAGGGGGGCGCTGAAGATAATTCTGACCTTTTGATAACCCAGAATTCTTCTGCTCAGAACATTTCTGTGTAGAAGGAGAGATGAAAGCCTCGTAGTTACTTTGCTCTGATGGGACTGTCCGATGGGACTGTCCTTTGGCACTGTTAGTGTGAGGATTGGTTTGGGCCGGCTTTCACATCATTTTAGTGAAAAAAGTCTGTTCTGGGATTTCCCAGTGAAACACAAACAAATTAAGCAATTTGTGAAGTAATATCCAAGCCCACCAATGCTTTCCAGGGGAATAAATACCTTAAATGAGCATCATATTAATGATGCTGTGAAATGATTATGGACTTTGATGACAACAGACCTGAATTTTCTAATCTATCTGCCACTTACTGGCTCTTTTAAAAAATTGCTTAAGTTTCTCCAACCCTGTCCACGCAGCAGCCTGGAATGTCATTCTCACACCCCAGTCCTAACCTGTAGAGTGGAGAGTGGACTGGAATGCACATGCAGGAACAATGATGACTTCACTGTGCTAGCCAGTGGGGGTGGTAGATGCCATTGAGTGAGCATGTGTACTGTGTGGCCACCGCATTCAAAATGACTCAGCAAGTAGGCAACGAATCTGCATCAAATTTTGCATTAAGCTTCAACATGAACATTCCTCCATGGAAAATATTCAGATGATTCAGAAGGCTTTTGGCGATGATGCAATGAGTGCAGCACGAAGAAAACCGTGGCTTCAAAGATGCTCGAGAAGGAAGGGTGACAAAGTCACAGCAAGATCAAGACCACGTTAACTGTGCTTTTAGATTGGGAAGGTGTTATCCCTCATGCATGCACCCCTCTGGGCTAAACAATTAATAAGGAGTACTACATCAACATTCTTCATCAGTTGAGAGATACGATATGACAAAAACATCTGAAATTGTGGGCAACTGGTGATTGGCATCTTCATCAGGAACAATGTGCCCACTCAACATCCCATCTCATGCAGAGTTTTTTGGCAAAACATCAAATCACCCAGGTGACGCCACCCCACTACTGCCCAGATTTGGCATCCTGCAACTTCAGGCTTTTCCCAAAACTCAAATCACCTTTGAAAGGGAAGAGACTTTAGACCATCTGTGAAAATAGAAAAATATGACAGGGCAGCTTATGGTGATTGGAAGAACTGTGTGAGGTCCCAAGTTGCCTACTTTGTAGGGGACTGAGGTGTCACTGTCCCATGTACAATGTTTCTTGTATCTTCTTTAATAAACGTCTCTTTTTCACAACCTATGGCTGGATACTTTCTGGACAGACCTCAGTACAAACTATGTTTCTCCTAGACGTGCATAACGTTTCACTTAAAGATAGCACTTTATGGCTTCTCTTTGGCACATCTGAATTGCCAGCATCACTACTCTTGAACTTTGGGGCCATTATTGAGCAAAGTAATGGTCCCTTGAACACAAGAGCTGTGATACCGTGACATTGGATCTGATACCCAGCAGGCTACTGAGTGACTAACACCTGGGGAGCCCATACAGCCTGGACACCCTGAACAAAGGGCTGAATCACTTCCTGGGCTGCGTGCGGGGGAGGGTGCCAGATTTCACCATGCTACTCAGGATGGCACGATTTAAAGCTTACGAACTGTGTGTTTCAAAAATTTCCACTTAATGTTTCCAGACGGTGGTTGATCATGGGTAACTGAAGCCGAAGGAAGTGAAAAAATGGATAAGCGGGGGACAACTATGGAATCTTCCCGAGCAGGAGAATCCTTGGTTAGCAAAAAGACACAATCATCTTTTTTTTATTTTATGTTAATCATTGTTCAAGTACATTTTTCTGTCCTTTACTCCCATTCCAGCTCAGCCACCCATCCCTCCCCACCTCCCTCCCATTTCTACCCCTCTAGGTTTTGTCCATGTGTCCTTTATATTTGTTCCTGTAAACCCTTCCCATTCTCCCCTAAAATTCCCTCCCCTCTCCAATCTGGTCACTGTCAGCCTGTCTTCTATTGTCTTAAAACCAGAAAATCAACTCCTCAAAATGCAACTCATGTCTTCTTGCAAACTCATACCCCAGCATCAGCTATATTTGTCAAAGGAGCTTGCAACAAAACATGAAAAACTTATGTGGGTGACCCCAATTTCTGCTGATAATTTGTGTGCTGAAAATTTAGTCATTTGAGAATTTTTAAGAGATGACTTATTGATGTTTCAATGGACTTCAAGATAATCTCAGCATTATATTTATATATAGACACGGACAACAATATGGTGGTACCCAGAGGGAAAGGAGAGTGGAGGGAGGTTGAAGAGGACAAAGAACGATAAACAGGGACAAAAAGAGACCTGCCTTTGGGCTGTGGGTGCAGCACGACGCAGCGTGCAGATGATTTGTTTCAATGCTACTCTTGAAGCCTTATGGCTTTATTAGCAAATGTCACCCCAATAAATTCAATTTAAAAAAAAGAGGAGCATTTGAGATCTTGGTCTCTGAAATATGTCTTCAGTTTGACTCAAACAAACTCATAAAATTCTAAAATAAACCAAAAGCAAAAAGAAAATCTCAGCATAAGTGGATGAACACCCTCAGACATTTTAAAATATCCTTTAAATTTAACTTCTTTTTCCTTCAATAGAAGGCAAGAAAGGTCCCAGAGAGACGTTTCAGTGCGTGGTTGTTCCAATATATGGTCAGCTATAGAAACAGTACAAATGCCTGACTATTTAACAGCTAATTATTAAATGTGAAACAAAGGCTTCACTGAAACAATTTTTTGCCCACTTTGTTTTAAAATCAATATTGGAGGACATACATTCACTAGCCTAAAAAGAATGGGTAATTGGTTAAGAAAACAGTAATATTTTCCACTGTCTTCCCTTCTGTTCATTTATGTCACTCTGACTCAAGACTGAGATGAAGGTATATGTGAGTCACACCTGCAAGAAATCAAGGTCATCATTCGGGAACACAAAGGCTGCTGGGTTTCCCAGGTTAGTCTCTGCTTTAAAAAAACTGACATATGACTCACATACCATAAAATTCACCCATTTAAAGAGTACACTTCAGTGAGGTTCAGTATATTCACAGAAGTGTGTAGCTATCACCACTATGCAATTCCAGAACAGTTTGTACCCTCACCACCTTTTCTAACACTGGCCTAGGGTGTGAGCAGGCGGGCTAGGCCAGTGCTGCATTATCTCAGGGACTCTTCTCGACTCTGGGACCTCCTGGAGAACGGGGCTTTGCGATCACAGAGACATAAGTTTGGAGCTCTCCTCTGGCACTTACCAGCTCTGGGATCTTAGCTAAGTTGCTCAGTCTTTCTATTACTTGGGATTTTTTCACCTGCTAAAATGAAGATAATAATATCTCCCTCAGGGGACTTGAAAGACTATACACAATACACAACACATGCAAAACAGCCAGCAGATTACCTGTACAGAGTAAGCACTGCGAAAGCACAATATCCTACGCCACAGACAAACCTGGTTTACATTCCACTCTTCCCCGAGGTGGCTATGACACTGGAGCTTAAAGAAATTAAGTTTTACACCCAGGCTCTCTTCCTGTTCTGGAAATTACTGCTTAAATCATTGGACAGCAAGTAGCAAACAGTCATCCACTTGGCTCCCTAATGACTTTATGTCCAGGTAAGAAGCCTTCATTTCCCCCTCAGTGTCTGATTGTTCCCAGAGGAAGGTCTTTGACATCAAACACATGGCTGAAATAACATCATCGCTCAGGCTTGGGCCTTGGGGTATTTGACCAAACCAAATAGCTGCAGGTTCAGACAAAATATAAATGAGTGACAGCTAGGCAAATAAAGAATTCTTTTCTTCTTTCTTTTTTTCAATTTTTTAAGCATACTGGTTAAGAGGCCGGGCTTTGGGTTGGGTTCTGGCTTTGCCGTTATAAGGATGTGACATGGACAGGTGACCCAATAACATGGGGTTTCAATCATGTGAAAGAAGGAAATCACCTCCTCCGTCGGAGAGCACCGCTCTGTGGTGCAATCAGCACAGTGCCCCGCTCACCGAAAACACTCAGCCAACGGTGTGAGGGTGCTCAAGTCTTGTCGAAGCCTCTGAATCCCGTCTCCTCTCCCGCCCTCACTGTCTTTAAAATCCTGGAACTTTCTTACTTCAGCTCTGGGGACTTGTTTTATTCTGTTTTGTCCTTTGGAGGAACGTGTGACAGATTAAAACTTCTCTAAGATTTCTTCCACCTG
Organism: Tonatia bakeri; assembly: GCA_004024845.1. Classification (NCBI taxonomy): domain Eukaryota; kingdom Metazoa; phylum Chordata; class Mammalia; order Chiroptera; family Phyllostomidae; genus Tonatia; species Tonatia bakeri. The sequence goes on from PVIA01000092.1 coordinate 26,059, forward strand.
TAGGATAAAATGATCTCATGCTCCGGTCCTAATGAGAAGTTCCTGAAGTCAGAGCTTCACGGAGAGAGGAACGCCCCGTATTCCCCTGTCAGCCAGGAGCTCTTCACTGCGCCACAGGCCCCTGGGCCGCTGCTGATGCCCAGAAACTCTCCCAAGTAACATTTTTAAGTGCAAAGATAAAATGCATCATATTATAAAAGAAGTCAATTAAAATAGAGTTATCAAAAGTATTTTAAAACAAATCTGTAATATAGTCACGTATGTGCTTCTTTATTAGTGGATTCAATAACAAGACCTGGTGGCTAGACTATCATCATCATCATTTCAAATTAACGGTGAATATAAATGATACACTGATATAGCTCAAGAACTTGAATGTGAAATAAAAATCTGTGATCAGTACACCTGAAACTAATATAATACTGAATGTCAACTGTAATTGTAAAAGGAAATATCTGTGATTCCCATTGGTGACAAAGTTATAGGTACTAATAATACTGTGGCTTTGTTGCCTACATTTATCACGGAGGAAAATGCTAAATTTCAGGTAGACATTAGTAAAACTATATATGTATTGTTTTTCTGTCTTCCTTGAATTGTATCCGTGGCCTCAAGGTTAAGAACTCCTGAGTTAAGCCAAGACTAACACAATCCACAACGCCACTGTGGTGATGATGACTTGTCGCAGACTGTTCTAGGATAACCCTACCACTGGCCTAAGGAGGCTTCGGGTCTTTGCATTATGCTTTGCTTTCCCTATTGGGTGAAGGCCTTCAGCCATTATTTATCCACTGTGGTATACTCCCTCTGGAGTGAGGGCTGGAAAATGAAGGATTCCGGTGGGTTTTTGCCATTTGCACCACGCATCTGTCATGGTGGCGAAAGATGAGCCTAGAGGTTGACATGTTTTTCCTGACATCCACTCTTGTCCACCAACTGATGTACTGCATCTCATAAATGTAATTCTTCTTCTTCCTTTCATGTCCCATGCCCCTGGCTACTTCTTGTCTTGTTCATTTACCAGAAAGAGGCTGTGAGCTGTAACTACATTGCCTCGCAGAAAACATTCTCCCTCTTCCTGGGGATCTCAAAGCAACTACCTTTTTGGCCCTTGGACTTGGTTCTGAATCTGGCCAGGCCTCTCATCCGAGTACCATTCCTCCTATTGTCCTTTCTAACCTTTACTTAGCTTTCTGGGTCTTTTTTTTTTTTTTTTTTTGCAAGATGAGAACTTCTCCCAGGTTGGTAGTGTATGATCTCAGGGGCTAAAAGGAATTCTTCGCCTTGTGGTGGCTCTGAAGAACGGTGGTTAGAGAGCATGTGCCCCGGAGACAAACCGGAGCTGAATTCGCGCTGCAATGCCACTGGCTGTGTGGCCCCGGCATGTTACCTAACCCCGCTATGGGAAGAGCACTTTTCTCATAGGGTAGTTATAACAACTAAGTGCTTTAAAGATTATAAGCTTAAAAATACCTGGCATGTAATGAGCACTCAATAAATATTAGTAGTTATTTCCTGTCAGCCCATGGCTGATTCCAGGCTATTATTGTCACTCTCAGCAAAATTCTCCAATTCGCCTTTGCATGTTTTCTCACATTCTGTGTTCCTGGGCCAGTGACTGAAGTGACAACTGAGGGCTCTTTTCAATCTTATGAACCTGATCTAGAGAGATATAGAATCCAGAAGTTATATGATATAATATTGTTAACAATAGCTGACATTTGCCCTGGCTGGTGTGGCTCAGTGGATTGAGCGCTAGCCTGAGAACCAAAGGGCTGCCAGTTCAATTCCCAGTTAGGGCACATGCCTGTGTTGCAGGCCAGGTCTCCAGTTGGGGTGTACAAGAGGTAATCATGCATTGGTGTACAAGGTGCAATGGCAATGCATGGTTGCCATTGATGTTTCTCTCCCTCCTTTCCCCTCTCTCTAAAGATAAATAAATAAACTCTTAAAAAATAATAGTTGACATTTGCTGAAAACTTCCTGCTGTACCAGATACTTATTTTATATCTTATTTAATGTCCCCAACAACCCCTCAAGTCTGTATTATTATTATTCATATTTATGGTTGATGAATCAAGCTTAATCAGGGAGGTTTATTTGCTGTCCAAGATCACACAGATCCTTTCTCTGCCTTGAAGGACATCTCTATGTAGTTGTCTTCCTAAGAGAAGCATCCAGGGTGAGTTATAGACAGCTGCTATTTGCTGGGTTATCTGTTCCCCTCTGAAACCACTCAGGGTTCCTGTACTTGGCCATCTTGAAGGAGACTTGGCTTAGAGGTGGCCATCTGGCATCAGCTCATGCTGCTTTTGTGAAGTCACATGTGGTCCCGGAGTTGCCAGGAAAAAGGATGCCTTGATGAGCCAAAATGCAAATTCCTTAGGAGAGGAAAAGTGAAAGTGGGCTTGTTCACACCGCGCACGACTCCAAGGAAATGACACAACTCGAGAGACACGGTGTCCTGCCCCTAGGCTCCCTCATATTACAGGGGCGTTATTTTACATTTGATAATAAACTTGCCTCCCAACAGACAGTTTTGCTTCTTTGACCAGTAAGAGGGGCAGAGGTGGGCCAAATTCAAAAGAAGTTGATGTCTGAAGTACCAAAGTGGGGTGGCTCCTGACATTCTAAATGCCACCCTCTGGAAAGCTGGGACGGGTGGGGGTGGGGAGCATGTTTTCCTCACCAACCCTGAGTTTCGAGTGGAGAGTTTCTCTTGTCCTAGAGATGAATTGTTCAAAGCAGGCGAAGGCCAGGAGAAGGGAACTTGGGGATCCTTATCTAGTTTGTTCATATCTGAAAGGATTTCTAAGGCCTTCACTGAGGTTTTCAAAAACTCCTCTTTGGCTACTTGTTTTTGCTCTTTCTCTGCTTTCTTCTTTTTTCCTCTTTCCACTTCTTGTTTCCTTCTTCTCTCCTGGTCTTGCCTTCTCCAGAGCCCGTCAACTCTCAGAGGTTCCTTTTCCTCTAGCCAAGTCCAGGACTGGGTCACCTGGGCTTTGAATGCTCTTTTCATCAATAAATTCCTGCGCCCTTTTGTTCTGTTCCTCCCAGGATTCCCTAAGTTATATTTACAGTGACAGGTGGGTCTAAGGGATCTATGATTGCTGGGATTTCAGACCAGCACCACTGATGCCATGGCTCATAGAGTGTTGTCTCAGTGAGTTCACTGAGAGGCATTTAGACAGGTTTTTTAAAAGACCCAACAGTGAGGCGATTGCTGGGGGGTGGGGCATATAAAAGGACTAAACGTTAATGGGAAAATATATAATAAAGATTATATTTTTTAAAAAAACAGGGGAAAATCCCTTTAGAAAAACTATTAAAAGTTAGATTCAAAGGTTTCAAATTTCTAAATGAAGCCTGTATGATCTCCTGCAAGCTATAGTTCCATGCTTAAGTGAGGAGCTCTGGTAAATTCAAGCCAGATCAGCTGCAAATCCTCAGACCAGACAAAGCAGCATGCGGCTTCCCCTTAGATGTCAGGCAAGGGGAACTGACTTGTCTATTTACAAGGCCCAACCACAGAGGTTCCGAGTGAAATACCAGAAGTCCACACAGGCTTCTCCTGAAGAAGGTGGCCCAGCCAAACAATCCAAGAGAAAAGGCTGGACTTCATTTTGGAGGTGTGCTGATGACGCCTTCCTTCCAAAAGGGGATCACTGAAGCTGCCAGAAACCCTTCAATAGATGCCCCCCATGCACACCTATTCCCCATGTAATCCCAATTCTGGAACCTCCCCCTCTGGGTTTTTTTAAAGTGCGGTTCAGTGGTTCTCATATCCCCTATAGAGCTTGTTAAAAACACAGATTGCTGAGCCTCACTCCCAGAGTTTCTGATTCTGTAGGTCTAGGATAAGGTCTAAGAGTTCCTACATCTAACAAGTTCCCAGGTGAGTGGATGTGGCTGGTCCTGGGACCACACTTCGGAAACCACTAGTGCAGCTAACCAATCAAGATTTCCTGGGTTCAAAGGCTTGCCACGTCACTCATGCCCAGGGCTCTTGAACAAGTTAATCTCTCTGTTGCCTCAGTTTCTTCATCTGAAGTAAAAGAACACAAGGATAAGAATGACATTTGTTTCATGATGTTGTTTTCAAGGGCACGTGGGACAATGCATAAAAAGCATGATTTGGTACCTGCACGTGCTATTTCTCAAAACACAGCAATGTTATAGCACTGCTATTTACTCAGGGCCTTTCTGATCCACCTGCTGATGCAAAGACCCTCGGTGTCCCAGGGTTCAGGTGGCCTTAGGTGTTAAAGAGGCTGGACCATGGAGACCTATGAGTCCTGAAGGCACCTTCGCACAGAATCCATAGATGAGTCCTTCTCAAAGTCGGGTATTCAAATCCTGCCTTTGCTGCTCGAAATCCATGAGGCCTCAGCCTAGGCACAGATCTGGACATGTCTATCAACTCCCTGGCGCTGCTTTTTGCTCTGTGACCATGAAACAAGCAAAACCAGAAGAGTCCTGCCTGCTGTCCCAAGCACTAAATTTTATACTGGGCGAATTTGGCTGCATAAATTTCTACTCCCCAACAGCTTAGATTTTCAGAGCTGCTGTGGCTTTTAGAGATTTTGTACAATTTCCTCTGCTCTCCCTTATCATTTTTAAATTAAATTTAAAAAAAAACAAAAACAAAACAAGGAAAATCCAGAGGAGTTCAATCTCTAGACTTGCTTTTTGTTTTTATTATCAACAATCAAGTTAATGGTACACTCTTGGAAAACTATATGCACATGTAGAAATATTTCCCTTTTAAATAGAAGCATTCATTATAACACATATAAATAAATTTGAAAATCTGAAACATAACTTATGACGCTTATGTTCACAAACAAGGTCCAACAGGAAGAAAAAAAGAAATCAGACAGACATGCACCTGATAACAAAAATATATACTGTTGTCTGGACCGTGATCTCTCTAAACACAAAAGAATTGAACCCGTGAGAACCTTAGTACTCCATAAAGACACGCCATAGAGACTACAAGAAGAGGAAAAACATTGTACGGTCACGCAGAAGAGACGGTCTGTACTGATATTAACACGATACAATTGAGTCACAGAACACAGTTGTAGAAAGACACCCCAAAAGTTAAAGCCTCAACATTTAACTAATATCTATAGTTTGTGCCTTTTAAAATAAGAAACCAAAAAAAAATCTCAACAGAGATGTCTAAACTGCGGGGAGAGTGGAATCATCAATATACAGTCCATCCACCACACAGGATGTGAGTCCATGTCGGGTCGAACAGAAGTGCAAACCCAGACACTTCTGCAAACTTGTGTGCACACCTTTCCCTTGCTCCGTAGATTTCTCTGCAGCCACTTGCATGGACTGCTATTGACTCCCATCCAAAGCAGTGCCAAAAAGTTCAGTAAAAGCTGGTGGAAGAAGAAAATGCCGGTGGGGATGGCGGGAGAGAAAAAAAGGGAAGAGTTTCGAAATATGAGACACAGTTTGCAGTTTGCAGATGAAAGGCATCTCATGTATAGGGCATCTTTCAGGGCCGAGTGGCTGCAAAGATTCGGGGTTCGGGAGTTGCGACGGTGTTGGGGTTCGGAAGCGCTAATGGCAGGGTGGTATTCCGCGAGATGGGACAGGCAAGCGGACACGAGGAAGTCATCTTGGCCGCGGTGACAATCTGCAGGAGCCTTCGCCGCAGCAGCCCGGACCCAAGGACAGGAGGGGAAGCGAGGCTGGAAGGCCCCCTAGTCTCCCCCGAGGAGAAGCCCCAGGGGGGTCTGTGCTGTGAGGGGGGCGCCGGTTCAGGGGTTCACGAGATGGAGCCCGCAGACAGTCCCAGCTGCAGCCTCTCCGCTTTCCCCCTTTACCCTTGTTCCCCTTGGATTTTAAAACCGTTTACAAAAATGATTACTGCCTTCCCGATTTTTTTTTAATTATGGGGGATCATTCGTTTATTTTTCTCTTTCTCTAAGCAAGACACTGAGTTGGTTGCGCCCCCCACCCATCTCCACCTGTCGCCTGCTCGGGCCACAGACACACATTCCCAGAGACGGACAGACACGACACGCAGACACAGCCCCCTGAGAGTGCCCCCGAGTCCGGGCCGCGCGGCCACGCCCGGCGTCTGCGCGGCCCTGGGGCAGGTGCGAAGCCGGGGAAGTTTATGTTTTGTTTGGGGGTTCAGAATGGGGGTGGCAGTGGGGTTGACATGGGGGCGACGCCGTTTTCTCTTTATTCTCATCGCGATTACTTTAGGCTCTCCAGGAAAACGCAGCGGCAGCAGCGACGACCGTAGCCTCGGGCCTACCCGCTCGCCCACTCGCCCGCTCGCCCGCCCGGGCCCGGCCGCCGCCGCCGCCGCCCAGTCCCCGATCAGAACATGCTGCTCTTCACTAAGGCGGCTTTGGCACCGTTGGGTCTTTGGAGCGAAGATAGGACGCTGGCGAAGGGACCCCCGAGTGAATCCGGAATGGAGGTGATGGGGCCGGGGCCAGGAGCCCAGCCTTGTCCTGGGCCCGCGGCTGCACCCAGGCCGCCCGCCGCCGCCAGGCCTCCAGCCGCCGCCGCCGCTGCCGCCGCCGCTGCTGCTGCCGCCGCCGCCGCCGCTGCGCTGCCCTTGCCGGGCTCGCCGCCCGGGCCCCCGGGCCCCGCCGTCCCCGGGGCTCCTGCCGGGCTGGGCCCGCCGCCGCCGCCGCTCGCGCCGCAGCTGGGAGTGGGATTGGGGTTGGGGCCCGGGCCCCCGGTGCTGTCCGGGTCGGTGCTTTTGGCCTCCTTGCTCTCGTCGTCCCGGGAGGAGTCGGACTTCTTCCCCGAGGAGCCGTTTTTGGCCGCGGCCGCAGCCGCGGCTGCCGCGCGCTCCTGCTTGCGGAATTTGGCGCGGCGGTTCTGGAACCACACCTGGGCGGAGACGAGAGGAGAGGCGGCGAAAACAGGAAAGAAAAGCGCGAGTGAGGAGGGTGCACGTTCCAGTCCAGTTTGTTTTAAGCTCAGCGCCGCGGGGTACCTCCACGCGCACCCAGCCCCCCAAGTCCGCCCCCACCCCTTGGTTGCTGGTGCACCTTCGGACAAATTTTCTTTGGGCGACTTGATCATGCCACGGAAACGGCGCCTAGCAGGAGAGGTAAAAAGGGCGCAGTTTCCAGAAAGGCACTGAAATGGAAGCCTTTAATTTGGCGGACCTTTGCTCAGTCAACTTTTTGACCACTCCAAACTCCTCCTCACCCATAGGCCTGAAGTCTGAAGTTAAATAATCCCTAATTGGTAGAAGGAGGAGGGGATTTGGGGTTGGCGCTTGCTGCGCACCCTGACTTTTGGGCCTACAGAAGCAAGTGGTGGTGCGCACTGCCCCTCCACTGGGGGGCTCACCTGGAGCGGCGCCATGTCCGTAAAAAGTTAGAATAAGCCTTGGTTCTTGACCTTCGTGGAGTCACAGCCCCTTCGCGAACCTGATGCGAGTCTTAGTTCCCGGGAAGGTGCGCCTAACGCTATGGCTCCAAGTTAAAAGTGCTTGAATTGGGAAGCATTTAGCAAAAATATATATATACATATATTTATAGTACACGGGCAAAGTCTGCACTCTTCCCAAAGGGCACTTCCCGACTGCTTCTGCAACGCTGGCTGTGGTGAAAAATACTTTGCAATTGCGAATATAAATACCCAAGAGCGCGGACCCTAACCCTTCCTCCTGTGCACAACCACTCCAAACTTGGCCTCTCTGTTCATCCATGAACCAAGGGTCCTTCTCGAGAGAGGCCCTGGGATCCCGAACCTTCAGGAGTACCTACTACCCGCTCCCTCACCCACGGCACCCCTCCAGGACCCGGGGCGACCAAGCCGGTAGTTTTCCAGGAGCGTGTACCTGGACTCGCGCCTCGGTGAGGTCGATCTTCAGCGCCAGCTCCTCCCGGGTGTAGATGTCAGGGTAATGCGTCTCCGCGAAGACCCTCTCCAGCTCTTTGAGCTGCGCACTGGTGAAAGTGGTGCGGATACGCCTCTGCTTGCGCTTCTCGTTGAGGCCGCCGTGATCGGTGAAGAGTTTGTATGGAACTGGGGACAACAGAGAGGACAGAGTGTGAGCGAAACGGCCTGGGGAGCGCGGGCCGTGGAGCCCGAATGCGGGGACTTCAAGGTCAGGTGTCACTGGAGCCGCTACCGACGACAGAACAGGAGAGGGACCAAGAGGAGCTGCCGAGAAAAGCCGAGTGAATTAGTTATGTACAGAAACTGGCGCGAGCTTCAGGGGTTGCCGAGGTCCCTTCTGGCACAGAGAGCCCTTGGGTGCGTTGAAATAGAGCATTGGAAACCTCTGAGGGTCGGGACCAGGGATAATGCTTTGATGAGGGGAAGAAAACGAGAGAGGAAAAAAGTCGGAAAACATCAGTCAGAATATCAGGGAACCAAGGAAGAAGTTACCAAACGCTCTCACTGTTGGAACTTTTCAATTCTCCGGAGTTGACCCACCCCAAAAGTTGGGGGAAAGTGTTGCAAATAAAAATAATAAATTAAAGAAATCATCATAAAAATGACCAGCCAAAGAGGTGTGAGCTGCTGTCGGTTCTTTAAAAAAGAGACACTGCCAGTAATGAGCTTTACTCTTTGTTATTTAATTATTTTCTAAGCTTTACGTCTCATCGCAAAGTAAATAAATTATGCCTATCATTTTGGCAGCTTAAGATAATTTTGTTGGCGGTTCGGGTGTGACTAGGATAGTGTAACCCTGTAAGTGAATTACCCCTCCCTGCAATCGCTTCTAACGTGATAAATTCTTTCATTTGTGTAAGCAAATTTCGTTTGGTAAATACTAAACACATTTCCATTTTCAAATGCAATCAAGGCTTCCTATATACGAGAGGAAAGGCAGCTTCCTCCGCCGAGAAAGCTGGAGGTCCTTACCTGCGGCGTACGGACTGCTCTGGTGGTCCCTGAGGGTGCCGAGGCTGCAGGATCCCGGCGTGAGGGAAGGGCAGCCGGACGTGGCCCCAAAAGTGGTCCTGATCGGGTTATACTGGAAGCCACTGGCCTGGCTGCAGGAACTGAAGTCAGCATAGGCTGAAGCCAGGCTCGAGGTGTCCATCCCAGCCATACAGGACTCGTAGGCAGAGGAATTGAGGTAAGAATATTCCATTTTATACATTGAAAAGGCTCTGGATGGCTCAGCCAAGTGGAAAAACGAAATAAAAGATGGGTATGGAGAAGGTGGCTGGAGTGGGGAGATGTGCACAGCTCAACGCCTGCCTCCAAACTGGCCTCCTTACTACCAGCAGAGCCTAGTTTTATGAAAAAGCCTCCTATGAGATGCCTTGTCTGAGGTCTCTAGAGCATATAGTCCTCATAATAAACTTGGCTCTTTCCACTTGGACAATAGCAAAGCGGTTGGTCTTATTGCTGGCGCTTTTTACATGACAATAACTCATCCGTCTATTGGGCTGGCACTGGGGAACTGAGCTGTCCAACCTCCCTATCATTGATTCCTGCATCTCTAATTAGAATTTAATACCACACCATTACGCACTGAGCCCCTGATCCTCCCTTCTAACCAGCTCCCTGCCCTTTAATTCAATCACACTACTTGGAAATAATGAAAGTTGGGTGACGATTCTCCCTGATCCAATTTCCCCAAGCTTTTAAGCCTTTTTAACTGATCATATACCTTAGGCATAAATTGAGATAGTGTGTATGTTTTCCTCCTTCTCCGTCCTCTTTTCCCCCCTCGGTTAGGAAGAAGAAACCTTGATGTCATAGAAAACCTGTTTTGTGAGAGTGTTACACGCTCAATTTAACAACAAGCCTACCCCCCGAAGTGCATGAAATGTCATAAAGGACTGGGACATTGGCAAGACTCAGGCGCCCTGTAACATAGAGTAAGTGGGCCAAGGGGGTTTCTGTGAACTAAAAGCGGATTTCTTTAAAATACACCTGGTAGAGGGTTTTTTTTTTTTAAAAAGAGCATCTTATAAAATGTATTTCTTGTCGCGCCTTAACGTGCTTTTCTAGAGACACAGCTTACATAGCTGCTTTAAAAAAAGAATAAAAGAACAATGCTGTTGAATGTAAAACATCTGGATTTTCAACCGATGGCTTCTTTGCACTGGGTTCTGTCTGTCATAGTGCGAGCTTTGCATTGTGTCAGTCTGGAGGTTCTTTGCTGTTGTTCGTTTTAATTACGCCATAACTGGCCAGTGGACTCGAAATGTCCCCCAGTGGGGCTCGTCCACCCCTCTCGGCTCTCTCCCTCTCTTCCGTCGCCTCCAGGTTTTCAGGTGCCCACAATTCCCCACAGACCCCAGGCTTCCCGCAGAGGACTGCTGTCTGTTGCCTTTCAGGTTCGCCGACTGCGGTGAGCCCAATCCTTGCTCTGTAAACGCCCAGGCTCCAGGTCGGGCACTTTTCTGGCCCAACTGACTCCTTGGGCTCTTGGGTGCTGGCGGCCCGGCACAGACAAAGAAGCAAGCCTTGATTTGTGGACCTCGGCGGCCCCATGATTTAAGTGGAGCGTAATTTTCATTTGGTTCGTTAGACTCCAGCAGAATAAGGAAAACTATTTTATTAAACCCTTCCTCTCGGTGGACAAGAGGGGGAATGCTTAGTTGAATCGCCGTGTGGTGTAAACAAACCCTGGATATTTTATATGAATTAAATGTGTAGATAATTAGTTTTATTGCATTCATTACCCCCTTTATGTGCTCTGTAACAAGTCAGTAATTAAAGTAACAAACTCATAAAGTCTTTATAGGGGCATTTAGGCGTTCAGTGTTTGCCAAACTAAGTGGTTTAATTCGATGCTAGTGCCGGGGAGCGGATGGGCGCCCGCTCTCCACTGCCACTGTGCTTTATTGCGCACTAAACTGCAGCGGACGCCGTAATGGATTAAACAGAGACAGCGGGCCCCCAGCCCTGCGCTTCTCCGCTGGGTGAGTTTCAGGCTGGTTTCAGGTGGTGGCGCGTCCTCTGGACTTGAGGAAGCGCTGCTGGCGCGAGTGCAGGCAGCGGGGCTTGCGGAGGAGCCTGCTGATAGTTTTATGGGGAGGGCTGATAGTTTTATTGCAGTTGTATGTTGTACAATGCGTATTTGATAAAGAAGGGCCCTTGGTGACCAGTGTGTACTTTTTTGTGCACGGAGGTGGAATGAAAATAAATGTATACAAGGTTTTACTGCGTCGGGAAACAAATTGCAACGCTCTAAATGGTTTTTCTTTATGGTCACCAGACAAGAGGAGAAAAGAGAAGCAAACATCTGTCTTCAGTCCCCTAAACCTAAAGGCCAGCAAAGACGGATGTGAATCCAAGTGTTATTACAGTGGGGATTTATCTTTATTTATCCCGCTCTCATGAATATGAATCTGCTTTCGGACCGGGAGGCGGCTGTGCCTCTTCGGACGCTGCTCATGGAATTTCCCCACCCTTACTTATCCTCCCCCCACCTTCATTGATGTGGGGGGTAGCTTATCCGGCACAAGACTGAGATTGTCCAAGTTTCTGGAATCTCTCGGACTTTGGGGTGGGGCGTGCTGCCCTGACCTCGTTGCCCCCGGCCTGCACCCCTGGGGGATGTGGATGTGGGGAATGGCCCTGAGTGGGACACCCTGGCCCACTCACCTCCTCCACCCCCACCCCCACTTCGGTGGGGTTTAAACGCGTTTCTCTATAGAATAGAATGGTGTGCGTGTTAGGGAGGGGATGTGTTTGGCTTCAAAGCCCATGGTTGGCAATAACCAGCTCCACACCCCTCTTGGCGCCCACTCCTCGGCACCGGGGCTGTGTCCCTGTCCGGTATAGAGCGTGCCCTCGGCCCAGGAAGCCTCATCCTGGCCCGCGCCCCTGGGGTCTCACACTCGAGATAAGTGCAGGGCTTTTCCACCTAGAGTCATAACTGGCAGTCTCCAGGTCCCCGCACCAGGGGTCCAGAAACTGGCGGTGGAGTTGGAGTGTGTGGGGAGCTGGGAGGAACAAGATTAATCTGGGCAGCCTTTGAGGATGCTCTCGGGCGATGATGTTGAACTTTGGGATTTAGTCTGCGCTAGAGGAAGTTCTTGTTTGCAGGGGACTTCGGGGTGGGGAGCGCGGTGTGCAGTTCAGGAGAGCTGATGTTGACGAGGCTTTTGAAGATGACACCGGGAAAAGCTGTAGGAGCGAGCAAGGACTCCGCCACCCGGCTGGGACGAGGGAAGTGAGGTCGTGGGTGTTCGGGAGTCAAGGGGCAGGCCTGGCAGAAGCCTGTGCCGGGGACCTGCTCGCCTGTGCCAGGCTCCTTCTCCCTGCCCTGCACTACCCGTGGCCTGCGCTCCCCAAAGCCCCTTGTCCACAGCGCCAGGGCTCTCTCAGGTGCCGGGGCCTGTCGCAGTCTCCGACTTCTCTCCAGGCGCCCCCTGGTGCCCGGCCTCCCCACGTCTGGTGCCTTCTTTTTGTACTAGGAGACCTCGGAGCGCCCGGACCGCACGGTCGGATGAGCAAACGCGCTCGACTTCATTTTCCCCTTTGTAGGCCTTGTAGGTTTATTTGGTTCAGTGTCACCGTCCTTCTCCCCATCCACCCCCCCCCCCCCGTCCATAGCCTGTTGTCCCCTTTGCCCGTCTTTTGTGGCCAGGGGTCCTGCTTCTGCTCCAAAGATGAAAGGCCTCTGGGGCCAGGCCAGAGCCCCAGTTCCAGCGCCCTGTTTTGTTCGAGTTGTGCTTTCTACACGCGAGCTCTCCCCTAAAAGTTGTACCAAATGGTTAATTTAATTATTCCAACTATAGACCAACTGCTTCAGCAGCCTCCACCACGCGTCTGGGGGGAAAAAAAGAAACCATCTATAAGAAATAATCTAATAAAAGTGAAGTGTAGAAAAACCCCTCCTGATTTTCAACCGGCACAAATAGAATTAGAGCTTCAGCATCCTTTTCCCAAACAGACCTTTTGTCCAGATCACAACTTCAGCCAACCAGCAATGTGTACAGCGCCTGCTATTTATTTTAATAGAGGCGGGTGGGTAGCGAGGTGGACTGATAGATAAATGGCCGCATGGATAGATGGATGGTTGATCCATCTTCCTCTGACTTTCCTTTCTTAATATGTGTACATGGCTGATTTTTTTCCCCTGCTGATTTTTTGAATCAATAATGGAAAGGCAATGTTATGTGGTAAAAGGGGGGAAAAAAGGTCATTTAAAGCACACAAAAAAAGGGAAGAGACTACCGGCATATACACCATGAGAAAAAAAATGTTTACATGCTACCCAGTACTAAATGAGAAAGGTTGAAAGTTTAAAAGAAACTTTTCTTTCCTTTTCTTTGCCATTCATAGGAGGGTTTCTTTTTCTTCTTCTTTTTTTTTTTTTTTCCTTGAAAGTCAGAAAGAATGTTAGAAGACAAGGAAACAAAACAGCAAACAAAATGCCATTGTATTGTAGTAGCAATTCATGGGAAAACGCTTGTCAGCCTCCTAATGCCTCACTCCTAGGAGGCTGTTTTACCGCAGGCAAAGCACAATAACATGGGAATGAATAAAATATTAAATACCAGTGAGAGTTTCAGAGGAATTTTCTTTTTGATTGCTTTATTTGAGGCTGCATCCAAATTATTCCCCCACAGTGAGGCCACTGCCTGGCAAAGACTCAACTCAGAACCGACAGTTCTCTCAGCCACAGAATTAAAAGATAAGATTTGTCCTCAGGTTTCTAAAACAAAAGTGAAAACAAAAAACACAAACCATAAAAAAATCCATTTCTGCAGACAGCAGCCTTTTTCACTCACCAGCACCAAGAAAATTACCTGGACGCACTGGGACACCATTTCCCCAGGACAAAGAGCAAACCAACCACAGCATTCCCAAACATGAAGATTGCTGATATAGTTGTTCTCTGAGCATTTTGCAATTTTCACCACATTTTCCATTTCTTAGCAACCATAATACACATGTTTCATAATAGAGACTTTTTGTACTTCTGGTACCTAACCTTGTGGCACTGTGACACTAGCAATTATTAGCTGATTGACAATAGTGTATGCAAAGCAATGAACACAGTGTTTGGCACTTGGAAAGAATCCAGTGGATTTTAGACACCAGCATTATGATCGTGGTGATGATGATGGTGGTGGTGGTTCAGCTGTATATTAAATACTTGACTTTGGACTTTAGATAGTGCATGAACACCCTCTTTCCTATTGAGTGTTCATTATACCTGTGAAGAGGGTAGACAAATCAAAGCATAGCCAGCCTCTAAGTTGCTGAATGGGAGAAAATAAAACAATCAGGCAGAGAACTTCTATCTTTTAGGAACTTGCTATAAGGCATGTGTACATATAAGTTAATTATATGTTTTGTCTTACATTATACACAGAGTTTATGCATGGCTAATGTGGTACTCTACTCCTGTATGTAAATGTTGAATGCTCAGGGTCATGTCACTTTAAAAAGCATTTGCACTGGGTTAGCTGTGTGGATTTGGGCTGAAGCATAGATGGTGTTTCTGCATTTGGATTAACTTCAGAGGAGCCCCAATATCCTCCCTTTAAGGACATCATCATGAAAGAGCCACATTCTGCTCCTCTCATCCCCACCCCCCTTCACCAATGCTATAATTAGCAGAAGGGGCTGCCTATTACCTTTTTTTGCAGGAGTTTGGCTAATAGTAGTAACATCTGCTGGGCTGGGGTGGGGGAGACATGGGGCATTTGATCAGAGGCACAGATGTAAAAGTGACATCTGCTTGTAACAAAGAAAGGAGAAACAAAATTAAATTAGGTAGGGAGGCCTCTCTGTCTGAACCAAAGGAGGGGGAAAAACTATTTGAAAAAGGAGGGGAAAAATCCTGAGTCCTAAGCAAGCCTGCAGGGCTCAGAGGAGCACTTGCAGGAGAACCGTGATTTTTCTGGGCCAGAGCTGCTGGAATAGTTGGGGCAGCGGCATCCTAAACTAACAATGTCCTGAGACCTTGAAGTCATATGTTTATGCCCTAAAGAAAATAGTCAGGTGAGGTTATCCTCCTGGGCTGAGCAACATCCCAATGAAAGCAATGTAAAATGAACTGAGAAGTCACTTCCAGGTAGAAGACAGGAAGAAGGTAAGCCTCTGGTGCCAATGACCCAGTATAGCTGGGGGTTAATTTGGGAAGAAGCAAATTTTTATTTCACAGATATATTAAAACTCCTGTCAACTACTAAGAATGAGCCATTTTCCACTGGGCTCTGATGTGTGTTTAGAAGACTGTATTTGGCGCTTAAAACCTACATGATACTTGAAAGAGGCTCAATGGGAGGAGGGGGCGGGCAGAGGCAATATGCTCAACCCCCTCCCAACCACTGTGCTAGGAAGCCACATGTGTCCAAAGGGGCATTCTTTTTTGTCCTCCCCTCTGTAAATTTCTCCGAGTGGAACAGATTATGACAGCTTTATATAAAGTAATTTCACAAAGATAACAGAAACCAATGGACCAGATTCCCTCAGCTTCCCACTTCCCAACCTATACAAAAGTCAATAGCTGTGCCCACTTGCTCCTCTGTTTTCCTGCTGCATGCAGAAGGGGAGCCTATTCCAACCACAACTCAGTCCCCCTACCAGGCTTTGAAGTCTGGTCTCGTCCACTGGCTCAGGGACTGCTCCCAGTTCTTCCTGTCATTGGATCTTCAAACTCTCCTGCTCATCTGGACATAAGCTCTTGCCATCTAAACATGCTCAAGCTACACTCGTATTAAAAACCAAGCAATGAACACTATTTTATTTCCTGGCTAAACTCCCTTCTTCCCTTTATAGTCACATATCTTGAAGGAGTTGTCTCTACTCAGTTTTTATTTCTCTACTTCCCAAGTACTCCATAGCTTCCTCCAAAATGGCTTCTACTACCTCTGCACAAATTTAACATTTCTCATGAAGATCACCAAATCCATTGAGGATTTTCCTGGTCTCGACTTATTTGAATGTCTATGTCACTAGGGCTGTATAACAAATATGTCCAAGTCTTTTCATTTCTAGACACAGAGTAGGATTTTACTTCCCTAGCCCCAAGAAGTTACATGTGGCCATGTGACTTGCTTTGGCCAATAAAAATTGAATAGCAGTGTAAAGTGTGATTTCCAGGTGGAAGCATTAAGAGTTAGGGTTCAAGTATCTATGCTCTCTCTTTTGCCCTGCTTTATGGCAGCCGACAGAGCTCAGGTGGTGGCTGCTTTTTCAGCCTGAGTTTCGGAGTAAGGAAACCATGGAGAAGAGATTGCAGCACACCCATAATGGGCATGTAGTTTCTTAGCGTATCACAGAAGGATTCTGAAAGAGGGGACATGCTCTATGCTGAGTACGAAAGGAGGATTAGGAGGGAAAAATAATTGGTGGTGAAGTGGAAAAGCAGGGAGGTACAGGCATAGGAATCAGTGATAGAATCCTAAGCCCAAGGAAGCACAGTGTGGTTGGGAATCTGTAAATAGAATAGTTCGGTTTAGTTTTTTGCTAGGCCAGGAGAGATGGGGAGGCAGAGATGACAAACAAGGAAAGCTTTGAGGAGATAGAAGATAGGAGGGAGAGGATGAAAGCAGGGCCCACAAGACTGGGGACACAGTGTAGTATGATTTGGGGGGAAGGAATGGAAGAGTAGGGAAGTCAAGAGAGGAATTAGGAAGATGTGGCCCTAATCTAGGCAAGAAATACATTTCTCGGAATAACACTGTCAGATAAAGAGAAGTAAAGGATTCAAGAGATGCAGAAGTCAAGTCTTTGGTCCAGCAGAGTATACAATTCTTCTGCCCAGTCCTGGGATTTCAGGGGGGGCCAAGAGAGTACCTCATGACAAAAACTCTCCCAAATCTGCTGGCGAGATCTGCGCTTCTCTAACTTGAGTCTAGAGATCCTCAATAACACGCTTACTTCTCTGGGTTTGGAAGAAACTGATGGTACCAACCATTCATTCATTCACTCACTCATTCAACCCGTAGTTATCAAATACCTACTATGCCCTAGAAATCTGCACTTTAGGGTACAGTGGTTCAGATATTGTCTTGAAAGCTGATTTTGACAAGGAACCAACCCAGACACTGCAGGCTTCTGAGTGGAAGGAAGGCCACTGGACTGAAGTAGCGCCCCCCACAGAGTAGCACAGGAAAGTGTGCGCACTGAATTTGCAGGGACCAGGACTCCACACTGGACTGGCCACCAGACCTGTCGCTGCTTTATCTGAGGAAGACCTTAGTTGCCTCGGGTACTGGGGTGAGAATTAAGTCCTAACATTCTATTCGTTGATTGGGGGACAGCCTGAGAACATGTTCTACATATATTTCTAAATGAAAGAAAGAACATAAGGGGCAGTGTATATGGTAGGAAATCAGAGGACGCATTTGGAGGGTGGGGAACAGTGCAACATGGAGAACAGAGTGAGGAGGGTGATGGTGGTCTGTCCTCCATCCTTCATATTAAGGTCTTAGGATGTTGTGTGTTATTCCTGCTGGGAGTATTTTCAAATGAAGATGTCAACAGCCAAGTGTCACAGAGGGAAGAAGCACTGATGGTGAGATAACAGGCATTCTAGAAGTGTTGGGGGTGGGTGGCTATTATAGGGAAGGGATGCTTCCCTATGTCACTCCTGTGATACCTACTAGGTCTCCATTTCCACCCCCCCAAAAAAAAGCATGCCGAGTTCCTGGTAGTCAGGGGCTTTATCTATGTTGCCTTCGTCATACACAGAATTAATTCCAATCACAGGGTCTTGCATGTGAGTCAGCCCCAGGAGCCAAATGAGAGACGTATTGGGAACACTGGAGTCATTCACGGTTTGAAAATGCTCAGGCTTGAAATACATATAAAAATGCATGAGAATTCTAAAGCTTCTAAAAATATTTTTTTTCTGGGCTCCCAAAAGATCCTGTGGTTGTTTGTTGGTTTGTATCATTTTGTTTTACTTCAGAAGTTTGTGGGTTTTGCCAGTAATATGCTGCAGCATCATGCATTTTAATGTGAATTTCAGCTGATTCAGAATCTAGAAGCAAATGTAATCCAGTACTCAGGGACAGGCACCACGTGTCCCAGACCTCAGGAGCCAGAAGACAATAAAATGGTTACAATGATGCATGTTTGTAGTATTTCCCCAGTTAGATGTAATGGAGAATATTAATTTTCTTTTTAAACACACATTTCCTCTCTCTCTCTCTCATTTGTTCACTGTCCTAAGTTACACAGCAGCCTCAAGAATTATGACTCTAAGAGTTCTAATCACAAACTCACTTCTAACTCTTACTTATTCATAAGCCTTTCCCATTTGAGACTGGGTGTGGGAAACAAGAGGAGGAAGGGACATTTTTTTTAAGAAGGGGCAGGGAGGCTGCTAGGAGGGAAGTGGGAAAGAATAATGGACAGAACAGCACAGTGAGTCACATAAGAGACTACAGCACAGAAGCCAACAGTGTTAACCCAACCTCAGGAAGACCTCTTGAAGGAGCAGTGCTAACCGCTGAGCGGGAAGGCACAGAGAACACCCATGTGGACCAGACAGTTTCCTTCTGGAGACTAGGCTGAGGCCACACTGGGCTTTTTGAGCTTGCCTGGGCCAGACCTGAGTTCCTGGGGAAAATTCCTTATTTAGCAACTATTGCACAGTCATCTTCCGCCCATCTGCTGAGACTCTCTTACATCTGAAGGAGTCACTGATTCTGCCCTTCATCTTTGAGTGCAGGGAGGGGGCAGAGAAAAACCTTGAAGGGAGGTTTCAGCCACTCTTGGGAGGTGGTCAGGTCAGAGCAGACTGCACCCAGCGGAGAGGCAGAACTGTGAAGCCCCAGAGCTGGCCCCCTCCTTATTTCATTGTTCATGACTTCTTTCTTCTATCAAAGTAGTAAATAGTCATTATACATAAACACTTTAACTTTCTTATATAACTTTTCAGTGTTCTTTCTTCCATGTGTAAAAATAATTTTTAATGGGGAACTTCCTCTATGGACTCTTCGTAACCTCCTTTTCCCCTTCGGTGATGTCTCGTGAACACTATCCCACATCACGACGCATTCTTCTGTCATTTTTATTGGTTATATGGCATTACATTGCACGATAAGTCATGGTTTATTTAGTCAACTCTGTTCCCTTTGACGTTTAGCTTGCTCCTTATTATTAAAGTATATTTAAAAATTCTGCTGTAGACTTCCTGTTAGCCTGTTCTCAGTGCCTATTCACGTGGCTTGCTAAGAATTAACCCCTAAAAGTGCGATTCCTTGATCAAAGAGTACACATCTTCTAAAAAGCTTTGGATGGGTGTTGCAAAATCTCCTTCCAGGAAGGCAGTGCCAGCTTACATCTACAGAGCAGAATACGACTCACCAACACAGGGTAGTACCAGCAAAAATTTTGCCCACCTTCTTCCAACTGTGCTATTGTAAATGAGCAAGACTTGTTAAGAAAGAAAGAGGAGAGGTTGCCTGAAGAAACTAATAATCCTATCCAAAAGAAAGAAATCAGTCTGGGCTGGTATGGCTCAGTTGGTTGGAACATTATCCCATAAACCAAAAGGTTGTGGGTTCGATTCCCAGTCAGAGCACATGCCTGGGTTGCAGGTTTGTCCCACAGTCAGGGTGCATGAGAAACAAATCAGGGATGGGTAATTTTTAAGGATAACAGAGTCCTGTAAGAATAGCCAATAAATGGGTTAAGAATGTGGTATATATACATACACAATGGAATTATGTAGCAAAATAAAGGAATGAGATCTTGCCTTTTGTGACTACGTGGATAGATTTAGAGGGTATTAGGCTCAGTGAAATATGTCAGACAAAGGAAGATAAATATCATATGGTTTTGCTCATGTGGACTCTAAAAACAAAACAAACAAGCAAACAAACAAAAACAGACTCATAGAAACAGAGACCAAAGGGATAGTTACTGGAACAGAGGGGTTGGGAGGGCAGGTGAAGAGGGAGAGGGGAGACGATCAACTATACTGTGGCATTTACACGGTGGAAGACAATTCCTGGAATTAGTGGGGTGATCATCACATTGTAAGGTATCAAAATGTTGAATCATGATATTGTACATCTGAAACTAATATAACCAGTATAAAATTGTATGCCAAGTATACTTTTTATTTTTTTAATTGTTCAATTATAGTTGTCCCCATTATCCCCCCATTACTCTCCTCTGCCCTACCCACCCCCACCTCCTGCATTCAATCCTCCCCACCCGGTTGGCTTTGTCCATGGGTCCTTTATATGTGTTCCTTGACAACTCTTCCTCTGCTTTCCCCTGTTATCTTTTTTAAAAGAATAGAGTCAAAATGTCAAAGTCTACTTTATTCAAAAAATAGAAATCTGCCCTGGCTGATGTGGGTCGGTAGATTGAGTGTGGGCTGCAGACCAGGGGGTCACTGGTTCGGTTCCCCGTCGGGGCACATGCCTGGGTTGTGGGCCGGGTCCTTAGTGGGGGCCACTTGAGAGTCAACCACATGTTCATGTTTCTCTCCCTCCCTTCCCCTCTCTCTAAAAATAAATAAATAAAATTTTTTTAAAAATTAAAAAGAATGACTCTATCATTTAAAAAAATAGAAATCTAATTATGACAAGGAGGCCTTTTTCTTATGTATAGAACTAGGTGATAAAAGGGCAAATTCACTAGTTGGGACTGAGTTTTTTGTTGTTCAGAAATGATAAGTGTTTGCTCTACTGGCAAACGCCTAAATTTTCAGAAAGGGAAGGAAAACTGGTTCTGAAACCACAGGTTGGTGAACTTGACAATTTCATGTAAAATTCTAGACTGCATTAAACAATAATTATGGGACATCTCCCACATATAGAAAGGAAAGAGAATCATATAAAGGAAGCATCACAGGCCTCTCATGGTCAGCCTTATTTCACCATTTCCACCCCACCCTCACCCCCGCCGTGCTGACCCCACTGCACCCCATGCTGCTTGGTTAGTTTGAATCAGACTTGAAAAAAGGTTCACTCACGGCATTTGGTTTCTATGTCCCTTAAGTTGCTTTTGATGTCTAGGCCGCTCCCCGCGTTTTTCTCTTTACTATTTATTTTAGAAGAAAATAAGTCACATGTGCTGTAGAATTACCCGCATTCTGGATTTGGTGGATTGCCTCCCCAGGGTGTTGTTTAATTCTAGCTCTTTCTATTTTCTGTGGCCTGGTGGTTGACTTTCAAGGCTGCATCAGGTTCAGGGTCAGTTTTTTTAACACACACACTTCATACAGATGGTGCTGTGTACTTCCCACTGTACTGCCCCAGGAAGTTGGTTGTGTCTCTTTTTATGATGTCAGATTTGATGTGCAGTGTTGGAGTATTATCAGCTGGAATTACCCATCATAAAGTTTCCCATCTGCTCTTTGCCCAATGATTTTAGGAGCCATTCATTATCATTCCATAGATTACATAATTTTATACATCCAGTAGATGCAAAACAATAATATTCTAATTATATCATTTTTGCTAATTTATTAGCTAAAGCACTTCTGTAAAGAAAAAAAAACTTTCCTTTATCATTTATTTAGAACCTAAGGTTGGTGTGGTAATGTAGGGAAAGTCAGGATAAATGCTGACTCCTTCCCCTTTATTTACCAGTTTCCAGCATAATGAGTCTCCTCCCTGCTGTGTCCTTCCGAGATCACCACTGGGGTCTGGGGGAGGTTTGGGGAGGCAGGAGTCAGCATCATGAACTCATGGGTCTCAGTATGTTTTGTGCATTTTCTTTCATTGCAGTAATTATTCTTATTCGTGCTCAAATGACCCCGATTCTGACCGGTGGAAGCCTCTTCAATTGGTTCCTCAGTTTTTTTGACAGGTTCCAAATGGTCTCTGATAGCTTTCTTGCTAGCTGGTGTGACAAGAGGTCCCAGGCTCATCTTTTACACTTTTTCCCTAGACCTGGTACCAGCTATTTCTCAAAAGATCCCTGGTTATTTTTAGTGGGAATTGGTATTAGAGACCACATTGTGGGTCCTCGATTGGATTTTGGAATGAGTGATTTATGAGTATTTGGAAAGGAATTGATGGTCACTAGGCACCAGGGTCTAGTTGAATTAAAGTCATCATACATTTATTAAATGAGACATGGTTCACTGTAGATGAAGGCGAGGAAAACAGGCATAAGGAAGCAACCGGACAAAATAGTACGTATAAAGAGCTTTGGGGGAAATAAACCAGGTGTAAAATAGTTATGCCTGGAGTCAAGGAATAAAGCTCAGCAAGGAGGTGACGTCTGAGCAATAGAAACAGGCCGGCAGGCAAGACAGAATGGAAGAAGATGCTGGGCAGGGAGAAGACCACGAGCAAGGCCTCAGAATCATCAAAGTGCGTGGCGTGTTTGAAGGAGTCGGATTTGCTTCATTTCCTCTGACAGGGATAGTGGATCCAGAGAACAGCCCACCGCAGCAGACATAATGCATCTGGACTTCAGCAGGGCATTTATCCAGGCCTATCATGATATCACTGTGGACAAGATGGAGAAATACGCACTGAACGAGAGGACTATTAGATGAATTAACAACAGTTAGGTGAATAAATGAACCCAAAGGATGCTGATTAGTGAACTGACGTCAGCATAGAGGAGGGTCTCTAGTGGAGTGACACAGGGCTCTGTCTAGACATTTTTATCTATCATTTAGATAAAAGTATAGAGCGAACACTTAGCAAGTCTTCAGAGTACATGGAGCTAAGTGGAATAATGAGTAGTCTTAGTGACAGAGTCTGGATTCGAAAAGATACTGGCAAGTGGAGCTTATTGGGCTAAAAATGTAAATGTAAATTTCCACAGCACAGTGAAAAACAAGCAAACAAACAAACAAGCAGACTCACCTGGGAGAAGCCTGATTCGCAGAACATCCATGAAAAGGATTCAGGGTTTGGATCAGCACGATGCATTGTTCGTGTGCATGGGCAACAGCAGAGTGCGCAGAATGTGGTGGGGTCCTTGTCAACCGAGGTATGCTCACATACCCCCGGGAGAATACTTTGGAAGAGCAACTGGGAGACAGACTTCCATTCTGCAGAAGAACATTGTAACAGTTTCCCAGCGGTGAAGTACGCCGCCCCGCAGATCAAACCTGCCATCATAAAAACAGAGGCAACTAGTGAAGAGGTTCTTGAGGAGACCTGAGCATCATAAGAAAGAATCAGTCTCTTCTGTACCAGAGGGTCCATGACCCCTGTCCTCCTTAACTGCCTCCCTTTAGGATCCCAATCCTCTTGCTACTCACCTGGGTGCTTACGGTTCACCCTGAAATGTTCTTCATTCACACAATGCCCCACATTCGGTCTCTTCATCCCCCTACACACCACTGTCAAAGTTGTCATACTGCATTAAGAGTCAGGAGGGATGGATTCTGGTTTCAGTTCTTCTCATGCTAATTCTAGGACCTTAGGTGTAGTAGATCAAAGATAGCTGTGAATTCTTTGATGTCCCTCCCACTGAGAGATGGAGGCTAACTTCCCTCCTCTTGCATCTGGGCTAGTCTCAGTGACTTGCTTGGCCAATCAAATGTGGTAGAAGCTGTGGGCTTCTCTCTAGAAGTATCCACTAGGGACGACCAGAGAGAGATGCCCGGAAAGGCCCAGCTGTCCGGCCCTCGGACATTTGAAGTCCCAGGTGCCATGTGAGGCAGAGATATCACCCTCTCCAAGCACAGACCAAATTTTACTATATTTGAGAGCAAAAAAAGAGATTGTTACATTTTCAGCCACTAAGTCTTGGAGTGGTTTAAAGCACAGCAGTAGGTAACCAGAACATCAGGTCAGTTGTCGCAGTCTTTGGGGATCAATTTTCAACCTGTAAATGCGGTGCAAGGACTTCGTATCCTCTAAGGACTACTTGTATTCTGACATTCCCTGTAGCAAACATTTGTGGTCCCAGGACACCTTTATACTGTTAAAACTTGTTCAGGACCATGAAGAGCTTTTGTTTATATGGATTATAGCTAATGGTATTTGCTATATTAAAAATTAAAACTGAGAAAAATGTAAGATACTTACTTATTATTTTATTTAAAAAATAAAAATCCATGAACTGTTAATACAAGTAAAATCTTTTGATGAAAATAATATTTTCTAAAAGAATGAATTATTAAAGAGTGACATTGTTTTACATTTTTATAATTTCTTTAATATTTGGTTTAATAGAACCCACCCAGACCCTCATACCTACCTCTTTATTCACTGTTGCAACATCACCTGTCATGTAACTTCTAGAAAACTCCAATGTCCGTGAGAAAGAATGAAAGTAAACATTGTGTTAGTATTGTTATAAGAATAGTTTTGACCTCAAAGACCCCCCCACAATGAGTGTTGGGGATTTGAGGGGGTCCCCAAGTCATACTTTGAGAACCACTGCTCTAAAGAAATTATGCAGAAAATTAATCTATACTCATTCACTTGTAGCTGATAACATTCAACAAGGACAAATTTTTAGACTAACTTGCATTTCAACAAGGAATAAAGTCTATCTCAGATGGATCAATCCCTAATAGAAGGATATCCTAAACAACGGCAGTCCTTTGTCTGGTTAAGGGTCCCCTCTCCTGGCCCATTTCACAGGCTGCTGCCCACTCAGCTTCCACTGACTCTGGTCCTGGCCAGAGGGAGGCCATGGCCCTAACAGTAGGCCCATCGGAGACTAGAAGAGGGCAAACAGGCAATCAAGTTCAGTCCACGCACGGCTCCTTCACTTTGAGAGAACATACCTTTCTTGCTTTGTGGATACAGAAGCATTTAATGAGTATCCACAAAGAAGTTGAGATCGCAAACTCTCACTGTGCCCACTCGAAGCAATCAGACTGAGTTTTTCATCATGTTGGAAACTATGAGAAGAGACTGTTGTAACATAGAGGTAATATGCTTATTTATTTTAATTAAATTGTTGAAAATCAGAAATGATATCATATCTAGCCTTTCCTAGCAATGTAGACATTTCCCAGAACTTTTAGCTGCAGATTTTTAGTAATTGCATTGTGCTAATCAACTAAAATGGCCCAGTGTAAATGTTAATAAGTAAACATAATCATAATCATAACCCTAGACATATCCAGTTGCCAAGGACTTCAAGAAGTCATTGAGTCTATCTCTCTGTCTCCAGGCATGCTCTATCTTCCCATCGGTTCTCAGCCGAAATTATGTCAGGAGATGTGTTCTGCGTTGGGTTACCTCTTCCTGCCTTCTTTACATTCTTTTCAGATACCCTAGACCAGAAAGAAATGACAATTAATTTAAACTACTTTGGAAAACATGCAAAAAGATTGAGACACCAAGGACTTTGTTGGACTTAAATTACTAAATTAATGAATTAAATTATTAAATGAGTATTTTTTGCAGGAAATGAGGCAGTGAGTATACTTCACCAAACACATGCAAACCTGCTGACCCTACATGTGTGGAATGTGATTTAAGTTTTCTTAAAGGGTTGAGTTAGATGATGTTATTTTTTATTCTGGTAACAACCAAACTTCATAAATGGTTAATTGAGCATTTTCCACCTGGTTCCACTAGGAGTTAAATGTGTTTTAAATGTGCATTTAAAAGTTTTGGGATGTGAAAAGCTATACAAGCTGTATAAGCGAGCTCATACTTGCCTGGAGAATGACTACAATTACCTAAGATTTATGTAAGTATCTGCTTTGTAGTATCTATTTTGTTACCTTCAGGACTAAATCATTTATGAGAGAAAGTCCAAGGACAACATGTCAGACCACGTCCTTTAATGTTGCCCCACTGGGATTTTCTAAAAAGCCGATTCCTGTGTTATCACGGACTCCAATAAAGAAATCTCTCGGTGAGCTCTCCACGTGCTCTGAGACCCAGAGAACAATTTCTTCTTTGCTGTTGTATACATGCTGGTGTGACCAAAAAGCCACAAACATAAGCAAAATGCTTATGTTTCCAGAGCTCTGCCCCCCACCAAAGAGGGAAATGCACACTTTCTTCTCCTTTAGCATGACAATGCCCTTTGTTCAGGCCTGGGTACTCGGGGCGACTCTCCTTCCTGGTCCCCACTCCCCTTTACTATGGTCAGTTTTGATGGTCACAGCTAAAATCTTCCACCTCAGCAGTCTGGAAGTTAGACCTCAAACCCCGCATGAGCTCAATCCTGTTTCATACCAACGGTGAACTTTAGACACCTTCTCCTGGGGCATGAGAGACGATTCTATCATAGTCGAATGGAGTAACATGGTGCTGAAAAGCACCCACTTTGAAGTATGATTTTAAGCCTGCTTTCTTTTGTTTTGTTTTTTGAAGGCCTGCTTTCCCACTACCTACTTATATAACCATGGACAAATTACTTACCCTCTGTAATATAATTTTCATGTGTAGACTGGGGTTGTTTCAGTCTTTTGGTTGTGAGACACAAAACCAAAACCAAACTGGCTAATTAAACACACATGCACTCATACACTGGGATTTACTAGCTACCATTAACTGCATAACACTGCAGGGTGCAGGGGCCAGAGGCAGAAAGTCCAGGAACTCATTTCATATGTGACCACTTTGAGGTTCTCAAACTTTGGTATGGGAAAAGTTTATTCTTGTCTGAGTTCTGCTTTTCTCCACATTGGCCACATTCTGTGCCAGGATCTCCCCAGGGTTGCCCAGGAAGGGGCAAGACGGTCACCACAGCCAGCTCCCAGTTTCTATCAAAACAGCTTTAACAAACCCAATGGATGACGTGCCTCTTTGCCAAGAGTCCCAGCAAAACACCCACTTTCACTGTCATTGCCTTTGATTGGTTCAGCCTGGGGCCCAACCCAACGTTAAACCAACCACTATGGCAAGGAAGATGTGCGTTTTCCTAGGTCAGGCTTGGGTCACATGCCTACTGCTGGAGTCGGAGGTGAAATCCATCTCACCTGACTGCACAAACTGAGACAGTTCTTGGAAGAAAAACTGAGTTTCTCCTCGCAGATGAAGAGAGACGGTGGGTGCTGGGCAAGACCAAAAGCACAAAAAAACTAATCTGCAACTGCCTACTACAGTGGATAATAACATCTACCTGTACCTCTTAAGGTTTTTGTAAGAATTAAATAATCATACAGGAAGGGCACTTGGCACGGTGCCTGGCACATAGCCAGCACTCCATGAAATTAGCTATTATATTAGTTATTATATTCCTCAACAAATCTTTGTGGAATGAATGGTGAATGTTTGTACAGCTCCAATAGTAACCACTCTAAGTGGATGGCATTGCACATATTTAGTGAAGCACCTTAGAAGAGGGGGGGCATCTCACGAGAAGAGTCTCATAATGACTACTTGGAATGCTGTGTTGACAAAGATTGAGGCTAAGTCTCAATCCATCAAGAATTAGTGATATGCTCAATTAGGAAGGCCTATAGGCCCTTAAGTTCTCTCTTCTATAATAATATCTATATCATAGATAATTAGATTGTAATAGGTTACTACTAATAACATATAGCTATACATTATAATAGTTCATGTATGTACTATATAATAATAATAGGTAACTAATAATAACAGTACATAAAGCTATTTTAAAAGCCCTTTTACTTAACATAGGGGGTGGGAATTAGTAAAATACAGGATTACATGTAGATTTTCAATCCATATTAGAAAGGTTGCAAAGAACCATATTATGTGTAGTCAGAGAAAAAATAGGGCAGGTATATGTCTTATTCATTCAAGTAGGTTCAGTGCCTATAGCACATACATAGTAGAAACTTAGTCAATTTTTTTTGCATTGAAGCAAAAATAATTGTGTTATGCTGAAGTTCTTCCCATGGAACCCAGGGGACATTGGTGAAATTAAACCATGTGGAACTTGATACTGTTATAATTTTGTTCATAGGTTTTGTGTATTCTTGCATATATTTTATGGCATTTATATTAAATTCATAAATAAAATATTCCTCTGTTTGTGTGAACTCAATAAAGCATTTAAAAAATAACAATAAGAATGTCCTCCTGCCCTAATATGTATTTACCGGTAATTTCACTGATTTCTCAGCTCTTTAAAACTTAATGAAAGAACTGTGCAGGGTGGCAAGGCAGTGACAGCAAACGTGGTCTGGCTTGTCAGACGCAGAAAAGGTGGCCGGTGATGTGTGTGCAAGGCTTGCACTGGCTTCAAGTAAAACTCTCCTTCCGACCTGCGTCACCAGCCACTTCATGTGTGACATGATGCCCATTCGCATTGCCATGAGTGCACGTTGCAGTTTCACCACTTTGGAGAATGTATATTGGCAACAACTGCATTACCAAATGTGAAATGACTAACAGAGCGAGTCGAGAACTCTGGATACAAGAGCACAAGGGAGCAACACCCCGAGTAGTGTCAAGGTCATGGGTTTTGAATCCAGATTCAAGGTCAAACCCCAGTTCCAGCAGGACTTTTGGTAAGTTACTTCATCTCTCTAAGCCTTGGCTTATTCACCTGTAAAATGGAGCTAAAATATATTAAAAATAAAGAAACATCAGCCTCCTAGGTTATTGTGAATGTAAACAAGGTCGTCATAAACGTTTTAGCATATGATAACTGTTTAATGAATCATAGCTATTATTATTGTTATTGTTTTGATTTTAAGCTTCAACTCATAGGATATTGGCTGATAAAACAATATGTTGGATTAACTCCTGTAGATTAAATTAAATATATACATAAGCATGTGTACACATGTGTCTAATAGCATAATATGGTGAATTACCTCTTGCTACATTTCATTGCTGTAATATTCTCCAAAATCTCATGCCAAGAATTTCTGAGGTTTTAACCCCATTAATACATGATACAAAAAAAGTCCACTTCATCCCCTTTGGAATTTTTTTTTGAAGATTTATTCCTTCTTGGATGTCCTTAGGAGTCCCCCTTATATGAACTGGGTCAAGACTGAGCAGAATTTAACCACAAAATAGTATTTTATAAAAGGAGATAAAAATTATCTAATCACACTACAGAGAATGCTCCATACAAACAATGTTACTAAACCCAAGAGATATCAATATAATTTAGCCACATAAACTCTGCATTGTTCTCAGTTTTCCTCTTTTATGTATTAGTTATATCATGACACAGTTTAAGGAGAACTCATGCTCCCATCACCTGGCTGCAGAGGCAATAAGCACAGCTGGTCTTTGTCAGGAGCTGACAGAGAAAGGGGACGTGTAAGAACAAGGAAGGAAGGAAGAAAGGAAGGAAGGGAGGGAGGAAGGAAGAAAGGAAGGGAGAGAGGAGGGAGAGAGGGAGGGAGGGAGGGGAAAAAAAGGATCAGAATACCTGTGGGAGAGTAGAAAGTCCCCCATCCTGGGGGTGTGAAAAAGCAGGGTTCTGCACTTGCCCCCAACAAGCTACATGTCCCTGGACAAGTCATTTCTAACAACCCACCTTTGTAACATAAATTGGTTCAGGAAGCCTTCTTACAAAGGGTAACTCACAACATATGCACTCAACCCAATCCCCAAGACTCCATACTGTAGTATTTAGCAATCTGACTTTCAATGGGCCGTTCATTTCATCATCGGGTGTACACAGAAGTCAATTACAGAGCCCAGCATTCCGCCGGTGTCCAGTGTGCCATACAACTTGAGACGATCCACAGGCCCCCTACGAGTTTCAGGCCTAAACGGTTCAAATAAAGGGGAAGCTGCATGTCACTCCTGAAAACTCAGCAGCCTTCAGGCAAATTAAAACAGGATCTGAAATTTAAGCTCTGGAAGAAATTTGGTCAAACTCACATTTTTAAAAAATGAGGTCAATATAGACACAAACTGAAATTATTCCTCGGGCAACTGACATTCATGACTTCTGATACATCTTCATTGTGGCACTGGGAAAAAGTGAGAAAGCTTGGGTCAGACTTTTGCTGGTACGATTATTTCTTAAATTCGTAAGACCTACCACGTGGAGAGCACTTCCTTGTGCCAGGCTTTTCACGCGCTACCTAATCTTCAAGCCAGTCCTGTGACTAAGGCTGTCCCTCGTTGACAAATAAGAAACTGAGGCCGAAAGGGATTATATAATATGCCCAAAGTCATACAAGAAGTGGTGGTAACCTATTAATCACTTTTGAGATACATTAAAAAGAGAAATTCTAAATATATTTTGAACTATATTTTTAATATTGTGCCACTAATATCTATTTTTACAAGATCCCTAATTCTGATTTTTAGAGATTCAAGATTCACTACTAATAATCATAATGGGGTATATCAACCAGGGATTGTGCCAGGCTAAAATATTGGCCCCCAAAGGTGTTAGACCTAATCCCTGCAACCTGTAAATGTTCATTTAAGTATCTTTGCAGATATGATTAGCATAAGGACCTTGAAATGGGGAAATTGCACTGTATTATCTAGATGGGCTCTAAATGCAGTCACGGAGGAGGCAGGGGGAGATGGTGGGGAAGGCAACAGTGTTCCCGGATGCAGAGATTAGGGTGATGTGGCCACAGAGTAACAGGAATGTTGACGGCCACCAGAAGTTGGAAGAGGCCAGGAACTGACTTTCTCTCCTCTGGGGCCTCTGGATGGAGTATGATGCCACAGACACCTTGATTTTGACCCCGGGATAATGGTTTCAAGTTTCTGGCCTCCAGAACAGTGAATGAATAAATTGCTGTTGTTTTAAACCACCAAGTGTGTGGTGATTTGGTAGAGCAGCCCTACAAAATTAATCCATGTGTGGGCGAAGTGTGCCTGTGTGTGTGTGTTCTTCTCACACCAATTCTATGAAATAAGTATTACAGGTTTGCAAATGGAGGACACGAGGCTGGGAGAGATTACATAAGTAGACTAAAATCACATAGCAGTCAGATAGCAGAGCTGGGACTCGAGTCCTGGTCCCTATTCCTTTCCCTCCATAAGCCACCTCTCTCATTAGTCATCAATACAGTTTAAGTACATTTGGATGAGCAACTGGGAACAAATATGAGAGTTGGAGTTTTTTTTTTTAATTTCCTATTATTTTTTTATTTTTATTTTTTACAATAGATTTTATTGATTATGCTATTACAGTTGTCCCATCCCCCCACCATTCCCCTCTGCCCTGCATACCACCTCCCACCTGCATTCCCCCACTTTAGTTCATGTCCATGAGTCATACACATAAGTTCTTTGGCTTCTCCATTTCCTATACTATTCTTAACCTCCCCCTTTCTATTTTCTACCTACCATTTATGCTACTTATTCCCTGTATCTTTTCCCACTCCCTTTCCCACTCCCCGGCTGATAACCCTCCATGTGATCTCCATTTCTGTGATTCTGTTCTTATTTTAGTGTTTGCTTTGTTTGTTTTTAGGTTTGGTTGTTAGTAGTTGTGAGTTTGCTGTGATTCTACTGTTCATATTTTTAATCTTTTTCTCAGATAAGTCCCTTTAATATTTCATATAATAAGGTCTTGGTAATTGTGAACTCCTTTAACTTGACCTTATCTGGGAAGCACTTTATCTGCCCTTCCATTCTAAATGAAAGCTGTTCTGGATAGAGCAATCTTGGATGTAGGTCCTTGCCTTTCATGACTTTAAATACTTCTTTCCAGCCACTTCTTTCCTGCAAGGTTTCTTTTGAGAAATCATCTGCTGGTCTAATGGGAACTCCCTTGTAACTGTGTCCTTTTCTCTTGCTGCTTTTAAGATTCTCTCCTTCTCGCCCTGGCTGGCATAGCTCAGTGGATTGAGCGCAGGCTGCGAGCCAGGCATCGCAGGTTCGATTCCCAGTCAGGGCACATGCCTAGGTTGCAGGCCATGTCCCCCAGTGGCCACACATTGATGTTTCTCTCTCTCTCTCTCCCTCTCCCTTCCCTCTCTAAAAAAATAAATAAATAAAATCTTTAAAAAAAAAAAGATTCTCTCCTTCTCTTTAATCCTGGGTAATGTAATTATGATGTGGCTTGGTGTGTGCTTCCTTGGATCCAACTTCTTTGGGACTCTCTGAGCTTCCTGGGGTCTACTTCCTTTGCCAGATTGGGGATGTTCTCCTTTATTATTTGTTTAAATAAATTTTCCATTTCTTGCTCTTCCTCTTCTCCTTCTGGCCCCCCTATTATTCGGATGTTGGAACATTTTAAAGTTGTCCTGGAGGTTCCTAAGCCTCTCCTCATTTTTTTGAATTCTTATCTCTTCATTTCGTTCTGGTTGAATGTTTATTTCTTCCTCTGGTCTAAACCATTGATTTGAGAAACCAGTTTCTTTCCAATTACTGTTGGTTCCCCGTATATTTTCCTTTATTTCACTTTTCATAGCCTTCATTTTTTCTTCTATTTTGCCACCATGCTCAATTAATTCCGTGAGCATCCTGATTACCAGTGTTTTGAACTGTGCATCTGATAGGTTGGCCATCTTTTCATCACTTAGTTATATATTTTTTTTCCTGGAGCTTTGATCTGTTCTTTCATTTGGGCCATTTTTTGTCTCGGTGCACCTGTTACACAGTAAGGGGCAGAGCCTTAGGTGCTTGCCAGGGTGGGGCAACCCACTTCACTTTGTTGTGATGCTATATGTGGAGAAGGGTCTGAGAGGGAACAATGGCGCTTGTTAAGCTATCTGCCATCTTTCAGTACTTCCCCTGCTACCCACCAGCAAACTGGGCCCTTTTGGTGCTGATTCCCAGGTAGGTGGGTTTGTGTACACTCTAGGACCCTGTGGGTCTCTCCAACAAACTCTCCTGTGAGGCTGGGAGTTTCTCTCAGTGCCACCTCAACCCCCACAAGTGTTTTCAGTCAGAGGTTTTGAGGCTTTATTTCTCTGAGCTGGCACCCTGGGTTGTGTGATCTGTCTTGTTCCCAGTTGTTTCTCCCAGTTTATCTCCACTCGAATGTGGGACCTCCCGGTCTGCCAGCTGCTGCCTTGACATGAGTCCTCTCTGCCCTGTCCATCCATCTCTGCCCCTCCTACAGGTCTGCATGAATGTTTCTTCTTTAACTCCTTGGTTGTCAGGCTTCCATACAGTTCGATTTTTTGTCAGTTCTGATTTTTTTGTTGTTTTTATATTTGTTGTTGTCCTTCATTTGGTTGTGTGAGGATGCAAAGTGTATCTACCTACACCTCCACCTTGGCAGGAAGTCTGGCAGGAAGTCCGGAGTTTTATTTATAAGAGGAATTTCAAAAACACTTGGAAGTACATTCTTTAAGATCCCAAAGTATCTGTAAAGTTGACCAAGACTACTTACACTACAGTGTATGAGATCTACCTATCCTCCCAGATCAAAGGCCATGGGAAGAAATGCTCTCTAACAATTAGCCCTCCTGGGCCAAGCAAACCCCATCCCTGATGGCAGAAAATTCCCGCAACCTCCTAAGCAGGGGTGTCCAATCTTTTGGTGTCTCTGGGCCACACTGGAAGAAGAAGAGTTGTTTGGGGCCACCCATCAAATACACTACGACATGTAATCACACAAAAAAAACCTCACAATGTTTTAAGAAAATTTACGATTTTGTGTTGGGCCACATTCACAGCCATCCCGAGCCACATGCCACCTGCGGGCCACTTATTGGACACCCCTGTAGGAAGTGAATACCGAAGTTCAGCTAGATCCATCAGCTGTGTTACTGAACATAGAATGTTTTTGAATTGTTATTTGACACGGCCTAATTCCTAAAACAGTCCCAATGTAAGGAAGAAAGAATAATGCTAACATTGAGTAGCATTAATTTCAGGCGCATATTAAAAACCGTATGCTAGTGGCCCTTGTAAAGTACTATTTCAGCCTGATCCTTCCTTGTAGATAATTTCTTTTGGTGGCTAAGAGATGAAAACACAGAAAAGAAGGTACCGAATAAGGAAGGTATGGCTCTATAATAATCATCTCATCGCTGGCATTTATTTAAAAAAATATCAGTGTTCTGTTTCATCTATGACTAGATTCAACACACATTGTGAGGGCCTATAATTTAAAATGCAGTATGCGAGTTTCTGCACTAATGCAAATACAGGCAACCCTCGAGGAACTTACATCACGCCCAAGAGCTGCCCAGCACTCGCTGTGCGCCACTGTTGTTCTGAGTGCTTTGCCTGTATTCATGGTTTCACCCTCACCACAGCCCTATGGGGCATGTTTCATCACTACCAACCCCATTGTACAGACCAAGAAAACAATGTTTGGGGTGCTTTAAACTTGTCCGACTTCCAGCTAATAAGTGATTGAGCCAAGATTTAAACTGGCGGTCTGG
The DNA here is from genome assembly GCA_004024845.1 of Tonatia bakeri. Lineage (NCBI taxonomy): Eukaryota > Metazoa > Chordata > Mammalia > Chiroptera > Phyllostomidae > Tonatia > Tonatia bakeri. The sequence goes on from PVIA01000092.1 coordinate 60,083, forward strand.
TTAAGAAACCCATGCTCTTCCCTTTCTGCAATACTAGAACCAGGCAAGAGTCCAGTCATCCAGAACATAAAGTGGACAGAGACAATGGCCCTAAGAAATGTTCGTGGAAGTTACCTCGATGTTTAAAGGAAACTGCATCTTGCCATCCTCCCTTCAGCCTTCTTTAAGCTCCTCAAATGCAGTGACACAAAACTGAGCTTGTGTGCCTCGGGGCCTTTGAATTACTGTTTCCTCTGCTTGGAACTTCTAAAATTATATTAGAATGAATTTAATTATACTTGATTTTCTAAAATATGATTGTATTAATTTTGTTGTAATTAGTTAAGATGATCCTACATGCCTGTTTAATAGTTTATCTGTTCATTTTTACCATTAGGTTCCCCCTCTGTGAGGGTGGGGCTCACCTCTGTTGTGTTCGCCACTGAGTCCCAAATACTGGTCCCTGCCACATAGTAGGCCATCAGTTTGTGCTTCTGGTTGCTGGGTGGTTGTGGGGAATGTAGGAAAGGCTTCATACACATGGTGGCTTGAGGCTGGCTTTGAAATCGAGCTAAGACTCTACCTTGTGGAGGTGAGAGGGAAGGAGATTCCGGCTGGAGGAAGCAGTGTCACATCGCGCTGGCATGGTTATTATTGGGCTTCAAGAAGCACAGGATGTGAAACACTTTATAAAGACTAGCGCATTTCTGCAGCAGTGGGCTGGTAAGACTGAAAAAATAGGACAATGTCTCCTGTAAATGGTATTTCATCCTCATTTACAGAAGAGGACACTGACAGGCCAAAGGGGAGGTCACTTGTCCAAGCTCATCACAGCTGGCAAACCACAGAGTCAGGATGTGTACCGAAGACTGGCCAGCTCAAAGCCCGCGGAGTTAGTTAATCATTAAACCCTGCTACCTCCCAGGTTAAAAAATCCTGAAATGGCAGGATGAGAAATTGGTGTTTGATTTGATGAACCACCGGGCAGGGCTGGCACGTGCGTGAGAGTTCAGGGGAGCACTCTCCTTGGGTGCAAAATGTAAGGGGACACCCCAAAATTCAGCAATCAAGATAAATATTATAATACAATATTTATAAATAAATAAATAAAGTCAGCAAACTACAGTCCCCAGTCCCTCTTTTGCTATTTTTGTAAATGAAGTTTGACTGAAACCAGGAATAGGATTAGGATACAGTGAGTGAGGCAGGGTCGTGCAAACTCAGGGTTGAATCCTGTCCTCCGCTTAAATTTTTAATATTTTGTTCATCATGGATTTCTTTGACCTTCATTTTTATTTTTAAGAAAACATTGCCTTGAAATAATATTTATCTTGACCACAGAGTGTTTTGGCGCCCCCTTAAAATTTGCCCCCAGAGTGGGCACCCCCTTGTCTCACCTCTGTCGCAGCCCAGTCTGGGAGTTGACTTTTAAAAAAGGTGATCCTGCAGGGACACAAGATGGTTCCGAGCGAGGAGCTGAGAGGAGGGGCTTAGTGCAAACACAGACGGGAGAATAAATCAAAGGTTGTCCAACTGAAGTTTTCAAGTGTTTTGTAACAGTTCCCTCCCGTGTTAATCAAGCTCATCACACTTAGATCCATTTGGCTAGTTCTACTTTTGAATCTTAGCTTTGTTTTTAAATTTATTTTGTTTTCTAATTATGTAAAATGTTTACATGTTTCCAAAGTCAAATCTATAAGACAAAATATGTCTGAAGAAATCTAGCTTCTAATTCTGTGCCTTCCACCCTGACCTTTACCTACTGCTAGAAGGAGCCAGGATGAATAAGTTTTGTCTATCCCCTCAGAAAAAAAGAAAATCAAGATCCAAATGAGGGTGTTGGGAGTGAAGACAGAAAACATGGGAGACACTGCTCAGATATAGAGTCTGTATGACTTGGCAAGTGGCTTCTCGGGAAGAAGGAGGAGGACAAACACAGGCACGCAAAAACTGCGCTGTGATTTGAGGGGTTGAAGATGACCTGAAGTTTCAGACCTGCGTCTCTTTAGTCAGGACTGGGGAGTCGGGAGAACACCCGGGTCTGAGAGGGGTGCTCTCTGTCTCAGGTTAACGGTACGTTACAGCCAGTGTGCATTTCAGTGTTCTGTCCTATTGTTGGCAACTGATACTGTTATATAGCAGCTTTAGAGTATAAGACATTCAGAGTAATTGGTCCAATGATTCAAACTTGGAAATAGTATTATTTTAGATTCTTTCATGATATGATTCTGCTATTTTGGTAATAAGGTTTTGGCTCTTTGAAGACAAAATGACCATAATGTTAGTTTCTCCTCCTTTCCATTGAGGAGAGTAAAGACTGGATTTATTTATTTGCTTAATATCCAGATTTGCCTCTTTTGACCTCACATCAGGCATCTTACATGCTAAATATCTTTTCTATCTCTGGGGGGTTTTCTGCCTTCATAAACACTCACCCAGCTACTATATTAGCTAATTTTTCTTTCTTGAAATCCCCTTTTACCTGAATAATTTAAACTGATCTTTTCTGAATTCCCTCTAAATATTTTGCTACTTCGTAAAGCAAAGCATTTTAGAATGTATCCATTTGCTAGAAATATCTTTGGGAGGCCTTTCAGCCCATTGTGGAATATAATACCCTATTGTGTACATGTAACTGAAACTAGTTTCAGGCTATTTTTTACCACACACGCTCACCCTGGTTTGAGCATGCTAATTAAATCAGACAAGCAACCAATGGCTAACTTAGCCAGTAACCAGTCATTCACTGAGAACAGTTGGACAGCTTGTGTCTGTAGAGATTGCCTCAATCTTTTTGTTAACACAGCCATTTTGGTTTTCTCCACTTAATCTCATTAAGGATGCCCCCCTCCCTCCACCTGATTTACGACTTTCTGGGTTTCCCTGGCCCAGTGAATGTTTAGGTTTCCAATTACATGTCCCCAGATGCATTTGCTCTGCCTTAATTCTTTTTGTTCTTTCCCTTAAATGTATTTAATATGTTTTGGCCCATTGTATTTTTCATTTGTCATAACTAGTTTTTATACCAGTTCCCAGTTTAGGGTCTTACCATTTTAATGTATTAGGTATGCATACCATCTGTGTGTGTTTGGGTATTATAATATCCTTATCTTGGCTTCCTTTCATCTTTCTCTGGTCCTGGGGATGGACGAAGGCCTTGTGTCTAATAAGTCATTTGCATCAGCATGTCCCAAATGACCCAAGAGATGAGGATAGGAGAGATTAGCATGGTAATCTCATTCTGATGGATAAAATTAGCAAAGATATTCCCCACAAATGGAGATCTGCCATTGGCGAACTGCTGTGCTTAGAATCAATTACTAAATTACTTTGAGCTCTAAGTTGACATTAACAGAAAAGAATTGCCATCGACCGAAGGGAAATAAGATAAAAAATATGCGATCATTAAATCTCTCGCTACTATTCACGAATGTGACTCACAAGAATGGTACACAAAATAGGGCAGAATTTAATTTCCAACAGTGCCCCCTGTCAACATTTCATCCCAAGCCCCTCCATGGCCTTTCCCATTCAGTCTTTGCAAAGGAATGAGAAGTAGGGAGGTGAGGAGAAAGCAGGTGAGCAGCAGACTAGTTCAGCTCCTTCCCTTTCCTCTGTGGCTCAGCAGCCAGCTGGGGAGACCCAGGGGTGATGTCGGACTCCGAAGCTACCCAATCATGTCAAGCAGGCATTGGCAGGCTGCCCTTTTGTGTCCAAAGAAGAACCACATCAGAGAAGGCCTGTTGACATCCTGAATGCACTCTGATCCACGTCAACAATAACAGTGTGATGCTAATGCTCTCCCCAGTTTTGGCAAGCCCAGCCTACCAGGAAAATAGTGACTGTAAACATTTCCTCTGACTGTTACACACTATCAGCTTTTCCAGAAGATGGTCAACTCACCCAGCATCGCTTAACTGACATTAAGAAAAAAGCCTTTCTTCATTAAGAAACTCATCTTCATCTCAATAGGGAGATGGTGCTGATGATAGGTATAAACAAGGAAATCAGCTCATCTAAGGGAAGAAGCTTTAAAATCACCTTTTTTTTTTTTTTCCTAGAGCCTGGGGAATCCCTGTGGCATAGTAATTGTTAATATTATTAGCACAGTATACATATCAGCTGTCGAGATATTATGAGGACTTGAATTCAATCTCTGTTGGGGGAGTCAGGGTCAACATCATTAACTATACATCTTGTCTCCGTTTCCATATAGATGCCTCAGGGCAAGTGTCTGCCAGATACATCTCTATAGATGGGCAGAACCATAGGACATACAAGGGGCCCATCACACACGTCAGTAATAGACAACAAGCTTTTGTTTATCTGAAGGTTTACTGGAATTAACTGATTAGTGTCAACTTGACACAATAACTTTTGTCTACAATGCAGTAGATCATTTTGATGGTTTTATTGATGGAGTGTGTTGTCTAATGTAAATTGTAGGGGAAGTCGAATTTAGATAAAGTCAGGCCCATTTTTCTTAAGAGGAAACTGAAAAAGCTGTTTGTAAATGCACCCTTGACAGGACACCTTCTGCAGGCTTATGGATACTGCAATAGTAATCATGATATTAATAACAATAATTACGAGGGAGAGTTGTAATTGAAATGTATGCAGTTCAGTGGTTGGCAAATGCATCTTTAAGGAGACACATTTTGTGCTCTTACAGATATTACAACAAAATTGTGATATTAATAACAATAATTAGAAGGGAGATTTGTACGTGAAATATAAGCAATCCGTTCTTAAATTAAACTTGGAACACAAAACCATTAAAGGGAAATTAGCAAATAAGGCTAGGTTGCTACTGGTGACACAATCTTCAGGTAAAAATTGCCTATGAATATAGCAGAGAAATTAAATGAAAGCAAGTTGGAGTTTATATAAATATGGAATTTTAAATAGCAGCTATAAACAAATTTTATCCAAAAGCTAAATTCCAATTTGGGGGGAAAAATTCAAAATGGATCTTGCACTTTGAAGGATTATCTGTGGTAAATGTCACCAATGTGTCAGCCCAAGCAAACTGTATGCACAGTTAATCTGGAGATTTGGGTAAATGCAATTGCTTCTGGAATAATTAACTGTGAATATTACTGGTGATTTAAAATTTCCTAAGTCAAATAGTTCCTAGAAACAATCTAGAACTTTCTTTTTTTTTTCAGTTTTGCCCAAAGATTCTACACTAAAATTGTTAATAATCGAAGCCACATTCTAGAAAGACAAATGATGACTTGCTATAGTTACAGGAGAAATAAGAGGATTTACCCTTGAAAGTAGAAAGACAGTAAGTGTCTAGGAATTGAGGAACTTAATGGAATAAAAAGGCAAAGCAACGCTTAGCAAACGGGCACCATTTAACCCTGAACTCACTTCCTACTCTTGGAACATAACTTTTCTTCATAATAACATGCTTTATTGAAATCAGGTCAATCACTGCAAGACACACTGTGAAATGCAACATGGAGTCTTTATATTTTGAGTGTCTCATCCATGGTATTCCCAAAGGCTGCAATTAGCCATCTCAGTTTGGTTTTAGAAGAATTATTTTCTGGTCTCCATGAGAGAGTAATATTATCTCTTGCCCCTGAGTTATACTTCTTTTGCTTTCCTTCCTTCCTTTCATTCATTCTTTCATCTCATTGTTTTAAACCCTCTGCAAATATGCTATTGTTGTTATATTGCGAATAACAACCACACAGATCACAGAGTAGTATCAATCCCCATCCTGAATTATTGGTCACACTTTCCCCCAGGGTTCTCAAGACTAGAAGAAAATGAGAATGCCAACAGAATTTCTTGTCCTGAGAAAAGAATGTTTTACTCTTTTACCTGCAAGTGCTGGGATAGCTTCTGTAGACACCCTACAAAGACTAGCTCGTGCCTTTAGATACTCACAATGAAAAAAATCACAAACAATTCCTGTGACCCCTGCACACTCCTTTCCAGCTAGATTCTTGACCTAGAGCAGAAGGTCCCTGAGGGTTACCTTGGGCCCTGGTGTCCTTCAAACAAAAACACCTACATCTCCTTTCTCCAAGCAAGGGGCCTAGAAGAACAAACTTTGGGGGAGGGGAAAAGACGAGAGCGCTAGTAAACTAATCTATTCAGGCATGAAAGAACCAATTTAAACAAGTAGAATATTACACCAAAATAGGAGTGTTTTCAAAATAGAAGAGAGAGTAGTTTCCCTGGATGTTCACACAATGTTAGTATCAGTGAACATGCATGAACTGACAAGCATCATTGCTAAATTGCACTGCATCCTTTCAGGAATTCTGTCAGTGAGGGATTATCATCACCATTCCATAGGTGGGAAACTGAGGTTCTACCAGGTGATGTAATACAAATCACAGTTACACAGAGAAATGGCACCCAGGCTTCAAAAATACTCTGATTTTAATGGTGCCCTCCTGCCTCCCTCTTTAAGCCTTCCTGTGCTGGGGTTTGCTTGACTGCCCACCCCCACCCCACCAGGGGTGGCCAGAGACAGCTGGGGGGAGAAGCTGAAGGGTCTCCATTGTTTGCGAGGCAGTTCTGAGCTGGGGGTCCAGCAAGCTGCCCCTGGGCAGTGTCTGGTCTGCCTTTCTAACAATCACTGACAGGGCTGAGGTTTCAGAGGGCAGAATGACCCAAGCCCTGGGAGGGGGTAGTGCGGGGGGGGGGGTGGGGAAGGAAGAGGAGCCTCTTTTACCCCTTGCTAGTCATCCTCCAGATTCCTCAGATGAGAGAGAGAGATCACAGCACAGATCTGAATAGGGCAATATTTCCTACCTATGTCCCAAAGCTTCTTATGGCCAAGTCCTTGTATCATGCTGGTAGTTCAGATAAGAGCCATGAAGTGTCCACAGTGGCAAAACCCACATACATGAAAATGTAAAAATGTAGAACCTTCTCTCTCCCTTTTCTGCAGTGACCTTGTTCAGTGTTCCTGTTATTTTCAAGCATCAAATCTCCCAGCATCCAGCTTCCTCCTGGTCCCTTTACACAAACAGGCCCTGGCCTCACTGGGAGGGCTCTGCAAGAGGATGCTCTTCCTGGCCCTGAATTTCAAGTACTGGGCGTCTCTGCTCTGGCATTCTCTACCACCCAGGTGTTTGTCGGTGGTACATCCACTTAGGATAGAATTTATTTAGACATTTTGGATCATGATACCGAAGATAATCTAATCGGCTGGGTGAATATTTATTATAGGAAGGTAAATATGATATAGATTTGCAATATTGGCAAATCTATTTGCATATGATATAGAGAATCATATGCAAACATGTGTACATTCTGATTACAGCACATCAAAATGGGTGAAGCATGGAGTTTGGAGTCAGGTAGACCGCCGCTAGAATCCACTCCTTACTAGCTGAGTGACTTTGGGCAAGCCACTTCACCTTTCAAAGCCTTCACTTTATTTTCATCTGTTAAACAAGAATAGTGACAGCACAACGAGTTGTTAGGATTAAATGAGATAATACCTGATTGAGGCTTAGCATAGGACCAGGCTTATTTAAGCATTCAATAAGTGGTACCTATTATAATTAGGAGGAAAATTGAATTGGACCGGGGAGGAAAGTCTCTAGTGCTTGTAAAATTCTCCAGTGATTGAGAGCAGAGTAAAAACATCCTCCAGAGAAGAGATTTCTGGGTGGGACCAGGCTGAGGGACCCACTGGCCCTGGGAACCCGGGGAGGCGAAGCCAGGGCCAGGCCCACCAGCTTGAGATCAGCCTGGTCAGCCCCGGGATCCATCATGTGAGCACTTCTTGGGCTGTGGACCACCAGACAGGCAGAACAGGGGTCATTGGCACATTTAGGGACCACTTATATTCACTGCTGCCTTTAAATTCAATATTTTATGAAGGGATTGAGCAAAAAAGAAAAAAAAAGGAAAGAACTCATGGACATGGTGACTATGGGGGGGCGGGTAGAGGTAGAAGAGGGTATGGGGAGCATAAATGGTGATGTAAAAAATAAAATAATAAATAAAATAATAAAATTTAAAAATCCAGTATTTTAAAGGGCCCAGTTGAGCGAAACAACCATGAGAGCAAACCTACCTGGTCATTATAATCCACAGTGGGGACAGAAATACACTAATATCCAAGATTATATGTCATTCATCCAACCCCTCTCTACTGAGCTCTCTTTGGTACCAAGCATTGTCCCCTGTGAGGGTCCTAGAAGTAGGCCAGACACCACCTGGCCTTACGCTGCCTACCACCTAGTAAGCTGTACAGAAAATCTTGTAAGGGGCAACTTCTGGGCAGTGGAGATAAATAAGATTTGCTTCTTCATGTTGTTCTATGCTTTCCTGTGTTTCTACAATAAAAATGCATTATTTTTGTTTTCGGGGGGAAAGTGTTGTTAAAAAATCTACCTGCTACCGAATAACTAGTTCAAGCAGATTTTTAAAAATTTTCAGTTGATGAGTGGGTATCAGGCAAGCTGACTCAGGGTTCCCTGAGTTTCTTGTGCCTATGAGATCTGCTCCACACGGTCCCAAAGGCAAGTCTCCCAGAGGCACTGGGAGCCTGCACTCGGCGGGAAGGCAGGAGATGCGGTTTTCCTGTCTTCTGCTTTCCCTGCAAGGCACTAGGCAGCCCTCGGAATGTGGTTTCGGTTACTTTAAGAACTTGGTCATCTTTAAGAACTGACTTCATTTTAGAAATTTGTTTCCCTAACCTAAAATTATTGCTAGCATTACTTGATCTTCTAGATTGCACTAAGCACTTTGTGTCCATTGTCTCATTTAAACTTCACAGCAAACCTAAGGAATACGTAACATTATTATCATTATCATTAAACAAGCTGTCCATGATTATAGAATAATAAGCACCAGAGCTGGATTCAAATGCTGGAAATCAGAGTCCAAAAGCTGAGTTTCCCACCACACCACTTCACTGCCTCCTGAACCACTGCCTACCAGGTGAAACAGGGTTTGGGAATCAATACTGGAGATGGGGTTAACTTCTAAATGCCGGAGAACCAACAACAGGTGTCTTGCTGCTGGAGCCAGAAACCAGTAATGACTAATTCCCCTTTCCTTGCTGCCCTCAAGGTGAATACCAGGCCCTTTGCTTCTGTAAGAGTTCATTAACATTGCTACCAGGTATCTATCATGTGGCCTTCAAAACTGAGGCGCAGGAGGGAAAAGTCACACACCCGAGGCCACAGAGAACCTGGACTCTGATCCACATGGCGGGAGCCCATGCGCTTACTCATTACATCTGCTTGGCTGTCCCAGCCAGCCCACCTTCAGAGTTAAGAAGGGTAAAAGAGAACAGGATTTCAGGCCCATTCAAGAATAACCTTCCAGAAACTTAGATCTGTCCAACAACGTGGTGAGCCACCTTAATCTAATGAGTACTCTGCCCCAGAAGACATGGTCAAGGCTAGATTTCCACGCCCTGGGATGCTGGGCAGAGAATCTGTGTGTGTATTAGAGGTTGGAACACGCAGCCTCCGAGGAGAACTCAGTGAGATGGGGAGCTTTCCGATTTTGTGCTGCCTCACACCAAGGTCCAGTCTCCACCTTCACATCACTAGTGTGAGACCTCTGGGAATCCGAATGGACTGGCATTTATTATGAGACACCAATCTCATCCTTGTCCTCCCTCATCAAAATTCAAGACCCTGTGGGCTGGGAGACCAAGCTGAATACATCTGTTTCCACTTCTCCGTGAGATGTCTGCCTCTAAGGGCCCTTCCAACTAGGGGGCTCCACCCTTCCTCCTGGAGGATACTAATTGGTGAACTAGACCTTGCGTGCAAGAGAGGAGTTCTCATGACATTGCACGAGAAGCCAGCAGGTCCCGGGAATCCTATAAAAGGCTTCTCTCAGAAACACATCCAGAATTAATAGTCCCTACCTCCCACTGTTGCCACTTTGGGCCACGCTGCTGTCTTCTGTCACCTGGAAATTGCAATCATCTCATCATTGTCTTCTTGCACTCTTGTCCCCTACATCAGATGTCTACATTTCAGTCAGTGATCCTTAAAACACAAATCAAATCATGCAACTCCTCAGTTCAAAACTCTCCGCCTACTTCCCGTTTCCACTAAAATGAAAGACAAAGCCCTTACAATAGTTTCCAGGACCTTTGTGGTCCCCCCTCCTCTATGCCTGACCTCACCTCCTACCATCTGCCCCCTCACTCATTCTGATTCAGACACTGGCCTCGTTCTAGTAACACACCAAGAACGGCTCCTGCTTCCTGGCCTCGAGTTTGCTGTTCCACCTGCCTGCAGTGCTCTTCCCCCAGGTAGCCGAGTGACTCATGGCCTCACTTCCCCCAGGGTACTGCTGAAATGTCACCCCTATCAAGGCTACCCCCTACACACACACACACACACACACACACACACACACACACACACACACACCAGTGCTCAAATACTTTGATTCCACCGTCAGGAAATGTTCACAACTGCATGGATGTGTAACAACCCCAAGGGAAAGGCACCCCCGGAGTTGTGTGCAGTCCAGCCCTAAGTGGCAGCCCCCAAGGAGAGGTCCTCTGACCAGTCCGTATAAAACAGCAACACCCACACCCCAGTGCAGGAACCTCACCTTCCTCACTTTGTACCTTCTTCTCTCCAATACTCATTACTATTGAGTACCGTACTTATCTACTTGTCTGCTCACTGTCTTTCCCCCCACCACTAGAGTGAAAAAAGCCAAGGACTTGGTTTTGTTTAATGTACCCCAGCACCTGCACTGGCGCCTGCCACATAGAAGGCACTCAAGAAGTATTTGTTCAATCACCCATGACTGAAAGACCCAATGTCCTCAGGAGGGAAGGGAGCGCAGAGTCAGATGTAGCTAGACCATCATGAGAAGTACACAGTCAGTAGTGGAGAACAGGATAAAGTGGGGGCAGGGAGTAGTAAGGGTAATGCCCAAGCCATATAGACATGGAATGATTGTATAGATCTATGCAAGTGACTGGACAGACTGAAGGAAAAGAAGCAAGGAGGGACATTTTAAATGACTTCGTTGCCTGCAAGCTACTCTACCAATGGTGAAGTCCAGTCTGTGGAGACATGATGAGACGTGGTAACGTTCTAGAGGTATGTGCTGGGTTCCACCCGGAGGTTGTGAGCGTGAATGAGAAGACAGCAGCAGGAGAAGGAAACTGGCCCTCCTTCATAGTGCCTCTTTTGTCCTTCCCTCCACCAGCCCCCACACACCCCTACCCAGGAAAAGAAGAGGGAAGCAAGCCTGAGATAGAACAGAAAAACTTGCGTTCACTTGGAAACAAAGAGACAGCACCAGAGTTCCCCAGCAGAACTGGGGTCACACAGGCTGGGCTGAGAAACCACCTGTGCGGGTGACAAGAGAGGCTGGACAGCTCCCCTTACTAGGATCTCACAATCTAAAAGGGTGTCTGAGGACATCACATCAAACGAAACATTTATGAGCAGCTGGCTGTTCAAAACAAAAATCAGGGAGACAATTGAACACAGGCAGGCTCCTAGGGAACGGGAAGACGTTGAAGTCTATTTATTCCAGTTCCATACTCCTCCTGTGTGGAAACGGAAAGGAACATGGAGCACAATTTGGGCACTTCTGCTTTGATGCCCTGTAAGGAAAGGGGGTTTTCTGTTTTAGCCTGAAGCCACTGAGAGAACAGTGAGTAAAAACCATACTGGATAACCCCTGGTTACACATTTTCCGTGGAACATAAACATACACTGGAGGATTTTGGGGTGCTCTGTGACAATTTAATCATCTGCACTTGATGCTCCTCTTCAGAGAAAAGGATGTAAACTCTCCAAGGTCACAGCAGATGTGATTTGGAGAACAGCATTTCATCCGTTTCTTTGGCACATGCATTTTGTTCTGAAATAATGAACACAGTGAATCCCAGAATTCCTCTTCTGCCCCTGAATGTGTCATCTCATTAACCAGGCCTGCGTGAGCAATAGAAACTCAAGGAATGGCATTAACAATTTTTATTATAAAGCAATATCAGAACTGTATGTGGTTTAGCAGAACCCATTTTCTGTCAAGCATTTGATATAATGATATTTCCTCTTCTACTTATGCATTTCATTATCTGTTTTTGTGTCTTTGGAAACACAATAAAGTATAAGCAACATGAAAAGATTGGTATGTTTTTCATAGCATGTTTCATGTTTCATACTTAATGGCTGTTTTTCCAGGGTTCTTGCAACCAATTGAAAGAGAATGAAATAGTTCCTTGCCTTGTACCAAAAATACTCCTTACACAGTGGGCAACCTTTGGAAGGGAAGTGCCTGGGGTACCGATGTTCAGGAAAGAGAGTGGTAGAAGAAAAGCAAGCGCCAGTACTTTGAAGAGTAGCCCCCCACCCCCGCCAGTCAGAAACTCCTAATTGCCACACCCCTCCTTTCTCCTTCCCACTTCCTTCCATCTGCCTTTTTTCCTAGGTACGCTGCTGTTTCAGTTCAATTCTAATCGCATTTGTGTTGCACACTAAAGCACATAGTATTCTCTGTTCCAACAGGCATTAGTTTTGAGGTTATAAAGCACAATTTTCTTCCTTCACTTCTTTAAAAATATTTTTTCTTCTCTCTTTTTAGAAATTTCCTAAGGGTAATGAAAATTTAGGTACAGTCACCTGTGGCCCTGGGACCCTTAACATCACCTGGGAGCTGGTTGGAAATACAGAAACTCAGTCCTCACCTCAAACCTACTGCATATGAACCTGCATTTTAATGAGACCCCAAGGAGATTCCTTGGCACATTCAAGTTTTAAAAGCACCGACTTAGGTCAAACCGGGTGGAATAAATAAAGTCAGGTGTAAAAGTTGAAACAGGAATAGGTAGTAACACGAAAAATGGCTTTGACCTCCTAAGAGTGCAGTGTAAGAAAAGAGAGGCTTACCCAGTTGAAATATTTGCTCCTGTCTTATCTCTTTCCACACTTTTCTCAAATGCCTAAAAGTGTGCAAATGGAAATGCAAAACCCCTCAAGGAAATATTTATAAAAGTCTGTCTTGCATTTTTTATTTTTTTGCCTTATCAGAAATTGAGGCCATAGAATAAAGATTAAAACTCTAGCTATTAAGTGTCCATGTGTGGTGACTCAGTGAGGTGTACTGGCCGCTGAGCTCCCCCAGCTGCCAGACCTCACAGAGATTCTCTTTTCTCTTGAATAAACAGATCTTCCTCACCACTTTCAGAAGATCCCTTTTCAGTGTGTATCCCACTAAAATTTTAAAAGCAGAAACTCACAGTTTATTTCATTGCTACACTTTCAACCTCAGCAGGACATTTTGATTTGTTGGAAGGCAGAGGACTTGGTATAGTGACAAACTGCCCCAGTCTGGGGACAAAGGGTTTTCCAGGACACAGGATTTTCAGTTTGACAATGAGGACAGTCTCTAGATAACTGGAATGTTTGGTCATCCTGCTCTAACATCATGTATGAAACCCAGTTAGTCTAATGAAATTGGTGCACAAAAAACTAACCTGTTCGAGGCAAACAACTTTCAAGGAAATAATTCACTGCAACTGCAAGCTCATCCTGAGCCCTCACACTTGAAAGGCACAGAATCGAACAGATCATTCAAGGAGATTTCTTTAAATTGGCTGGAAGTGCACAGCTTTCGTTTCAGCATCAATAGATGTGTTCAGTTTCGACTGAGCAGTTCACTAACTGCATTGATTTTTAAGGCTACGCTGTAGCTATTGAGAAAGTATCCAGTGGACAGAGAATCTGGAGCACTTGGGGAACCTACAGGCAAAGGAGAAATTTTGCTTCCGTAGCTCATTCCTGAGATCACCTTTAACTAGGTGCAAGTATCCCAAGGCCATTAGTAGTTTCAACCTTCGGCCACCTGGTGATTGAACATTTCTAGTCTATCCCTATGCCTAGGAGCTCTGAAAAGACTCCATGGGTACAAGTTCTTGCTCAAGGTTCAACAGCTGTCAGAGCAGATGGCTGGGGATTTGTTTAGCCTGGTCCTAAGTATCACCCTTTAGCTCTAAGGCACTGGGAACAATCTGACAAATTTGATTAACTGCAAACAATATGATGCTTGCCTGGGAAGCTCATTCTACACTTTCATAGAGTTCCTTATGTTCTTTTCATGGTCTAAGGATACAGGATAATATTAGCTACCACCTCAGTCCAATGAGACTATCGCAGAAAACAAAGACAGTCACCCTTGGCTACCCCTTTTGTTTACAGCTGAAGGTCTCAGCCAGCGAGGTCTGTGGCGCACACATGCAACCAGCTGTGCTATCAGAGAACTGTTCGGAGCCCCTCTAGGCCTGCCTCCGATAAACGGAAACATGGCTTCATGTTCCAAGCCACTCTATGTCTTATTCGTCATTGATTAAGGGAGCATATCTGCTTTGTGAAGCTAAAAATAAGCAGTCAGTCTGCTGGAAAATCTCATCTACCCTTCCAACTTGCCTCTGCTTTTCCTCCTCTCAGTGTATCAGTAGTTCCTTTGGTGAGCTACCAATGGAAGGCTTGCAAAGCATTTTGTGCTTTGAGATGGCGTGTGTGTCCTTGGGTCTGTGAAAGACCGCTGCGGCTGGATGGAGAGACAATGGGCGGCTCTGGCAAGTCAGTCTGTGGGAATTCCTGAGGGAGCCGAAAGTTGCTATGAATAGCCTGGCATTTGGAGGAGAAGATTCGCAGAGGAGTCTCCCGCTGTGCCCTCTAGCTCCCGACTTGATGGAGGAGACAAGCCCAGGGCCCCAGAGGTTGGGAAGGGCTCAGGGAGGAGGCCCATTAGGGGACAGGCTTTCTTGTGTCCAGATTCCACTTGGGTGACCCTGGGGAAGAGAGACTGCTGGCTCTTTTCTGGGGCCACAATGCTCCATTTACAAGCTGCAATTAGTTGCAAACAAAATTTGTGCATCCACCACTAACTGTCAGCTCAAGAGGTTGAAAGTTCAGTCCTGAGGAGGTCAGGATGCCTTCTAAGGGGCTGATGACTTCGCTCACAACCTCCCCTCCCCCGCTGCAGGGCTTGGGGACCCCTGTGGGGGTAGGGGGACCACATTCCAGATTGGGACGCCTGCAAAGCTGAGTGACCAGTGTCAGAGGGGCTCTGGTTCTGGAACTGTTGGGAGACAGGGCAGATGTGCCCGTTAGACGGTGGCCTTTCTGCGGCAGAATGTGGACATGGTTTATAATAAATGTGGCCATTTGAAAAGAGCAAGGCAAGAAAACGCTCTAGTGGTTATTAGGATTTAGCTGATGTTGAAAGTTCAGCCAGTTTGCTCGCATATTCCATGTGGAATAAAAAAGCCAGAAGGGCCCAGAAAAATGATCTGTTCTTTACCAAATCAAAATGTGTAAATTGTTCTTCTGAGAGCATAACAAAGAGACTATTTTGCCTTTAAACACCAGAACCAGAAACAGGAAAAGGCCACAATTAACTAGCTGAAGCAGAATGTGAAGTTAATCAATACCGGAATGGTTATTACGAAGACGTCATGCATTAGCTACACCTTTTGTATGAGTGCTCCTTTCAAGGGTATGGACCTTCTTTCAAAATCCAGGCAAATTTTTTTTTCTTGGTGATGATGCCTTTTCCATTGTCTCCTTAATTTTTATCCACAGTCCTGCGAATCTCAGTTCAAACCATGACTAATTCCTCCCCTCTCACCACCCACCAGTGTGGTGTGTGATGTTGGAATCCCAAAATTACACTACCCTGTGGAGACCTGGAAGACGCTTCTAGTTGGAGACTGGGCTGGCAAGGATTTCATCCTTTATTTTCATACTGCAGCCACCCATTACATGGCGGGGACTCCCTTGGATGAAAGTAAAATGAATGAGTACATCTTCATTGAGTAAATCATTCCAGGTCTCCCCAAAGTGCCAGTGGGGTTGCCCAAACACCAACATCAGGGCTAACCTGGAGAAGGGCTACTGGCTTTGCAACCATTTGGGCGGTACTGAAGCAGGTCCACCTAACAGGCCTACCTGTCATCAGCAGAAGGTAGAACATGCCCGTGGGTTGGAGGGAGGCTGGCACCCATGCAGGACCACACAGCGCGGAGGTGGGTGGTACGTTTTCAGACTTCTCTTCCAGGCTCCCATTTGGACCAAGCCCATGTTTCCAACTGTAAGAGCAGCAGTGACAGTGGACGCAATGTGGCAAAACCATATCCTCAAAGGACCTCACCCAGCCTTCTAAAGGATTTTTGCTTCCCTCCTTCTTCTCTCCCCTTGAAATCACCAGCACCACATGCTGATGGGCACTCCTCCCATTCAGGGGGAGTTGCAGTGGGTCCCTCCTCCAAGGACACTGCTCTGGGAAACCGGCTCCCTTCATGCTTTCTATCACCTCCCGTACTCAGCATACCCTGTGCAACAAACACGTTACCCAGAGTCAGCGTTGAGAGCACAGAAGGGACTGCAGCTGGGCCGGTGGAGATTTTGAAGCCAGACTATGAAGCCTGATGATAAATTAATGAGAAACCTCCCATCACCTGGTAGGTAATTTTTTTCTAATTAAGTTAATCAGATATTTTTTATTATAAAAAAATTCATGCTCTTTATTAAACATTTGTAAAATACAGAAAAGTAGAAAGTTGGAGGAAAAACATAAAGCCTACAGGTGGGTAATTATAGTCCCAGAATTATTAGTCATTTTGACTGGGCACCAGTTAATCCATAAATCAGGTTCTTAGGTTGTCTACAGTCCCACTTTCTGGTTTAACTACTTGTGTTTCCCTGAAGTCAGCACCACAGTTTTTTGTTTTTGTTTTTGTTTTTATCACAGTTCTTTTGGAGAAGGCAAGAGCCTTTCTATCTGGACTTCAGGCCCACAAAACATCTCTAGGCAAACTGCCCGCCTGAGAACTCCCTGAGACTCTCCTCCTGGAACCTTGCCCCTGGGGTCCCTGGGTTCTCCCGACAGGCTGCCTTCCCCAGGCCAGCTCTCTGGGCAGCCAGTGTCACAGAGCACTGGAGTTCTTATTTTCCCCCTACAACAAAACTTTTAAAGTTTCTCCGAAATCTGCTGTTTTCATAAAGATTCCCACATTTAACAGAGTTTATAGGAATTGATCTCTTTATTTTCCTTTCTGCAAAGAACGGACCATTCTGCTAAAGGATGAGAGCAGAGTAATGAACCAAACATCGGGCAAAATTTTAGTTCAGGAGTAAAAATCAAATATCCGTTGGCCTCAGCTATCTAGAACTCAGCAAGGAAGCAAAAACTGACCAGGAAAGTTCCTACCCAGCCTAAGCAGCATCACAAAAGGAAAGATCTCATCAGCCCTCTCTCTTCATCACCCTATGAGAATCTGACTCAAGAAAATGAGGGCTCTCAGTTCTCTTAGCTGTGAGGAGCAAATTGCAAGGTAACAATGAATTCTGGTGGGAGAGTAATAACAATCCAGGAGAATGAATGAAGTAGAAAAACTGCGAAAGGTAGTCACAAGAATTCAAAATGCATAGCTACCTGAGGTCTTTCTGTATCAGGCAAATAGTTCTCTGCACTTCATTGACCGTTGGTGTATTATTACGTTACCATATAATGCAATTAAAATACTATCAAAGTTAAATCATGTTCTGTACACTGGTTCTAGAAAAAAGTGAAATTTGTGATCAGTTTTAGAAATAATTTTTTTTTAATTTTTAGTGGGATGTCTTCTTTTCTATCTGCAACAGATGAGATTTATTTTTCCATTGCTTTTTTTAGAGAGAGAGAGGAAGGGAGAGGGAGAAACATTGATGTGAGAAAGTTTCATTGATCCGTTGCCTCCCTCATCCAGGTACATGCAACCCCTGATCTGGAAACAACCTGCAACCCAGACACATGCCCTGAACAGGAATTTAACTTCATCCTGTTGGTTACCAGATGATGTTTCAACCAATGGAGCCACACCAGCCAAGGCAGTAGGATATCTTGATTATACGGTAAACTCGACCATTAGAACAAGTCTGTTGTCCACAGGGCAGGGCAGGGGTGGGCTGTGTCTGGACTGCACCAAGAGTGACTATGGCTAACCACGAGACTCCTGAGGGCACCACCTCTTTTAAACAGCATGAGGAGGGGCTTGATCTACGTTGTTCTTTGCTTTTCAGCGATGCCTGTGACACTGGTTGTACATAACTGATGCTCAGAATGATATTTGTCAAATAGATGACCAAATGCTGATGGAAAGTCTAACAATCCAGGCATACTCTGAGGATAGTTTAGGGCTTGAGACTTGGCTTCAGGAGATACATAGGACACTATGGGTATCATCTTAATCTTGAAGATGTCCCAACAGAGAGAAAAGTATTTAGTTATTTTTTGTATCCCACCGAGTAGCATTAATCTGTTTAGAAGCATCTTGAAAAACATAGTAAAACCTATGTATTATAGATGAATTATTTTGAAGAATAGACCCATACAAGACAGTGACTCAAACAGAATAAAGTTTGTTATGGTAACGGGCAGGTGACCAGGTCAGCAATAACCTACCAGTTAGTTGCCCAGGGACAAGTACTGATGAAGGCTGTGCCAACATCAAGAAGGAGCTTTCAAGGTCACTCTGGAGGACTCTCTCCATTCCAGCCTCATTTTGTTGATTAGAGCACAGTCTCAAGGCCACACCTAACTGCAAGAGGCTAGAAAACACTGTGTGTCCAGAAAGTTGAGAAAATGGGCTTTGGAGGACACCTAGCAGTCTCTGCTATAACTTGATTAGCTGAACTTAATAATTACCCTCCATTAACCACCCCAAAAATGTTATATACTACCATTCTGTGAGAAATAACATAGTCACAAGCAAACAGAAGTCCATACAAGAGATTTATGCATAGAAGGCATGTCTTAAATTTATTATAGATATAGTCTTATTTCCTGTAGTTTATATAAAACTGTAAAATCGTAGCATCTTAGAGCTGAAAATAAAAATTGAAATCATATACCCCCACCCCTCCCCTTCATTTTGTGGGTGAGAAAAATGAATTCCAGAATCCTCTGTGATTTTTCCTAAGGTAATAAAACTAGCTAGCTTGTGACAGAGCTGGGACTATAACCCAAACTTGATAGTGATGCAAATGAAGAACCGTGGTCCTGAGTTTTTGAAAGGCCTTTAATCATTAAGAAGACTGTGTACATTATAACCTACTTGCAGGACTAACAATTATTTTTAGAAACATTTTTGTTAACAAAGGCTGAAACCCAAATGATTGTCTTTCTGAAATGATTAAAGATGATGGGCTAAAAATGACCACGAATTCAATCCCAACCTTCCACTGAGAGGTGGAGACTATACCCCTCCCCTTGACTCTGATGTGGCCCTGTGACTGACTTGGTCAACAGAATGCTGCAGAAGTGACAATGTGTAACTTCCAAGACTGAGTCCCCAGCCATGTGCAGCTTTGGAGTTCGCAGACCTGGAAAACGCCCACCTAGAGCCCAGCCACAAGTCTACAAAAATCGTAAACCACATGAAGAGGCCAATGGAGGTGAACCGAACACTTCCATGGAGCCCCTGCTCATAGCCACACACCCTGCCAGTCTTGTTGGTGAGCCTCCTTAGCTGATCCTGCTCAAATTATGGAATTGTGAGAAAATAAATTGTTGCTTTAAGCCACTACAGTTTGGGGAGGCTTGTTATGGAGCAGTACCAGACTACAGCAAGTCGCTCAAGCACTAAGTTAAAGGAGGCTTCACGGTAGTTAGCAACTTCAACAACTTGGATGGAAAACAACACTTAGTTAAAGGACTGCAATATTTCGTGCATTGAAGAAAATGGAGCTGAATTATTTCCTCAACTTCTTGGAAATAAATGGTGGGGATATCTATTTGATTAAGAGTGGTCAGGGTAGAGCTCTTTCATAGGTGAAAATTGAGCAAATGGCTGAGGGAAGGAGGGTGTAAAGTGTATGAAGTCAAAAAATGCAAAGGCTGTGAGACAGGAAAAGGCTGGTAAAACTGAGGGGGTTCCCTCTGTCTGCTGCACTTTGAGTTGAGACAGGGGTGGAAAAGTAGATTGGACTTCTTTTCTCAGACTATTTATTGATTTTCTCACACGTACATTCAAGAGTTATTTATCAAATACCTGCAATGTGCCAGGTATTGTGAATACAGCTGAGGAGATATATGGCAACAAACCAGAGAGACAAGAGTTAGGATTAAAATTAGGGTCAAGGTGTCCAGAGAAGAAAAGACTGAAAATGAATCAGTAAACCAATATATGGTCAAGATAGGTAAGTGTAGATAAAAATTCAAGAGAGGTAAATGCTGTGGAGAAAACAAAAGAAAAGAAAAGAATAAAATGACAAGAAGTGACTGGAAGGGGGCTACTTACATTTAGAACTCAGAGAGCCCTCTGAAACATGACACTTGTTATGAGATCAAAATAACAAAAAGGTCATGGCCATGTAGATATCTGAAAAAGACTATTCCAGGCAGAGGGAACAACAAATGCAAATGTCTTAATCCAGGAATGAATTTAGCATCATCAAGAAAGAGAGAGAAGGTCAGAGTGACTGAAGAAAAGATAAAGGGGGAGAGCGGTATCAGATGAAGTCAGAGATAGACGGGGGCCAGCTACACGTAGGAACTTGTTAGCCATGACGAGTCTGGATTTGACTCTGAGTGCAATGGAAAGTCACCGAAGGATTTCAAAAACAAGAGCTCCTCAATCTGATTTGCATTCTTGGAATATCACACTAGCTGCTATAGGAGAGTGGGAAGACATGTCTTAGTAAAAGCTGATGGTAGCTTCAGATAGGGTGGTATCTGTAGCAAAAACAGGAAGTAGAAATGTGTTTTGGATATAGAATCATTCAGACTTGCCAAGGGCTAAAGGTAGGGGTGGGAGGTGAAGGAAAGACAGAAATCCAGCATGACATTTAGCTTGAACGGGGATGACAGGGATTCCACTTGTTGTGATGGAGACCATTTTGATAAGAGTAGGACTGGTGGCAGGAAACCAAGAGTTTTGTTTTGGTCATTTTAAAATTGAGGCTCCACCTTGACTGGTGTGGCTCAGTGGGTTGGGTATCATCCTGCAAACCAAAAGGTCACCAGTTCAGCCTTGATGTTTCTTTCAAATATCAATGTTTCTCTCCCTCTCTCTCTCCCTCCCTTCCCCTTTCTCTAAAAGTAAATAAAGTCTTTAAACTAAGACAAAATATAATTGAGAATACATCAGATATAGACATAGAGATGTCCAGTAAATGATAGGATTTTTTAGCCTGGGACTCCATGAAAAGGAAGCAACTGGGGGAATAAGAATCATTGGTCATATGCATGGTATTTAAAATCGTTACAGAAGATGAGGATTCCTAGTCAGAGACTGTAAACTGAAAAGAGAATGAAGGCCAAAGTCAAGCTCAGGTTATTCCAACATTAAGAGCTTGAGCAGAGGATGTACCAGCAAAGGAGAATGAAAAGGATCGGTCGGTGATGTAGAGGGACAACCACGTGCAAAGCACGGTGTCAGGCGGCCAGGAGAACATTTTCTAAAGAGGGAATGATTGCATGTGCTGAATAATTTTGAGTGCTCAAGGAAGAGTCGATTTTACTATAAATCTATTTTTCATCACTTCCAACTCACTTCGTCATGGGGATTACTGACATAACCTCTTACCTCCTTGGCTTCCACTCTTGCTCACTGATTAGTGATCTATTGCTGCATAACAAATCATCCCAAACATTAGCAACTTAAAATAAGCATTTATTATCCCACACTTTCTGTGGGTCAGAACCCAGGAGAGGCTTAGCTGAGTGGTTCTGGGTCAACGTCTCTCATGAGATAGGCACCAAAATGGTATCTGAAGGCTTGATTGGAGAATCTTCTTCCAAGATCTTCATTGACATGGCTGCATCCCTAGGGCCCAGAACTGTGCCAGACACCCAGTTGCTGCTTAGGAAATATTTGCTGAATAAATGACAAAAAAAAATGTTTCTAAGCCAGATTACACCCATAGCTCAAGTAATATTCAACGCAATTCTTTTCTCAAGTGTACAAAATATATTGAAATCTCTTGATGTTCTCAGTAATAGGATATGACCTTCTTCAGAGAGGAGCATGGGGAGATAGCGACAAAGAGAGAGAAGGGACCCAGGCCTGAAACTTTCCAGCCCCAGTTCTGGTGCTATCCCTGTATTCACCCTATAAGTATTTATGTATGAACACATGTAAGAGAGGGAGGGAGATTTTAGAAAAATTTAGATATTAGGCTTACTTACATATTAACAACAACAACTACTACAATAATGGCTACCATTCACTGACCATTACTGGCTTCCTGACACAGTGCTTTGAGTTTTTGCATACTCAGTTATTTAATTCAGTCCCCTTTTTGTTGAATTCAATGAACCCATTTAAAAAATGAGGTAAAGGCCCAGTGAAGTAAAGCCAGTTGCTCCAAGACACATGGCCAGCAAGCTGTGGGATGGGAGTCACAGAACCTGGGAGGTTCTGTGACTCTGGCCTGTGACTCTGAAGCCCATTGTGTTTAATCACGATGCAGACACCAGCCTCAGCATGCACCTGGATTGGGAGAAAATTTGCAAATAACAAAAAACCATTTCAAAAATGTGTTTTTCTTCATTTCATTCTTTTTTTTTTGTTTTTAAGTACATAATGTTCTCTTATAATTAATTCTAACCACCCCAATGTTATAGAACCATAAAAAGAAGTCTGGAAAATTTTATCAAAATTGGTTTTTAAATAGTACAATGTACTTTAAAAACTAATCATTTTACAGACTGCTTCCAATGTGAGAGAAACGCTGCCAAATAAATGGGATATTCTCCCAGCTGGGATTTGCTCCCTGGAAGGAGGGACCTTGCTACTCCCTTTGGGCTCCCATGGTAGCCCCGGGCCCAGCACAAAGCAGGAGCTCAGCCAGTGCCTGGCTCTCCCCGTTCTACTGCTCCTTCCCCTCCACCTGTGAGATGAGGGGCCTGGTCTTGGAGGACTCCTTCCAGGCTACTGGTCCCTGAGGTTAGCATTTGCTAAGCATACCATTGAGCTTGGTCCTGGCCTCGACTTTTTCCACTTTCCTATCCCCTCAGAGAGTGGGGCTGCTGCTCACCTGCCCCTCTGATCCTTGGCCATCCCAAGAGTCTGGATCAAAATGAGCTGCCCTTCAACACATAGCTGCTTCTACTATGTGGCTGCTGCTCTGGCATTTCTAACCATTCATGCATGATGAGCTTCCCTCGAGGCCTTGTTTGACTGTTTCTTCTGCCCTACCTGTTCCCACCATGATCTTCCTACAGCTCCGGTGGAGAAAAAGTTGACTAAAATCCACCCTCTGTTCTCACCACCAAGGCAAAGACTAGTCAATAGGAAAAATTCTTTCTGCAGAGCTCCTTTGGTCCTGTACAGTTCAGGAATTCCCAATTTAAACTAATTTTGCTAAAAATCTCAATTTGTATAGACCTCACGGTTCTCCTTTTTACCCTCTGGTATAACCTCAGTGCCACTGTCAGCTCACTTCATCGGCCATGGTTATTGGACTGACTGCACGGTTTTCTGCCCACACAGGGCTTTCTTGTGTCTCTGATTCTCATCTGGAAATCAAAGTATGTCTTCTTCTTTCCACCTAGAAATTGTGTTTATGTTATTTTTTGATTTGCTAATGTGCTTTGTGCTTTTCAAAACTGTTTCTTATACTAATCTCAAAAATAAGGCAGAAAAACACTGTAAACTTCTCAAGGGCCGGTCCCATCTCTAACTTACTCAGCACAGAGTAAGTACTTCAGATCTGTTTGCTGAGTGAGTGGTCCATCCTGGATTAGAAGCCAGGAGTCCTGGTTTCTCGTGCTGACTTGTTTATAGTCTAAGCCAGCACTGCCCAATAGGAAGAGGATATAAGCCATATGCCACTTAAAATTTTCTAGTAGCCATATTTTTAAAAGTAAATACATTTTAATAATGTTCCACTTAATATTTCCAAACATGTCTTCTATCATAGATCAACATAAAAATTATTAATAAGGTATTTATATCCTTCCTTCATACAGGTCTTGGAAAGTCAGGGTCTATTTTATAGTTACAGCACATCTCAATTTGGACTAGCCACATTTTTTTAAAAAATAGACTTGGATTTTTAGAGTGGTTTTAAGTTCACAGCAAAGTCAATCAGAAAGTAGAGACATCTCCCATATACCCCATTCCCCCACACATGCACAGCCTCCCTGCTGTCAGCACCCCCCACCACAGCGGTCACTTGTTACAACTAACGACCCTACAATGGCACATCATTATCACCCAAAGTCTATAGTTTACTTAGGGTTCACTCTTGGTATTGGACCTTCTATGGATTTGGCCAAACGTATAAAGGCATATATGCACCATCATAATGTCAAACAGAGTGGTGTGACTACCCTAAAAATCCTCTGTGTCAGCCTGTCCATCCTTCTCTCCCTACTAATGCCTAGCAACCACTGATCCTCCTACTATTTCCATAGTTTTGCCTTTCCATGAAGTTATACAATTGGAATTATGCAGTATGTAGCCTTTTCAGATTGGCTTCTTTTACTTAGTAATATTCATTTAACCTTCCTCTACTTCTATTCATAACTTGATAGCTCATTTCTTTTTTGAAATGTATTTTATTGATTATTCCATTACAGTTGTCCCATCCCTCCCTTTATTCCCCTCCACCTTGCACCCCACCTCCCAACCTCATTTCCACCCCCTTAGTTCATGTCTGGGGGTCATACATATAAGTTCTTTGGCTTCTACATTTTTTATACCATTCTTAACCTCTGCGTGTCTGTTTTTCACCTACTATCTATGCTTCTTATTCCCTGTACCTTTTCCCCCATTCTGTCCCCTCCCCCTCCCTGCTGATAACCCTCCATGTGATCTCCATTTCTGTGATTTTGTTCCTGTTTTAGTTGTTTGCTTAGTTTGTTTTTGTTTTTGATTTTTTTTAGGTTCAGTTATTGATAGTTGTGAGTTTGTTGTCATTTTACTGTTCATAGTTTTTTATATTCTTCTTTTCCTTAGACAAGTCCCTTTAACATTTCATATAATAAGGTCTTGGTAATGATGAAACCCTTTAACTTCACCTGATCTGGGAAGCACTTTATCTTCCCTTCCATTCTAAATGATAGGTTTGCTGGATAGAGCAATCTTGGATATAGGTCCTTGCCTTTCATGACTTTGAATACTTCTTTCTAGCCACTTCTTTCCTGAAAGGTTTCTTTTGAGAAATCAGCTGGTAGTCTAATGGGAACTGCTTTGTAGGTAACTGTGTCGTTTTCTCTTGCTTCTTTGAAGATTCTCTCCTTCTCTTTAATCTTGGGTAATGTAATTATGATGTGCCTTAGTATGTGCTTCCTTGGTCCAACTTCTTTGGGACTCTAGGAACATCCCAAACTTCCTGGAAGTCTATTTCCTTTGCCAGATTGGAGATGTTCTCCTTCATTAATTTTCCAAATAAGTTTTCAGTTTCTTGCTCTCCCTCTTTTTCTTCTGGCATCCCCTATGATTTGGATATTGGAACGTATAAAGTTGTCCCATAAGTTTCTAAGCTTCTCCTCATATTTTTGAATTTTTATTTCTTCATGCTGTTCTGATTGAATGTTTATTTTTTCCTTCTGGTCCAAACTGTTGATTTGAGTCCCAGTTTCCTTCTTGTCACTGTTGATTCCCTGTGCATTTTCCTTAATTTTACTTTTCATAGCTTTCACTTTTCCTCTATTTTGCTACCATCCTCAATCATTTCTGTGAGCATTTTGATTACCAGTGTTTTTGAACTGTGCATCTGAAAGGCTGGCTATGTCTTCACTGCTTAGTTGTACTTTTTCTGGAGCTTTGATCTGTTCTTTCATTTGAGCCATATCTTTTGTCTGGGCACACCTGTTGGCGTTTGCCAGGGTGGGGCAACCTACTTCACTGTGTTGTGACACTGTATGTGGGGGAGGGTCCAAGAGGGAACGATGCTGCTTGCCCGGCTCTTCACTGGCTTTCAGTCACTTCCACTGCTACCCACAAGCAAATTGGGCCCTTCTGGTGCTGATTCCCAGGTAGGTGGGCTTGTGTACATTCTTTGATCCTGTGAGTCTCTCCAACAAACTCTCCTGTAAGGCTGGGAGTTTCTCCCGCTACTGCCTCAACCCCCACAGGTGTTTTCAGTCAGAGGTTTTGAGGCTTTATTTCACTGCACTGGGACCCTGGGTTGTGTGGTCTGTCTTGGTCCCCAGTTGTTCCTCCCAGTTTATCTGCACACAAATGTGGGACCACTCCACTCTGCCAGCTGCCACCTTGCCTGGTTTGGCAGCTGCCACCTTGCCTGCCCCAGTCTGCCAGCTGCTGCCTTCCCATGAGTCCTCTCCCCCTGGCTGCCTGTCTCCACCCCTCCTAAAGGACTGGATGAATGTTTCTTCCTTAACTCCTTGGTTGTCAGACCTCCATATGGTTCGATTCTCTAGCAGTTCTGTGTTTGTTTTTGTTTTTAAATTTGTTGTTGTCCTTCTTTTGGTTGTGGGAGGAGGCACAGTATCTATCTATGCTTCCATCTTGGCCAGAAGCTGATAGCTCATTTCTTTATCATGCTGAGTAATATTCCATTGTTTGAATGTAGCATAATTTACTGGTGAAGGACACCTGAGTTGCTTCCAAGTTTTGGCAATTATGAATGAAGCTGCTGTTTACAGATTTTTTGTATGATCTTAAGTTTTTAACTCATGGTTAAATATAAGGAGTACAATTGCTTGATCATATGGTTTTGTTTTGTAGAAACTACCAAACTGTTTTCCCCAGTGTCTATACCATTTTTCATTCCCACCAGCAATGAATGAAAGCTCTTGTTTCTCTACATCCTGACCAACATTTGGTGGCCTCAGTGCTTTCAATTTTAGCCATTTTAGTAGGTGTGTAGTGATAACTCATTGTTATTGTAATTTGCCGTTCCCTAATGACATGTGATGTTGAGCTAATTTTCATGTACTTATTTGCCATCTGCATATCTCTTTTGGTGTGGCATCTGTTCATGTCTTTTACTCCTTTTTTAAATTGCGTTGTTCATCTTATTATTGTTGAGTTTTAAGAGATTTTTGTAGTCTTAGTTAATAGTACTTTATCCATATATGTCTTTTGCAAATATTTCCTCCTGGTCTGTGACTCATATTTTCATTTCTTGATGGACTAGCCAGATTTCAAATACTCTGCAGTAATCAGTGATAATAGTAGTACTCGATAGTACTAGCAGCTACTGTATTGGACAGCACATCTTTAGATAGGTGCCCCTGTAATAGAATGAAGTTACATAACATCTAAAATAAGATATCCAAGAGGAAACATCTAATTGGTGGTTGGATCTAGGAAGCTGGAGCTCATAAGAGATATTCTGGTAGGATTTTAAATACTGAAGAGTTATCAGCAATTAGGTGGTTCCTGATGTGTGTGAGCAATGGTACGGCTCAAGGAGAGTGAATTGACTGGAAAGAAAAGAAGATCTAGGATGGACTTCCCAATAACCTGCTTACCAAATACTTCCACTGGGATGGTGGAGAATATGCTCAAATTCAGAATATTCTCAATTCAATATATTATTTTCCCTCCCCCTCAAATCTTCTTCTTACTCATTTACAAACTTGTACAACCTGGACATCTGGAAGTCATCCTCAAGCACTCCCTCTGCTTCCAGCGCTTGTCCGTGGCCAACTCCTCCTGCTAATTCTATATCCTAAATTGCTCTTGCATCTGTCCCCTATTGTCATCCCCATTTCATCATCTCTCACCTGGATCACTGCCATAGTTCCCTAACTGGCCTCTCTGTCTCCAGTCAGGCTTCACTCCAATATATTCTGCACACTGATGCCATAGTGATCATTTAAAAGGTAAATCTGATCATGTCACTGCTGACTTAAAATCCTTCAATGACTCCCCATTACATTCATAACAAAGTCTAACTTCAACATGGCATGCAATGCTGTCATGCTTACCTCTCCAGATGCACGCACAGGTACCCTGAGCTCCACCAACACCACGTGCATACCAATTCCCCAGTTCTTATTCCCTTTCACTCTCGCTCTCTCACACTCTCCTCTTCTCACTCTCACATCTTTGCTTTTGTACATGTGCTATGCGCTGAACGCTTGTGTCCTCCTCAAATTCATGTGTGGAAGCCCCAATCCCAATGTGTCCATATTAGGAGGTGGAGCCTTTGGGGGACTAGTGAAGTTAGATGAGATCATGAGGATACAGCCCCCCAAGATGGGATTAGTGTCTTTATAAGATGAGGAAAAGACTAGAAACTTCTCTCTGTCCATCACATGAGGATAGAGCAAGAAACTGGCCTTATGTGAACCAGGAACGCACGTTGTATAACCCTCGCCCCAATCTACATTGTTTTGTTATAGCAGCCCGAACTGGCTAAGACATGTTTCCCTGTGCCTTCCCTCCACACTCCCTCACTCTATCATCTTCTTCCACCTGGGCAACTCCAGCCTTTTCTTCTGAGACTCAGCAGTGTCTCCTGTTCCAAGTGCCCTTCTCTGCATTTTTCATACGAAGCTGAGCATGCCTCCTCTCTTCTCCCACACCACCTTGTGCACGCTGTCAGTGCGTGTTATTTGTAAGTGTTGTATACACACCTGTCTGTCCACCTAGATCTTGTGAGCACCCTGAGGTTGAGGATTGTGTCTGTCCTGTCCGTATCCCCGGAACTTTGTCCAGTGTTTGGTAGAAGGTGTCTGATGGCTTTTATGGAATAACAAGGCAGAAGTGCCCCCCTGGTACCCTGAGAAGAATCCGATAAGGTTATCCGGTAACATCAGCCAAGGAATTTCTTTGGGAGTAAACTGTTATGTGACAGGAGGAAGGAATCCTGGAAGTGCTGTAGAAGTGAAACACTTGACACTAAACGGTAACGGTTAAGATTTTCGTATAGCTTTATTATGACTTAATGACCAAATTAGAGTGGTCATATGTAAGGAGTTAACATCCACCATCAAATGAACCTGGAAACTCTCCTTGCTCATTCTCGTGTGCCTTCCCACTCCCTGCTGTCCCTTTATTTGCATTCTACAGTGGAGGCTCACATACTTCCAGTGGGGCCTCTGCCCAACTTGGTAGACTCTGTTTCGATATTGGGCATGCCTTCAGGAACCCTTAAATCTACAATAAATCCCTTCTCTGAAGTTCCAGAGACAGCGGATTTAGTTTAATGCAAACCTAGAGAACTCTCCAGAACAGAGGGAGGCCTTCCTGCAGAGAATTTATCTGTTCACCCTGGGCAACATGGTAAGAGAATCAAAACAGACCTGGTAGTGATCTGGCCTTCAGCCAGCATCAGAGATTAAAGAAGGATATTAGTGGGTTAAAATGGATTGACGGGAACCTGCTTGGTGTGTCCCTCAGCGTAGTGATCCATCTTACACAAACGTTTCCTGGCTGCCGCTGAGTAATAATCCCACCCCAGGGGAGCTGTCCTCTCCCCTTTACTTCTAGACACCCACCTCCTCCCATTATAGCCTTTGCCATTATCAGCTATGATTTCTGGTTGGTCCACCTACTCTCCAGGGCAGGAATCTTGCCCTCTCTACTTGGAGGGGAAGCAAAGCCTTAAGAAATTGGGAATTGGAGTCAGAACTGAGTTAGAATCCTCACTTTTCCAGTTACGTACCTTGGGCAAATTATTTGAGCTTTGTGCACCTGAGTTTTTATTCATTTCCTTTGGCTGTTGCAACAAATTAACCACAAACTTGGTGGCTTAAAACAGCAAACATATCTTCTTTCGTGGTTCTGGAAGTCAGAAACTGGAAGTCAGTGTCGGGAGACAGAAATCAAGGCTATCAACAGCGCTATACTTTCACTTAGGCCCCAGGGAAGAATTCTCTCCTTGCCTCTCCCCGCTTCTGGTGGCTGCAGGCAGGCAGTCCTTGAGCTGTGATCACATCACTCCTGTCTCTGCCACTGAGGCCACATTGGCTTCTCCTATTCTGTGTGTAACAGAGCTCCCTCTTCCTCAGCACATGAATCACATCTGAGGATAAGTATAACGACATTTGGGGCCCCTCCAGCTAATTCAGGATAATCCCCCATCTAAGTATCCTTAACACACTTGCAAAGACCCTTTTTCCAAATAAGGTAATATGTAGTTTCCAGGGATTAGGACTGAACATCTTTGGGGACCACCTCTACATTCCTTAAGTGTTAAACTCTATATACTACTTGTTTTTGTTTGAGTTCCTTCCTGGAGAGCAAGCCTGAGACCAAGGACTCAGGCAAGCACCGTTTTAGGAGAAGTTATCCCAGGGAGCAAGAAGGGGAACTAAGAAAAGTAAAACCCAGAAGGAGGGAAAGTCACTATAAACACACACATTGAGCTGGTCACAGTGGGCAGCTGAGGACCCATCCTGCTGGGCCCTCTGAGGAACTGTGTAGAATGACATCAGAATTGTCTTTTTCAGGGCTAGAAAAGGGAACACGTATTCACTGTCACCTATGCCTCACTGGGCTTGAGGACAGCTCTCTCACACTTTCACATCTGAGCTCTGTAACAGAAGGGCTGAACAGTTTGTTCCATAGGTGAAGTTCTTGGCATGAGATAAGTGGTGTGATGGCAACAATGTACTGCCAGGCTCTACCTGTGAGAAACTGGTTGTCATGGCAACAGCTGGAATAAAAAGATGAGCCAAGAAGATATAAGGTGAGGCACACAATGGACCTGTACTTTAAGGGTCATTGGAAAGATTAAATGCAGCAATGTTTTTATTGAGGTATATTCTATATTACTTCAATAAAGGTATATTGAGAGTTACCCACACATGCTAAACACTCAAGAAAGCATTAGCTGTTATTTTGGTTGCTGCTATTACTAATATCTGTTCTTCTGTCACATGCCTAGACTAGTGCCTGGCATGTGGGTAACTCTTGTTATACCTTTGCTTGTTGGCTGAATAGAAGGAAAGAAGGAAGGAAGGAAGGAAGGAAGGAAGGAAGGAAGGAAGGAAGGAAGGAAGGAAGGAAGGAAGGAAGAGATAAATGCAAACAAACACCAATCCATGTTTTGAAAAAATACTCTGGTATTTGCTCCGAAGAGAAACTGTTTCTCTCTGATTAAAAATCAGGGAGTCACATGTGGGTGGCTTTGAGGTGCCAAGTGAACACAACAAAACACAGGGCTAGGATCCAAGATTAATGTTGTTTTAACCTAACTGGTTACATTTTTTCCTTCCACTACAACAAAAGTTAAAAGAGACTTCTTCAATTCACTCAGAGTTCTCATAGCCCTGGGCAATTTTGAGATTTCAATCTCAGCAGTGAGATCGGCCCTGAGTGAATTGGAGCCCTCACAGTGCAAATGCCAGAAGGAACTTTCTATCCTGGAGTGAAACATTCTCTAAGGACTCATATGCACTCTGTTCTTGCCCTAATTCTGGCATGCAGAATGACAGGTGAGCAAGCTGCCAAAAGTCTTTTGGAAGAGAAGACACACTTCCTTACATCATCATCATCATCACCATCATCACCATCCTAAACACACACTGCATGCCTCACTAGATGCTTGCGAGGCAGCACACCCTGTGTTAGGTGCTAAAAATGAAAGATTCATATTCCTGCCCTCAATGACTTTATACTCTACTTGGGGGGAGTTACATAAAAATAAGTAATATTACTAGGCAATTTATCATGAGGGCCTGTTGAATGTTCTTGACAAACTCCTGAAGTTTGAGGGAATGGGGAGATTACTCACAAGTATAGCTCATCAAATCTTCCTGAGGAAGATAGAACAAGCTCAGGCCTTGAAAGGAGTGCAGGACTCAGCTACTGTGGAAGGGAAGAGGGGGAAGTGATCCCAGGCAATAGGAACCATGTTGGGTAAGAGCTTCTGACCCCTTAGGAGAGATCAGACCAGGGGCATTTAGGCAGAAGGGCCTGCAAACAAGAGAGGAAAATACAAATGCTCTCCCATGCATCAGAGCTCAAGGGAGAAATGCTGCTACCCAGAGTTGAGCCGGTCCACCTATTTGTGATCTGGTGGCTACAGTGCTAAGAGCAACTTAATTTGGGATTAAGGCTAGTGAGATCACACTTGGCTAACTTTCCTCCAGCCAGATTACAATTGGCTGATGCTCACGGGCAAGAGTGTGAGGAAATGAAATCCCTCGTTTCTTAGTGTTTTAATCATATGCTTTCCATTTTTTTCTACCTCTGCCTGTTTCTGCAATGGAAAGAAGATTATCCTCTTTGGTTTATTTATATACTCATCTGTTCACTACAAATACTTATTGATCACCTACTACATAGTCAACTCTATGCTAGGCACTGGGGAGTCCATGGTGAGTGAAGCAACCACTGGCTTTACTCTTGTGTAGCTAATGACCTAGTGATATAGATGATTACTAATTAGATAATCACCCAGTATATGCAAAATCACAACTGTGATGAATGCAGAGAGTTTCAAGATGTATAATATGGGGGTTACCTCATTAGAAAGATCAGGGAGACATGAAGGAGTGACAACCGAGCTGAGATGTGAAGGACAACAGAATGAGTCAGAGTTAACCAGGTGAAAACATGGGCAAGATTATTCCAGGGGAAAGAAACAGCTCACACAATGACCCTACAGTAGAACAGAGCAGCTCATTTGATGAACCCAGCAAGGCCAATGGGGCTGGGGCAGACAGACCAAGGGGAGCAGAGAGCAGGATGAGTTTGGAAAGGTGGACAGTCCACGTCACGGATTTTGGCCTTTAGCCTAAGGGTGATGGGGAGCCGTCAGAGATCTGAGTTAGTGTTGTCCCTGTGAATCAACGTCTTGGCTGCCAGACTCCAAAGGAGTTAGTACAAGTTTGCTGGGGTTATCACACTCAACTATCAAGCTTTATGATAGTAAAATAGAATTCTTTTTCAAATTAGTTAGGCACTCACAGTTGAGTGCTATAATGGAGACCACAAATAATAGTTACTTCGGTTTATGTCCTTTTCTAGGGCCAGCATGATGGCTCCACATCAGGGATCAGGTCCTTTCTACTCTGTTCCTTTCATCCACATGGCCCATGGTGACCCACCATCACCAGGTCATCATTCTGGCCAGCGGGGAAGAAGAAAAGAGGGCATAGAAGGGGATGACTGTTTTTTATAAGGGCATACTTAGAAACTGCACATGCTATTTCTGCTCACCTCCCACTGACCAGAATTACTTTCTTGGCCTCTTTTAGCTACCAGGAAAGCTAAGAAATATGGTCTTTATCCTAGGCAGCCCTGCATCGTCAGCTAAAATTGTACCACTTCTCTCACAGAGTGGGAAATAAATATTGGCAGAAAGTTGGCAGCCTCTGCCACAGGGCCCTTCATGATCACCTAGGACTGGGCCAACTAGTATAGATATTCATTCATTCAATGAGCACCTACTGTTTGCTATGCAATGTGTCAGAGCAGAGGTTCTAACAATGAAGGAGACACAATAACTACCCTCCAGGAGCTCATCATAGGGCAGTGGAGCCCCACCTTGGCTCCATGTTAGAGTCCCCTAAGGAGATATTAAATCTCTCAGTGCTCAGGGCTCACCTCTTCCCAATGAAGCCAGAGTCTCTGAGGGTAACACCCAACTACTGGTATGTCTTAAAACTCCCTGGGTGCCTCCAGTGTGCTGCCAAGGTGGAGAAATACTGGCTTTGTGGAAGAGAGAGATGGGTTAAGAAACAGCTCCAACACAAGGCAGTATGTGCTCTAGTAGAAAAAGGTACAAACCTCTGTGGGAACACAAGGGAGCATGTGACTCCTTTAATAGACAAGGGTTATCAGAGATGGCACAAAAGAGGTGACACCAGCAGAGTCTTCGAAGATCAGTGTCAGTTTGCCAGGGGAGCACAGCTGGGACGGGCATTCCAGGTAGAGGAAGGGGGCATGTGTACAAAGGCATGGATCTGTGAAACATTCTTGAAATTCAAAAATAAGTAGACGTCTTTTGCCCAAATGATACTAAGCTCTGACTCATGTGGTCATAGATGAGTCAGAGTTCTGCTCACAGTATCTGAAAGCCACTTCCAATCTGCAGAAACTAGATTTTTAACATTATACTACTGCTTATAAACCCTTGACCTTGTAGGTTCCTAGGGGTACCCTGAATGCATCTGAGCTATGGGTTGATGAGGCACAGTGTCTCTCTGATGGGAATGGAAAGTGTACCTACCAAATAGAAAGGAGGCAAAGTAGATCCCCTGCTGTGCCCAGCTTTTAACCCTTTAGTTGCTGAAACATGGAGGGGAGGGTCCTAAGGGTTGGGCTGAGAAGCCCGGGCTAGCAGAGGTGCACTGTAGAGACACTTTAAAAAATGATGTGACCATACAAGACAGAGGAACACAAATATATATGATCTCACTTACATGTGGCTGTCAGAGGGGAGGGGGGCTGGGGCTGGGTGAAAAGGGGGACGTGATTAAGAAGTACAAATTGGTAGTTAGACAGATTTCATGGAGACATAAAGTGCAACATAGGAAATATAGTAAATAATATTGTCATAACTCTGTATGGTGTCAGCTGGGTACTAGCTTCATCAGGGTGATCACTTCATAAGTTATATAAATATCTAATCACTATGCTGTATACCCGAAACTAATATATTATATAATATAAAACATAATATTGTATGTCCCATGTAATTGAGAAAATAAAAAAATATTTTTTAGAAGATGATATGACCATGCAGTTGCATATTAGCTTTATGTTAGCCCTAGGCAAGATGCCCCAAGCAGCACCAGAAAGTGAGCTTTTACCCCAGTCACATGCAGGATGTGTGACGTTCAGATGAGTGAAGCCACCAAGAAAGTGGAGATGAGGCAAAAGACAGGCAAGCTGGAACATTAAGCACAAGAGGAGTGGGAGGAGGAACCCAGAAGGAGTGGGGGCAAGAGTTACAGAAGAAAGGAAGGCATCATGGAAGTCAGGGAACAGACAGAGACCCATAAAATGCTGTAGCCTAAAGCCCCTGAGCATCAAATCAGTGGAAAATGTTGTTCTGCCACCTTTTCAGTCCTCTCCCGTCTTTGACCCAGGCTGAGGTTTTGAGAAATCACGAGAACCAGACTTCCGGTATGGCCAGAGTTTTCTAGTCCCTGATTATTCGGGAGAAGGCAGAAGTGAAGAAGGAATGTGCCAAACACGGCTGTCACCATGAATGCTCACAGCTGGCCCAGGAGAGGAAGGTCCAGGAAAGAGCTACTTATGTCAGGCTTGGCTTTGGCCCCTCATCCAAAATGAGAAGTGGACAATAGCCGGCCATTGTGTATCCAATCAACTCTCAATTATCCAAGGGCGGAGTCTCCACTCTGTGGGTTCCCCCTTCTCCCTTTGAGTTCCCTCCAGCTGTCTGCCCTTTGACCGGTTCCTGCCCATCAGAGCCCCAGTCAGAGAGAGGGTGGGCAGGTGGAGGAAGGGAGAGCATGTAAAATTCAGATCAGTCATTTCATAGCTGTTCCTTGGGAGCCTGCAAAAGGGGAAGAATCATTGGTTAAACCAACATTCGGTTTATTTGGGGTTTTAATTTATCAGGGCTCTGCCTCACCCTTCATTAGTATGGATAATTGGTAATTGGTTAAGTGATATTTATTCAATTGGTGGTGCCTCTGCTATTGTATCTGCCTTGTTTCATTTAAAAAATTGTCTGCATTAGTAAAGGCTATATTGAAATGATGTTCTTAATGCACTTAGAGCTCTGCTATTTTAGCATAATATCTACATCTGCACTCCCTATTTGGGGGCGGAGGGGTAACCACAGATGTGGCGGGGTCATATCCATTGAAACATTTAAGTAAATGCTTTGAGGTTACTTTATCTTGCTTTTAAATACAAACATTCCAAATCTGACACAGATTTGTTGGGTGTTTTTAAACATCTCCCTTGAGGTTTTGCATGATCAAGGTGAAGGCAGGTCTCCTGTTCCTCTCCTATCACTGCCCCTTCCTTTGGACGTCTTAGTTTACTCACCAGCACAAAACAGAGATCTTTCCTTCCCTTACCAGAACTTTAAAAAATTGAACTAACTTGAGCCTATACAGAAAAAATGTATTAAGTTTGGAGGCACGATTGGGTGTATAGTAGCATTTAAAGTGAAATCTTGTAACTAGGAAAACTAGGGCAGGGCAGGTTTTATTGCCAGGGCTACAGTATAAAAGGACCCAAATTTACATTCCAGAATTAGAAATAGAATTTCCATTGAAGTTTCATGTACTTTTTATTATGAATGTTCCATGGTGTTTTCAATTGTGTGTGTGTGTGTGTGTGTGTATCAGCAGAAGTAACACCTGCTTAAGTGTGGTTGGTAGGGTAATAATATGGGTGTAATAATTTACAGTTTTAATTTGAACATTCCACCTAAAATGTCATATGGTGTGCTTGAGTGTGATATTATTATGTTGCAGAATTACATGTTTATGATTTTGTAATAAAAGTTTCTGTAATAAAAAAGGGGCATTATTTGTGCCAGACCCTGTGTGTGTGTGTGTGTGTGTGTGTGTGTGTGCATGTGTGTTCGCGCGCGTGCATATATAGGGAACCAGTCACAATTAACCACCAGAGCTAGGCTGAGATGTGGCCAGGTTCAGAGCTAACCCCTAGAATTCAGAATTGAGCAGCCTGAGTATGAGCATGGCTGAGCAGTTGCCTTTGAGCACAAATCTGCTCTTTCAGGGGATGGCAACTTTTCACAGGAGCCCTGATCTGCTCCAAAAAGCTCTGGGTTTGATCCTGAACTTTGTCACTTCGTGGCCAGCTGTTGGTAACCATCTCAATGCTTTGGTTTCATCATCTACAAAAAAAAGGGAGTGATAATATCTTCTACCTCCTAGTGTTGGGGGAGGGATTAAATGCATGTGAGATGCCTGGCATATAGTTAGTGCTCAAAAAATGTCCTAAACTCTATACAAGACTTGCCTCAATAGCAGGGTCTTGGTGCCCTGAAAATTATTAGTAGTTGTGAAAAGAATACCTGTGATAAGTTGAGGCAAAAGGTATGAGAAGAAAGGATTTCAATTGCATAAAACAACATCCTCCAAGACAACATACTTACACATCCATCCATTATTTAATACGTATAGTTATAGAAAGAGCTTCCAGGGGAAGTAGATAGCTCTATTTTTCCTTCAAGTGGAGACACGTCCTACATTAAGCTGGCTTGGAAAAGTATTGGCACTTTACAGACAGATTTTGATCAGGGCCCTGAAATAATTTGTTAAAACCATAAGATACTCCCAGTTTTCAGCTACAGCAGCCTGATGGAGCCAAAAATGCAAAGTGTCCAGGTCAGTGGTCTGAGCAGACACGGGCCTGGTCTCTCACAATGTATGGAACTGCCTCCTCCTGTTCGGGCATTTCAGAAAACATTTGGATTGCTTTAGATGTCTTACCATGCTAATTAAATAAAATATGACTAATTAAATGTCATAAAGCATGATGTAAACTTGTTAACGTCAGGGGAGATCTTTAAAAACAACTATCAAGATGGGCAAATTTGTCACATGTCAACATTTTTAGTTAATTTTCAGTAGTAAATAAGCAAATTTTCTTTCAGAAATGGGAAAACTGTCTGGTGATGTGATTAGGGTATCCTATATTTTGTGCCTGATTAGACCATGGCATATATGAGGGGCTGGAGAGTCTCTCCTGAATATGTTACCCACACATTTTTTTCAATTAAACATAATGTTATGTTAACATCCTTAAAGAGGTAAATGATGGCACAGTAAATCCAATTAGAATACATACTTACAACTGGATTCTCTTGCAATTTTCAAAAAGCTGATTGCATTTTACATCTTCCCTGCTATTGTCAGAGCGGCTTTAGCACAAGTTGCTGCACCCCCGCCTGGTGTCTGTGTCTTTTCGTGGTGACCTTTGCTGGGAGAGCTGCTGCAGACATCACAAACTCTCACATCAATTTGCCACAATTGGATGTGGCATCTTGCAGCTAATTCGATTTGGGAAGAAATGCACCTGGCTCTGTTTTTTCCCTATAGAATGTGGAGGGAGTTCTGAGTCCTCACAGATGCCATCCACCCGAGGAGCCCATGTGTTTTTCAAGGTCTAAGCAGTTTGTCTGCATCTCCCCAAATACAACCCGTTACAAAGGGGAAGGAGCTGAATTATTTAATGCAGAAATAAATTAGATTGGAATCAGAGACAGAGAAAGAGAAGCAAAGTGAACTGAAAAATACAACTGTTGATATAACTTCCAGCCTTCTTACTTCAAGAGAAACACATCCTTTTTATTTGGCTATCAACTCCATGTTATTTCCCTTTGTTCTGATCACATCCATTAAACACAATTCCCCTCCTCTCAGAATCCTGAAGAAGTGCCAACCTGTCAAATTCGTACTACTTGAAAGACACACAAACATACAAATACAGCTCTCGGGTTTGTAAGTTTCCAACTGATTTGAGGTTGTGGAAAGTAGATAAAATGCTAATGTGCTTAATCTATTATTGATGAATTTAAATAGATCAAAGGGCCGCTTGTTGAAGGAAAAATACCAGTCTCAGGCCTTTTATTCAGTGACCCACATTTTATCTTAATTATATTTCAGATACTGAAAAACAAAATGATCATCAACAACAACAAAATCTGCCTTGTAGATATGATTTACATTGAATAGGTGAGGATGCTGTGAAGGTAAGGAGGGGAAAAAATACTCCTGTGTACACAGGACCCATGAACAACACTGGTTTGAACTGAGTAGATTCTACTTACATGAAGATTTTCTTTCAATGAATACATACGATACTGTAAATATACTTTCTCTTCCTTATGATTTTATTTTTGTAATTTATTGGGATGACATTGGTTAATAACATTACATGAATTCAAGTGCAATCCTGTAATATGTCATCTGTATATTTCATTGAGTGCTCACCCCTCCATATCCAGTCTTCCATCACCACGTACCGGACCAAATTTACCCTCTTCATCCTCCCCCACCCCCCTTTCCTCTGGTGACTACCATACTGTTGAGTCTATGAGTTTGTTTGTTCATTTGTTGCTTTCTGTTCTATATCCCACCTACGAGTGAAATCATATGGTTCTTGTCCTTTTACATCTACTTATTTTGCTTAACATGATACTCTCAAGATTCAGCCACGTTGCCGCAAATGGCAGTATTTCGTCCTTTCTTGTGGCTGAGTGGTACTCCATTGTATGTAGGCACCACATCTTTATCCAGTCACCTCTCAAGACACTTCGGTTTTTCCAAGTCCTGGCCACTGTGAATGAAGATGCAGTGGACACAGAAATATACAAATAAATGTTTTCAAATGTTTTGAGCAGATACCCAGAAGTAGGATTCCTGGGTCATATGACAGCTCTGTTTTTGATTTTTCGAGGAAGCCCACACTGTTTTCCGTAGCGGCTGTACCAGTTTACATTCCCCCCAGAAGGGCATGAGGGTCTCTTCTCTACATCCTCTCCAATACTTGCTACTTCTTGTCTTATTGATAATAGCCATTTTCACTGGCGTGAAGTGGTGTCTCATTGTGGCTTTGATTTGCATTTCCCTTACAGCTATCCTTATAATTTTCTTAACATTTTCTTTTCTCTAGCTTACTTTATTGGAAGTAATATGTATTATATATTACCAAATATGTGTTAATTGGCTATGTGTCATTGGTGAGGCTTCTGGTCAACAGTAGGCTAGTAGTACTTAAGTTTTAAGGAAGTGAAAAGTTACTTGCAAATTTTCAACTGTGTAGAGGGTCAGTGCTCCTAAACCCCGTGTGGCCCAAGGGTCAACTGTATTTGCCCCAGTGACATTGTACATCAGGTTTCATTTGCATGGGGAAGGCGGTATCCTGGAGAGGTAAATAAATGTTAGTTGTATAGAACTCTCCCCGGGCAGCTCACATCTTATCTATATCATATTTCCATAAGAACACATAGAACATGGCTTACGTAAGGTAAAGTGGGGGGGCATTCTTTGGAAAAACAAATCTGTTATTTTAAGAATGAGTCAACACTAAGGGTAAATGTGGAATTGAGGCCAGTTTACAGATAACTCCAATTGCAATTGTCTAACTCCTAATGATATACACGCATGTTTGAAGTAAAGATGAGTGAAAATGGGAAAGATTTTTATCAAGGAAAGGAAGAGGGCTGTGGCTAATTTGCACCAACATGAACACAAGGTCCATGCTGATTTTCCTGCCCACCCCCTACCCCTGGTGCCAAATCAGTAATTGATGCTCAATAAATATTTATTGAATGAGTGCCTAGAGCTTTATAACTTCAACACTCAGTTTTTTTGTGCATAGATAGACCTAACCTAACTATGTCTATTACTAACAGCCTGATCTCCAGAGATAAGTGAAGGGTTTATGTGCCTGGCCAATTTTATTTAAAGATGGAGGAAATAATTACTGTCATCACAATTCACCCATATACTTTTGCATCTGCTTCCCCTACATCTTAAAGACAGAGGCTTTACAGGAACATTCATAGTTGCAGTGATAAAGGGCAACTCATTTGGGGCTGGTGAGAGTGAGAGGTGATGTCATTTCCCACAGAAGGTGGAAGGCAGGGAAGAATTCAGAGCCAAGGGCAGGAAGGAAAATTAAGTTTCCAGAACTCTCCACATCTCACAATTTCCATCCCCAGTGGTCCTTACAGTGCAGCTTCCTTCTTTTCCCCGAGCTTGTGTGAATTTGCAGATCATTAGAGAGCTCCATTTTCAAAAGCAGGAAGACACTGTAATGCAAACATAATCATTTTGTATCATTTTCCATTTGGGATTATTAGAACCACTACTCATCTCCTTGAGACCCAGCAACCTGGCGAAGGAAATATTCCAAGAGGTTGCCTTAACTCTTCAAGGCCTACCACAAAGTGAGGACT
This sequence comes from Tonatia bakeri, assembly GCA_004024845.1. Lineage (NCBI taxonomy): Eukaryota > Metazoa > Chordata > Mammalia > Chiroptera > Phyllostomidae > Tonatia > Tonatia bakeri. Next base: position 100,810 of record PVIA01000092.1, read on the forward strand.
CTTAAACATTTTGAATGGATAATCAATTAATTAACTAATGAGTACAGAAACTAGCAATTATGAATCAGGATTGGCTGCGTATGGCAGATATCAGACAAGTGGAAGTACAGAGCCCTACCCTAGAAAAATTTGATTTCACTCTCATGAAAAGAATTCCGGCCCTGACCAGTGTGGCTGAGTTGGCTGGGAATGGTCCAGAAAAGTGGCAAAGCAAAAGGTCGCAGATTTGATTCCCAGTCACGGCACATGCCTGGGTTGTGGGTTCAGTCCCTGGTAGGGGCATGTGTGAGAGGCAACCAATCAATATTTCTCTCTCACATTGATGTTTCTTTCCCTGTCTTTCTCCTTCCCTCTCCCTCTTTCTAAAAAATAAATAAAATCTTTAAAAAAAAAGAATTCTGGAGTCAAACCATATGAGGGCAATATAGACAGCAATTCTCTGCTACCTTCAGAGACACAAGTTCTTGTCTCTGCAGCTATTCAGAGTGTGGCTGTGCCTTCAGGATTTAGGATGCAGCTGGAATTGCCATTGTCACCTCCAGGTTAAAAGCTGAAGAAGCTCTTGTAAACTGAGGCAGCAACTGTTCAGAAGCTTGGAAGCCCCCACAGTTCCACTTATCTTACCATCTAAAGTGTAGTCATACCTACCTGCAAGGGAGATTGGGAAATGTAGTCCTTTGCCCGAGCTTGGAAGTCAAGTTGTAGTACAAAGGAAGGGAGGGAAAACGGATATTGGGTTTGGCAATAGCAATATCCACCACATTAACATATACCTTGCAATAAGGGTTTATAAAGGTAAATGAATTGATTCCTTCACATACCTGTCCACAGTATAAGAGAAAGAGGCAAATAGTTTTTTTAAGCATAAATGTCAAGGGCACCAAAAAAATAACATAGTACTCCTATACGCCAGGAACTGTTCTAAATACTTTACCTATGTTAATTCATTTAATCCTCACAACAGCTCTATGAGGAAGAGAAAGATGTTCTTATCTCGTGTTACAGATAAGACTTTAAGACACAGAGGGGTAAAGTAACTTGTTCAGAGTCACACAGCAAATATGTTGCAGAGGCAGCATCAAACCCAAGCAGATCAAACCCAGACAGTCTGACTCTTATAATCAACTGATCAAAAGTTGGCAAAAAAGATTATGGAAGCAACTTAAGTGCCCATCAATAGATGGGAGGATAAAAAAATCCAGTCAATAGGCTGAATTTGGTGCATAGGTGAGTTTGTTACAGAACTGAGTTCACTGGTTTATTTCAGGAGACGAATCCTGAAATAATAGAAACCAAATAGTGGAACTTGAAAATCAGAAGCAAAGTGAGTGCAATTCTCATAATGATCAGCCGGGTTAGATTAGCAGTGGAGAAGACCTGACCTGACAGAGGTCTGGACATGGCTAATAGAATACAGTATACCTAGGGGCAAGGTAGACGTGTAGCCCACAATGGTTTTGCTCAATTTAGACAAGAAAAAAGTATCAACGATAAATAATTAGGAGACTAGCGACAGCTGCCCTAACATGTTCATGATGCCCTGCCCAGTTTCAAACCTGAGCCAGTCCTCAGATCCAGAACCCATTGACTAAGGAGGTAAGTCCCATGAGGAAGGGCCTTGCAACAGAATGGAAAGTGAATACAGTAATGATTCCCTCAATCCTTACCCAAAAGGACCTATGGCCATTTACTCGTGTAACCAAATAACTGTAACTCATGTAACAGGAAAGATAAAAATCCAGACTTCTGAGGACTGTTAGACAAAAGGTCCACATTCAGTGGACTACACCTGAGGACCTGAAACATTGCCATGGATACTCTGTGGGAGTGGGGTCGTATAGGAGCCAAGTACAGTGAGGCCAATGAGTCCACAGAGTCATCTGATCATCATTTCCCTGGTCTCCAAATGCATATTTGTAGCGGACATACATGACAATTGGCAGAGTTCTACATGGGCTATTTGGTCAGTGTTCTAAGAGCTATCATAGTGGGGAAGGATACAAGAACCTGTGAAACCGGAGCACCCAGCCAAGCTAGAAACAAACAGCAAAATCAATTTCAAACCCCAGGAAAAATAACAGAGGTTATGCCAACCCTAGGTCCTACCAGTCTGGGCCCTAACAAAACCAGATGAATACCAGTGAATAACAGTGGACAGTGGCAAATTCAACCAAGCAATAACCCCAGTTATAACTGTTGCACCAGATGTGATATCATTGCTGGAGGAGATTTATGAATGCATTTTCCCCACCCATACAAGGAAGGAGGATCAAAGCTTGTTTGCATTCACACAGAATAGACAGTGGTATATTTTTGTAGATTTTCCTCAGTGCTGTGTCAACTTCCCTGCCCTGTCATAATATATTCCAAAAGGATCTGAACCATCGTCACATTCTACAAAGCATCAGATTGGTCCACTCGATCACTGACATCATGTACATCAGACTGGATAAACAGGAAGTAACAAGTATGTTGGAAGACTCTCATGAGATCCATGCACCTCAGAGAGTGGAATGTAAACTCCCTGAAGATTCAGAAGCCTAACACACCAATAAATTTTAAAGAGCCCAATTATCTAGGACATCTAGAGAGATCCTCTCTGAAGTGTGGTTCCTGTATGTCCACCTCTAGGAAGGAAACACCATATATTTTTGGATTCTGGAAAAAACATATTTGACACATTTGGGTATTATCGCGATTAATTTACCAAGTGACATGGAAGACTGCAAGCTTTGGTAGACTTCAGTGCAGGACAGGGCTCTGAAGCAGGCCCAGGTTCTGGTGCAAGAACTTCTACCTTTTGGACCATCTAACCTGGCATATCACATGCTGGAGGTGTCTCATATTGCTGCAGGTCTTGTTCTGGACATCCTTTTCAAGGATGTATAGCAAACAGCCTCGGAAGGTAGAGATAGTGTCTTCCTCCAGAACATAAGGAAGTTTTTTATGTCCATGGAAGATAAAGATAGCACTTCCTTCTAGAGCAAAGGGCAGGCACATTTGCTGCCCATTATAAAAGATTTGGGTTTCCTAAGTTCAGGGTCCTTCTCCTGTAATGCAGCCCACTGTGAATACAGGTATGATGTGAACCACTTTCCATCACCTTATGGTAATTTGGACTCAGGGAACCAGTACAACTATGCTGGTACCCTGGCTATGGCTAGAGCTGTGAGAAATAACCTGCCCTCCATCTCTGACCCGGGAGCCTCATGTCTTCTACCAGCATCCATAAAACTGTAACACACTACCTTGTTAGCTTGCAAGGAAGACAAAACCTCAGACCCTTCACAGTTCTTGACACCATGATGGGAACAGACACTAAGCAGTTTATAGCAAACCCCAATAGAAGAGTCCTAACATAGATCTCTAGGGTCCTGATAGCAGGAGAGATTTATTTTAAGGAATTGACACATTGCCCTGGCAGAGTAGCTCAGCTGGTTAGAGTGTGGTCTCCATATGCCAAGGTTGCAGGTTCGATCTTCAGGCAGGACACATGTGAGAAGCAACCAATGAATGCATGCATAAGTGGAACAACAAATTGATATTTCTCTCTCTCCCTTCCCTTCCTCTAAGTAAGTAAGTAAGTAAGTAAGTAAGTAAAATAGTTTAAAGAACTGGCACATGATTGTGGGAGCTTTCAAGTCTGAAATCTGTAGGGCAGGCTGGAAATTTGGATGAGAGTTGATATTTCAGTCTTGAGGTTAAATTTCCAGCAGGCTGGAAACTCAGGTACAATTTTTATTTTGCAATTTTAAAAATTCCTTCTTCTTCAAGAAACCTCAGTGTTTGCTCTTAAAGTCTTCAACTGATTGCACGAAGCCCACTCAGGTTTCGGAGGTTTATCCGTTTCCCTGAAAGTCTACTGATTTAAATGGTAATCCCACCTGAAAAAATAATATCTTGCCCTGGCTGGTATGGCTCAGTGGCTTGAGTGCTTGCCTGAGAACCAAAAAGTCACCAGTTCAGTTCCCGGTCAGGGCACATGCCTGGGTTGCAGGCCAGGTCCCCAGTAGGGGGCACGTGAGAGGCAACCACACACTGAAGTTTCTCCCCCTCTTTCTCCCTCCCTTCCCCGCTCTCTAAAAATAAATAAATAAAATCTTTAAAAAACATATCTCCACGGCAACATCTAACCAAACAACTGGGCACCACAACCTGGCCAAGTTGACACACAAACTATTTGTCACACCATTCAAGCTCTAATGCTCCCCAAAGGAACTGCAGAGGCCTCTGTTGTCACTGCCTCTCAGTCCTGTTTCTCCCTCTGCCCACTCCTGCTTCCCCCAATCTCTCACTCCAGTTGTTCCTGAGAGCTTCCTCCCCATAAACCCCCCATACAAACTGCTCCTTCCGGGAGCCTATTGCCTCGGAATCCTGCAGTAAGACAAGATACCACAAGAAACAAAACACACTACTCAGAATTATTAGCAAGTCTAAGCTAGCAACTAAATCCTGAAGGCTTTGCTGGTACTTTTTAAAATATTTGAAATCACATAGTCCATTGTCTTTGAGAGAAATGAGCCTGTTTAATTATTATGTGTTAGAAAAGCTATCTGACTTCCAGAACAATTTAACAGAAATGGTTAAAAAAGGACTCTCCAAAAAAAAAAAAAAACCTTCTAGCGTGTTTTTTCTTTGTCTGCTTTTATGCCTAAGCAGGAACTGCTCAGTTTCAGAGCTCCAAGCTGTCGGGCTGTTACTCTCATCAATGCACAGGTTTTGCGAATGTGTGCCCACAGACATTCAGCAGATGGTCTCGGGCTGGACATCTGGAAGTCTCATCAGATTATGGGGCACAAATTTGTGATAATAGATTTAATTTAGCTTTTGCTTAACATTTTTTTGGCTGGTTTAAAGACCCTGGGGTCAGTATGTAACTTGGCAAGACTTTTACAAAAATTGTTCTGAATTTACCATCAATGGGCCAATCTTAGACAATATTTTGTTTGTGCAACTCAGACCAGCTGGATAAAAACTAATGAAAGGAATGCAGTTATGGGGGGGAGGTCCGTGTAAGCCCCATTAATGCATTAGTCATTTTCTGTGTCCCCCTGACCACCCTACATGTGCCACTGTGTAATGAGAGCAAGATGACCTTGGGGGAGCGTTGCTGTCTTCCTTCATTTTCTGATTCTAGACTCTAGAATGTGAGCTTTATTTAAACAATGAAGGCATAACACAGCAATAATTATAACCATATAATTTTGTATTTGTATTAGAAATAGTCTGATAAAACCTTAAGAACAAAAATATAAATGAACTATAAAGGTTCATCCTAATACAACGGTTATGTAATGTTGAAAAAAAGCTTTCTCTTTCTACCATCAAAAATAGTTGAGTACTTGTATATAAGAGACTGTGCTTTTTTCATACTCTTTTCATAGCATCTAACACGCAATTTTCACTCAAAAAATACATTGAATGACTGGCTGGATTTCTTTTTCTTACTTTTTTAAAAGATAAGATGGAAATAAACCAGGAAGAAAGAGACTAACAACCCACTAAGAAAATGATCAAAGGATATGAAAAGTCACTAATAACAAAGGAAACATGAATGGCCAATAAGCATATGGAAGGATGAATAGCCTCAGTATTAGGAAATCAAGTTAAACAATAATAAATCATTTTACACCCTTCAGACTGGCAGAAAATTACAGAATGACAATTCCAAAGACTGGCAAGAACCCTCATACCTTCAGGGTGGAACTGAGAGCTGGTACAACCCCCGGAAGAACCATTGACTATGTCTAGATGGCAGATGATGCACTTAGCCTGGGACCAGCCAGGCCGCTTCTAGGTATACGCCCTAAACGAGGATACAGTTCAGAGGCATTCGTTGCAGCGTGGTTGGAAATAGCAAAAACAAAAATAAAATTTCAAACAGCCTCAGTGTCCATCAACAGAAGAAGAAATGAATACACTGTGCCTTATTTATAAAATGGAATACTATACAATAGTCAAAATGAATAAATTTCAGTCACATCTATCAACAGATGAATCTCAGAAACAACAATAACCAAGAAAAGTGAACTGCAGGAGTCTAAAAATAATACCCCAAAAAAGTTAGCAAAAGTTTACATCTTTCTTGATGCAAAATATGTAGAGAAATTTACTAAAACATGCATGGGAATGATGAACACTGAAATAAGTAGTGTGGTTACCTCTAAAGAGGAAGGTGAGGAAATGGGATTGGGAAAGTGGTCACAGATGGCTTCAACTGCATTTATAATATTTATATTGAGGGAGGGAAAAGTCTAAAGAAAATAACACCACTTACAAAACTGGTGTTTGTTCTGTACCTTCCTATTTTTAAAGTCTGTTTAAAATGTGTAATGATTCTCTACACACTTGGGCTTCCAAACTGATCTGAAAAATATATAAAGAACTCACAAGACTCCACTCCAGGAAGACAAAAAATCCAATTAAAAAATAGGCAAAGGGCCTGAACAGACTCTTCTCCAAGTAGGACATATAGAGGGCCCAGAGACATATGAAAGGATGGTCAGCATCACTAGCCATCAGAGAGATGCAAATTAAAACCACAATGAGATACCACTTCACACCAGTCAGAATGAACTAATCATAAACTAATCAACAAACAACCAGTGCTGGCGGGGTTGTGGGGAAAAGGGAACCCTAGTACATTGCTGGTGGGAATGCAGACTGGTGCAACCACTATGGAAAACAGTATGGAATTTCCTCAAAAAAACTGCAAATAGAACTACATTTTGACCCAGCAATTCCACTGCTGGGATTATACCCTAAGAATCCTGAAACATCAATTCAAAAGAACCTGTGCACCCCAATGTTCATAGCAGCACAATTTATAATAGCCAAGTGCTGGAAACAAAAAACTGTTGTACATTTACACAATGGAATATTATGCAGCAGAGAGAAAGAAGGAGCTCCTACCCTTTGTGACAGCATAAATGGAACTAGAGAGCATTGTGCTAAGTGAAATAAGCCAGGTGGCAAAAAACAAATACCATATAATCTCACCTATCAGTGGAACCTAATTAATGAAACAAGCAAGCAAGCAAAATATAAACAGAGACATTGAAATAAAGAACAAACTGACAGTAACCAGAGGGGAGGAGGGAGGAAGATAATGGGGCAACTAAGGGGAAGGGTTGTCAAGGAACATGTATAAAGGACACATGGACAAAGCCAAAGGGGGTAAGATTGAGGGTGGGAGGTGGAGGTGGGGGAGCGTGGTGGCAGGGAAATTGAGACAACTGTACTTGAACAACAATAAAAAATAAATAAATAAATAAAACATAATGTATCAGATTTGAAAAATACTCTCTAAATGATAAACAGTTATAGATTTCTTAAAGACATTTCAAGATGATGAAACCATGGCCATAGTTTTGTATGCTGTTAAGGTAATTCTCTAACATACTAAAAAATAATGTATAATGATTTTAAAGCACAGTGTGCAAAATAAAGGTATCAAATTTTATTTAAAAATCTGAAATTAGAGATCAGCTCTCCTGACCTCCATAAACTCACCGTAAGTGAGGGGAGATGTGCGCTAACTGCAACGCTCCGCCAGCTGACTGCCACCCCGGGCCTGGCCCGGAGGAGTGCCCTGCAAGCAGCCTTGCCAGCTGCCTGTTTTCCACATTTCCAATGCAAAACTGTCAGATGACTCTCTCCAGCAAAGCTACCATTTAGAATGGAAGAACAGATAAAGTGCTTCGCAGATAAGGTAAAACTAAAGGAGTTCATCATCACCAAGCCCTTATTATATGAAATGTTAAAGGGATTTATCTAAGAAAAAGAAGATCAAAACTATGAATAGTAAAATGACAACAAACTCACAAGTATCAACAACTGAACCTAAAAAGAAAAACAAAATAAGCAAACAACTAGGACAGGAACAGAATCACAGAAGCGGAGATCACATGGAGGGGTATCAGTGAGGAGGGGGAGGGGGCAGGGGAGAATGGGGGACAAGGTACAGGAAATAAGGAGCATAAATTGTAGGCACAAGATAGACAGGGGGAGATTAAGAATAGTATAGGAAATGGAGAAGCCAAAGAACTTAATACGTACGATCCATGGTCATGAACTAAGGTGGGGGAATCCTTATGGGAGGGGGGTTGCAGGGCAGAGGGGGATAAAGGAGAGAAAAAAATGGGACAACTGTAATAGCATAATCAATAAAATATGCTTTAAAAAACTGCCAAAGATGGCAAAATTTGTCTAAGGGAGCTGAGCTCATTGTCTCCCTGAGAGTGTGCTAATATTTATATTAATTTTTATTGTGTGTACAAATTAAATATTGAAGCTGCCTCTTCAAAAGGCCTAGCTGGAAAATTCTACATCAGTAAGAAATCCCACCAGCTACTCGACTTTAAGCCTTCAATTCTGCCACATGACGTAAATTGTTTTTTGCTTGGAATCCCTTTTTTCTCTTGAGGTTGGGAAGACCTGATCCAGACTATTTTGTTGTTGTTTTTCTTAAAAAACAAAACAAACAAAAATCACAAACCCTTCCCCACCTTTCTGATTATGATAGTAATACGTGTTCTTCATAGAAAATTCAAAAAATGCTGAAAAACGCTCCCCAAATTACACACACACACAATTGGGGTCATACTGGATCTACCATTTTGTATTTTGCTCATTCAACAGCATACTCCAGTTCATTATTTATCTAGAGCCCCGCTTTCATGGTTTATGTAGTATTCCCTTCTAAGACCACTCCATAATTTCCTTAAAGAATCTCTCATCGTAAAGCATTTACATACTGCCAGATGCCGTTCCTGAAAGCCTGAACCAGTGTCGGTCCGTATCAGCACTATCAGCGGCGCATGAGAACGTCCATTTTCCTGTCCCCTTCACGGCACTGCTGACCAAGTGTTTTTCTTCCTCCACAGAAACATTATAGGAGATACTCATTATGACTCATGAGTTTGGAGAGAGGGATTTACTTAGTTAGCAACACTTAAAATGTGTATCTAAAGTACCGTTTATTTACCAGAGACTTTTTATGCCAGTTTTTCTATTTAGTATAAAATGTGAAATTTCAGAATAATATATACTTTAGTTAAACTCCATTCCCACTTTGTAAGCTCCTTAAGACCAGAGACTACGCCTTACTTATTGTTGTATCCCGTCTCCACACATAACTCTCTTTCTCTCAATAAATGTCTGTTGAAGTAATGAATAAGAGAGGGTTAAATCTTCCTCAAGCAAACCGATGGTCATGCTTTGGAAATCACTTCATGTGTTACAGCTGAGTTTCAGAAATAGCATGAAAATTGGATCCAACTTTTCTAGTTCAAAAACTTCAGTTCTTGATGTTAATCATCTCCACTGCTCTATTTGTTTTGGGACACTAGGCCCTGACTACATGTATGCTAGGTAGTGGGGAGCCATAAGAGTAAAATAATAGGAAAATATCTGTAAACAATGAAGACTTGCTTCGGCTAGCAGTGTAACTAGCCTAAGGACTAGGAACATTTTCAAATGACTTAAGGCGCTAGGTGTTTGATCTACACTGAGAATATCCTCTCTATAGTAATGAGAGGAGACTATTGCAGCAGATGGGATAGATTCCCACCGAGAGAGACCCAGGGTGTTAGCATCACACTCTCAGCCTATGCACAGGCAGTGGGAAGCTGCAGCTTCAGACCAGGGCACGTCAGCTGTGATCACACGCCAGCTCAAGAATGGTGCTGTGTCTTCCCAGCACTCCCAGACAAGCGCGATTCCAGGAATTTCTTTTGGGGTAGATCTGTAATGAGCTCCGGAATGACTATAGAAACAGCCACAATTGAAGTTCTATAGTAAGACATATTTTTAGATTCAACTTTCAACTCTGGTCACACAGAGCATGGGCTCTGGACATTGTCCTCCACATCCTCTTTCCCAGGATTTCTCCAGTTGCTGGGGAGCAACGGGGCAGGTCATGACTCCTAACAGGGTCACAGAGAGGAAAAGCAGCAAAGCAGCAAGAGGAGTTCTGTTGACACTGCTGTGGGGGAATATTCTCTTCTGTCAGTGTTCCCACTGATCCTTCATTGCCATCAACACTGCTTCCCCAGTCCCTCTCTGTCTATCAGTCATGACAGCTCCTTCTGGTTTTAAAGCTTACCATAGTCAGGCATCTAGGTGCTTTCCTTTCCCATGCTTCCTACCATTTTTCATATTATGGCGCAGAGAAAATGATTTTGTTTGTGTAGCCAGCATGCAGGCAAGGCTGCTTGAGGCAGAAGACTGCTGGCTGAGGATCTAGAAGCCCCGAGCCTCACCCAACTGATCTAAAAAACAGTATCACGCCCTGGCTGGTGTGGCTCAGTGGATTGAACACCAACCTGCGAACCAAAGGGTTGCCAGTTCAATTCCCAGTCAGGGCACAAGCTTGAGTTGCAGGCCAGGTCCCCAGTAGGAGGCGTGTAAGAGGCAACCACACATTGATGTTTCTCTCCCTCTCTTTCCCCCTTCCTTCCCCTCTGTCTAAAAATAAATAAATAGAATATTTGAAAAAACAAAAACAACACAGTATCATAATACACATGTAATCCACTTGTGGCATGTCATTGGGAAACTCTGCTTTATAGGAATTATCTCATTTAATAAATACAATCTTAGGGACTTTGTGTCTTATCCCTATTTATAACTAGGCTCAAGAAGGTTAAGTGCTTTGCCCTTAATCACAGAGCTGGTTAAGAATTCAAACTCAGGTGTTGTAGGCTATATTATTTGTTCACAATTATTCCAAAGTATTCCTTTTCTGCTCTTGCAATGCTTCCATGTAAGATGGAGAATACTTCTTCATGCCATTGACTTTGGGCTGGGCCATGTGACTTGGTCAATGGAATGTGAATGGATATGCCATAGAGGCTCTAATCTCACAGCTTCACTCCCAGGTTCATTGCAGCATTACTCACAATAGCCAAGATATGGAAATAGCCTAAGAGTTTGTCAATGGATGAATGAATGGAGAAAAAATATATATTTTTCCATATATATATTTATATATATTTATATATTTTTTCTGTATATAGATATATATTAGATATGGATATTATTCAGCCATGAGAAGGAATAAATTCCTGTCATTTGCAATAATTTGGATGAACATTGAAGAAATTATGTTAAGTAAAAGAAGTCAGACAGAGAAAGAGAAATACCATATAATATCACATATATGTGGAATCTAAAAAAGTCCTCAGAGAAACAGAGTAGAATGGTAGTAACCAGGGGTGGGGGAGGTTAGAAATGGAGAGATATTGGTCAAAGAATACAAACTTCCAGTTACAAGATTAACAAGTTTGGGGATCTAAGGTAGCTAATGCTTTTGTATAATGTACTTGAAGGTTGCTAAGAGAGTAAATCTGCCCTGGCTGGTGTGGCTCAGTGGACTGAGTGCCAGCCTGGGAACCGAAAGGTGGCTGGTTCAATTTCCCACAGGGCACATGCCTGGGATGCGGGCCAGGTGCCCAGCTGGGGGGGCATGAGAGGAAACTAATCAATGTTTCTCTCACTCGGTGATGTTCCTTCCCCCCCTTCCTCTCTCTCTGAAAATAAATAAATAAATTTTTAAAAAATTAGTACTCACTGTTTATAGAATGAAATAATGAATCAATATTCATTTTGCTTAAGAGAAAACAAAAGACTCAGACTAAAAGTATTAATAATGATAATTATAATAATAATGATGATTATACAATGATCATAATTATCATTGTGCAATTATCATTATTAATATCTTGGGTCTGCTGTTTAGCCATGGGCCCAGTTCCATGCTAAACAATGTACCCTAACACCCACAACTAGTCTGAGAGGCTGGTGTTCCGGAGACAGCTAGCTGTGCCCCAAAACCATTTTCCCTGTCTTCCTTTGGGAGTAGAAGCCTGGAGCCAGCACACAGTTATCAGCAAGTCCTACATTCCCATGCTCCTTTGCAGCTGGTTATGGCCATGTGACTAAAGTCTAGCCAATGGAATTTAAACAAATAGCAAGTCATGACCTTCAAGGAAAGGTACTGTGCCTTCCCTTTTCCTTCCCACCCCTTTCCTTCTGCTGGAATCAGACATAATGGCAGTAACGGAACAGCCAGTGAATCATGAGATGGAAGCCCAGTGCACACGCACTTTTACATGAAAAATAAATAAAATTGTACCTTTTGAAGTCACTGTATGTTGAACTCTCTCTGTTTCTCCACCCCACCCCCCAGCAATCTAATATATACCCTAACTAATGCATTAGGTATCATCACTTTTCTCAGGTGAAAAAATTGAGGTTCCAATGGATTAACTTACCTCAAGTCCACACAACTCATAACCAGCAGAGGCAGGACGTGGACGAAGCCTGCTGCCCGAGGCCAGGCTCTTCGCCACTACACGCACCAGCCTCCAGGGGTCAGGCTTCAAACCTGCGGCTCGGTTTTCTCTCATTCCATGGCTAAGGTCTCAGCGAAAGACATTATTATTACAGATTGTAAAATTCTCTTCCCCACTAGGAAAGAAACCTCCTTCAGGTCTGCCAGAGGTGGGAGATGCTATTCAGGTCATGCTATTCTCTGGCATGAAAGGAAAATATTCAACTACCTCCCCGGCCAGAAAGTTGCAGGAGAACGAAACAGGCGTCTTACACCACACGCTGACCAAAGCGAGGGGAGGCCCCATGGGGTCCTTTGTATGTACAGGGAGACAACATTGGAACTTTGCTTGTATTGACATTTTTAGCTTTAAAAGTCATAAACTTAGGTGACATGTAAAACAGGTGACCTTGCTGCCTGTCTTGGGTCCCTCTGTCAAAGAGTCGGGTGTCCCGGGAGAGAGCTGCCACTGCCATCAGCCTCTCCACGTCACCGTTCGCAGTGGCACGTTGAAGCACATTGCAATTTAGAGTGTGGCCAGTTTACCAAAAACTCTATTTGTTCTAGACTTGACCAAGCCATAAAAGTAGAAACGTAGCTTAAAAGAAGAAACCATGCCCTGAAAATGGTAATCACGAAGCAAGCAGAACTTGAAAACGGCAGAATTTATACTCTACCCCCACGAAGATTCTTCATTGGCTGCAATGTGAGCCCGAAAAAGAAAAGGTGATCTAATCAGATCTGACATGAGTCAGCTGAACAGTTCTGAAATTATCGATATGTTGTCCTATTTAACTTATAGGTAACATGCACATTAACACTAGCCTCACCCCAAGTACTGACTGAGCCTCAAGGTACTGGCTAATGGTAAAATAAAGCAATCAGGCCTAGGGATATATCTTAAACTATAGGTAATTTCCTTTATTTCATCATGCTAATTTTTTTACTTTGTATATGTATTATTATTTAATATTACATAAGAATGGTAGTGTATAGTATATAAACATGTATACTTATATGCTATATGAATACTAAATGTAGACCATTTACAAGTAGATATGCATGTACTTATTTTGAGAGGGCATGGTTAAAAATGTTTTACTAACAAAGGTCATAATCAAAAAGGCTAATCTATTCTACCTGGGAAGGGATTCTGTCAATATTCCCAGCTCAGGGGGAAAGCAAGTCCAGCCATAACCAGAAGACTTTGGTGCACGGGATTAGGTGTACAGCTTAACAGGAGTAAGGAACATGACACATAAGCCCTCAAATCTTTTTTAAGCCCTTAAATATTGGTCTCGGGTAAGACAGATTGCTTTCTCTATGCCGTATTTTCTCTCAATGTAATGTGTTAAATCGTGGAATCAAATTATTTCACATCGGAACAGCACATATTGGATAAACTGCAATGGGTTAAAATGAAATTTCTGGATGATAGGGCATTGTGCAACGTGGGAAGTGTGAGACCGCGATTCTGTCATTTTTATGTACAGACAAGTATTGCCCAATGTGTCTCTGAATAAAGCATTATTCCCATTTAATGAGTGTCTACAATGTGAGGAAATTTTTGTTCATATTTAAGTTAGTCCATGCAGCAATAAGAACAAACATTTAAACATTTACATAATCTTTGTGGCAGGCACTGTTCTAAGCACTTTGTATGTATTAGTTCATTTGATTCTCACATTAACTCTCCAAGCTACATACTATTATCCCCATCTTTCAGATGCAGACACTGAGCAGAGAATTTGAGCATCTCACCTAAGCTCGTACACAGCGGTGCCAGGATATGACACGAGGCAGCCTACTTCCAACTCCATGCTGTCAGCTACTATGTTTTACTGCTAACAATCTAATTACGTGACTATCACTAGTTCCATTTTATAGATGACAAGATTGAAGCACAGGGTGCTAAAACCAGGACTTGAACTCAGCCTCACTGAATCCAAAGTCTCTGCCATTGCGACCCTCCCCTGCCGCCTTCCTAAGGCCAACATCGTCACGATTAGTCCAGTCCTGGAGACTATCGGGTGGGTAGCACTTGCCTTACTAGCAAACCTGTTCTTAATGGAAATACTGTGAGTAGGAGAAATGTCTGCTCTGCTCTTTTCTAATTATTTGCCTTGCTTGCTAAAGTCAGAAATTTAAGTTAAATGTTTACCCTTTTTAGAAAAAGTATAATATGCATTCAGGAAATACAGACGTCTTCAGTGTACAGCTCAATAAATTCTCACAGACTGAGAATTAGTATTCTCCCCAAAGTGCAGTTTCTCTTGGTCAGACACATTCTGTGAGCGTTTGTTTAGTTAAATGTATACTAATACTTGCAAACTCAAACCATTTAATCAATTAGATTTGACAGATATTTACTTCCTGTTCATGAAAAGATTAAAACGGGATTCCTGATTGATCAGCAGGATAGCTGATCAATAAGTGATAACTCAGGGCCAGAGTCCCTTTACCTTGTAGCCGTGTTGTCTTCTACAATACAGGAGGCTTCTCAGGTTATAACGCTGCAGCCAAAGGGAAAACCTGGATGATGCTGGGTGAGACGTGTTACGGGCCAGGCCTGGAAGTAGTGTCCCTTCTGCCAGTGCTCCATCAGCCAAACACAGCGGACCACACCTCGCTGTCAAGGAGAGGGAATGGAGTCTAGCCGTGTGTTCAGGAGGAAGGGAAAGCAGGCTGCCTCTGCTAGTCTGTCTCTGCCACAGTGACACGTACCAAAATGCAGAGGAAAATTTAAACAATGAATATTCTAACGTCGAATCCTCTGTAATCCTTACTCAAGCCCCTTCAAAAGGCCTCTAATGAGCAACATGAAATATATTGCAAATAATACTGTATTCTGTTACTTTAAAGTAGACCAAGCTACCTTTCCTTTTTAATGATCTATAATTCATATATTTAAAGTAATTAGAGCCAATTTTTCCTACTGTTAGGTAAAATCACACCGTTATAGAATTTTAGTTTTGGAAGAAACCTAGCTCTTGATCCTTGTTCTGCAAATGGGAAAACCGGAAACAGAGAGGATGGGAGGGTCAGTCCAGGCTCCACAGCCACTTACTGAGGTTTCCCTGCAGAGCAGTAACGTTTTCTGCTATAAGTTTAATTTCCTCGAGTACAGTGTCCTTCATGTCTAGATATAATTTGAACTTTTCTAAAGATTTTTTTCTTTTCTTCCCATTAGGGAAATTACTTTTACTCTTTGTTCAAGGAATTGACATCTTAAAGGACAAAATATCCAAAATCAAAAGAACTTCAGAATTCCTTTCACCCATACCCAAATCCTAAGAGCATCTGTTCTCCTTTAAATATTTTTTTTTATTTGAGGAAGAAGAACACCAATTTGTTGTTCCACTTATTTATGCATTCATCATTTTAATTTTTACATGTGCCCTGACTGGGGATTGAGCCCAGAACTTTGGGGAATCAGAAGGATGCTCTAACCAACTGAGCTATCCAGTCAGGGCTTGTTCTCTTTTAAGTTAGGAAACACTTTGAGCCTCCCTCACTTATCTCATAACTCCCAGAGTAAATAAAGTAGCACAATCTGTTCAGCCAATGTTTTTTTTAGAGTAAGGCAATTGTATTTCCAAAGTACATACCAGGTGTTGGCTGTTCTTTTTCTTTTTGATGAGAAAACCTGGACAACTGGTAATTGTGTGTTTAAAACAATGAAGTTCCAATGTATGGCTTCTACCAGTACTTACTGAGCACTTACTATGAACCAGGTGCTGTGCTAGGTGCTGAGGATACAATGGCAAGCCAAGCAAAAACAGTTCTTCATGACCTGCAGTATGGCAAGCATTATTCTGGCCACTGTTTTCACTAAACAGAATTCAAAATGATGTATAAAGGTTTTTTCCTTCTTAGAAAAGTACCGCAAAGTGCAGCTATCTCAGGTGTCCAGCTTAAGGAATTTTTTCACAAGCTGCACAAACCTGTGTAACCAGTACCCAAAATAAGAAATAAATTCTCAGCATCACACATGCCTCTCTTGTGCTTCCTGCCTGTTATTAATCTTCCAAGAGCAATCACCAGCATCACTCCTAGCAGCATAAATTAGTTTGCTGATTTTGAATTGTATATAAATGAAACGACAGAGGATGTTCTCTTTTGTGTCTGGATTCTTTGGTCATGCATGTGAGATATATTCATATTATTGCATGCAATTGTGGTTTGTTCATTCCCAGCCTCTGTGTAATAGTGTAAATACGCCATAATATCTCTTGCCGTTTTCCCGGTGGTCAGGATTTGTGTAGTTCCTAGTTTTAAGGCCATTGTAAACAGGTTGCTACGAACATTCTAAAAATGTCTTTGGAAGAATTGGTATAGAACTTCTGTTGGTTATATAGCTAAGAATACAATTATTAGGTCATACATGAGGTGTGCATAGGTTTGGCCTTAGTACACACTGGCGACAGTTTTCTGGAGTGGTTGCACCAAATTACATTCCTCCAATCACCTATTAGAGTCTATTTATAATGTATTTTATAAATTTTTAATGCATCAATAAGTTAGTAAAATAACTGTGGAATGCTCAGAGGCCAAAAATTAATTAAAGCAGAAGTTCAGAAAAGTACTTAGGACCCTGAGTCAGGCCCCACCACGAACATTTGTGGAGCCCACGTGATTCAAAGCTGGGAAATTCCGTGGCCTTCAGGGACACAGGGGATGAGAGACGAAGTGCCCAAGTGAGGGCGGACCAAATAAACTCATTTTCTAAAAGGACAGCAAGAAAACTGCCTTTTTTGGACGTTGGCATGGAGTGGAGAAGGGTAGAGAGAAATCCCTCCTGGTAATTCATGATCAAAAGTTGGCCTTCACAAAGGTTTGTAGCCCAAAATTCATAACACCTTAGAGCTCTGAAAAACCTCAAGCCTAGAATTTAAAGTAGTTCTTAATGTGCTAGGTGGATTCCAGAATTATTGGAGGAATCACTTTGTAAATTATATAAATGTTTAACCACTGTGCTATTACCTGAAACTAATATAAGAAATATTGAATGTTAACTATAATGGCAAAAATGTTTTTAAAACTTTATTCTTCCAAACATCTTCTCAATTCCCTGAATCTTGTTAAAGTAGAAAAAAGGTAGTTCTTACTGAATAAGGAACCTAGAAAAAGGACAAAATAAAGGGGTGGGAAATCATCCTTCAAACCAGACCTCAGAGAAATTCCCATAGAATTGCATAAGAAGTAAGAGTTCATGGTTTAAATTAAAAAATCACAGAACCCACAAGTACCCAAGACACCATGAGCAAGAACTAGCAGAAGCTTGAGACAGCAATGTTGGAATTATCACCCCAAAACGAACAGAATATCCATAATACCATTGGAATTCCCATAGCAAAGAATTTCCATTTCTATCACTTAAGGTCACTGTTATTTCATGATTTTCTGTTACATGGAGTGGGGAGAAAGCTCACTAAATGATTTTCTATTTATTTGGCAAAAATTAATCTATCCAAAATTTCCCACTTTCAGTCTTTGATGTATCACCTTCATGATTTCTTCCATATCAGGATATCATTATACTATTATATACTCAATATTTTATTTAAATTGACATATATTGAGAAAATGCATATTCCTACCTTAGCCCAGCCCTAAGCGATGATATCCCAGAATCACAATTGTGTTGTACGAATTGTGTTTCCAATTTAAAATAAATAGTTAACAATCACATTTCAAATATTCATGCAGGTATCACCCAAATTAACCTTGAGCACCACCATGGTTACATGAACTACCCCTCATAGAACTCGGGTGGAGTAACCACACTGAATAGGTCGATTTCATTTTGAGAAAAGAAAAAGGCAAGGGCAAGGTGAGGGCTGAGGGTGGAAACAGAAGAAATACCACACATACGTATATGTGGAAAGGGCAAATGAACTGCCGAAAAGGTAAAGAGCAGGGAAATACCGAAGATGAACTTACCTAATTTTCAGGTGTATCCGGGAACTGATCCACACCCACCGCTTGCCACGTGGAAGGTGTCTCGTAGACACACTACTTCAGCAGTTATCAGCTCTGCACACACTGCCACATTCTTAGTGGGTGACACTCTCAGTTCCCGGGGCATTGACTATAGCTCACCATTATCTCTCCCCCACTCAAGAAAGCTTAATTGGGAGTACACAAATGCAAAATCATTCTAATTTATTTTTCTCAGATAAAATTAAAATTCACAGACTTCTATATCTTGACTATTATTAATTTCCAATTACTTTCCACACATTTCGTAACTGAGGACATATTCAAATCCAGTCACTCCATTTCACAGATGAGGAGAGTGAGACCCAGGAAGGCTGATTCTTCTCGTCTGCCTCCTGTATGCTCTCTGTCCTTCGTCCCCTTTTTCCAGCCAGAGGTTTAAACATAATGGACCTGGGTTTTGACCAGATGTCACATTTCCTTAGGTAATAATCTTTTCAAATAATGAACAAATTCTACCAGTAATCCAAGCCTCCGTGAGAGGAATCAGAGTTTTCTGGACTGAATATGTCTATCTGAGGATAAGAAAGCCTCTGTTTGACTTGAAAAGAGTCATCTTGAGAGGATATGTTTGGGTCCATTTGGCTTCTGGGTCTTGTCTCTAATGTCAGCAGACACCTGAAGACATGCCCGTCTGACTCAGCAACCTGAGATTCTCCGACTACAAGAAAGGTCAGAACGAGAGTGAACTTCAACATGCAGCCAGGCTAGGCTCCCGTTCTCCCTCTGCCTCATTTAGGCAAATCTAGACCAGTGATAAGTACTTCTCTATAGTGGTTTGGAAAAGTCCACATAAAAGGGAAAGAAAGTTAGGGGCTGCTGTTGAGGGAATAAAAATGAAACCCAATGGTTCTTTTCTCTCTTCTCATTTCTGTCTTCTCAGCAGAAAGAAACACAACAGAGACCATTCGACAATGACTTTCCTGGTGCTCACAACACCAGGGGGCACTATTCCCACTGTATTTATGAAAATGACCCCCAAGAGCACAACTCTGTGGTATTCTGTATAATATGCAACATAGTTATGTGATGCAGGCAATGTAGGAGCCTCTAAATTATGGGAGCAGGAGGTTCAAGTTTTTAACTGAAAGCTAGAATGCTCCCACCTTAAAAAAAAAGGACCCATCACAACAAGGCTTTAATTTCTCTTCTTAACAGCAACAGAATTCTTGCTCTATTAAAAAGATGATAGTCCTTCTACAGTGTAGACATATAATTAATTGCATTTCTTCCACAGCTCAGCTTACAAAGTTTGAAGTGATTAGGCTACACTCCAGCATCAGAAGCCAAAACTACTGCCAAAAGCACCCAGCCATGTAAATACTCCCCCCAAGCCTCCATCCTTGTTTAAAACTACCTCTATGATAGCCCACAGGAGCCTCTTGCTTCAATCATAAATTATACATTTCTAGGAATGCTGCTTTTCACTTCATTGACTGCCATTTCCAGGAAAGAAGGTTTTTTTTTTCCTTTTACTGCACTCAGTGCAAGTCTTTCTGCTGACATTGTCCATAATTAAAAATCAAAGTAATAAAGTGACATTCTCAAATTTGAATACTGGGTACAAAAAGCTTAATTGCCAGTCCTCCTTGCCAAATAGTACAGTGGCTCCAACATCAAGTCACAAAGATTTTCAAGAGAGTGATTGGATAGGACTTTAAAAGAACACACATTTAATTTTATTAGAACAAGTTTTAGAACCTTAAGACAAGCTGCAAATACTGAATTGCATTTTTTTTCACACTTTATTTATTGGAAAGTTATTTAACAACTGTCGCTAATAGCCAAGTGGCTACATAACAGTTCAAAGGTCTAACTAATGGAAAATGTCATTCAAGTGGTCTGAGTTCAAGTTGCTCGTTTCCATGATGACATATAAAAGTGAAGACGCCACGGAAGCTCCTAGCACCCCAAGTGACCAATATCCGGGGTCTGACTTCATATGGGAGTGCAAAGGGTGACTAAGCAAATCATGACTTCACAAAATGAAGCTGCCTCGAGTCAGTGTAGTTTACAGTGTCATTCCTTACCCACCGTGTTAATTCAGTTAAACAAGCGGGAAAACAAGAACATTCAGTGTGTTCAATCATTGTCTCTGGACCCCTAATGTCTCCAAAACTAGAGGGAATAAACCCCACCTATTGCATCAAAAGACAGATCCATGATAAGTTAGATTTTCTAAAGTCCTTGTCCCTTTTTCCCTAAGATGTTATTGGTAGAGTATAACGGAGTTCTGAGTGTAGATGATTTAGCCACACATGCTACTGGAATTGATTTTAGGAAAGAACTGAGACTGTTATATACCCTCTATTAGAATATGGGCAGCAAAGAGCTCAGAATTTTCATAGCCCGGGAAGTCAAATTATTTCTCTAGTATAATGTCTTTTTAGTAAGTGTCTTGTTGTAGAAAAAAAGATTTAGGTTTGTTCCTAGTGTATTTGTTTAACTGCAATGCTGGAAAAATGAATTTACTGAACTATGTGATATAGTGCTTAGAATTGTTTTTATTTCAAGCACGGAATCTGTATTAAAAGTAACGCAGTTCTGTGTCCTTCCTTCTGCATTCTCTCCTAGCACAAGGGAAAAAACACACTCCCTAATATATTTTCTGAGTGCACTCTCTTTGTAATATTTCCTTTGCAAAGGTCCTGTTCATATTTGTATCTTATTACTTTTCTTATACTGGATTTATTGATAGTTTCTAACAAAAATATGATTTCAGTATATTTACTGAACAAAATTCAATATAACAGACCCCAATTCAATTTTTTTCATCAAAATGGAGAACAATAAAGAACCTAAAGTCCTCCGTTCAGACACGTAGCATCAAAAAAACTTATATTGTTTAAAGAAATAACTCAATAAGGAGGAAGTGATAGATATTACTTAAAGAACAGCATTAGCTTTGTTTATTTATCTACGTTTCTAATAACCCCGCCTCTAACTCAGTGAGCGACAAACAGGTTTGGTGTGTCTCAGCTACTGACTCACACAGACACGGTCCCATTCTAAAAATAGGAGGAAATTGGGATTATGCCTTTCAAGGTACCCACGATCCATATTTACTGTTAATCGCCATCTCATGTATTTAAATTTAATTTGAGAATTTTTAAAAACCTTACTGAGAGTGTTTCCCAGATTATGTTGCCATTGTGCCGGTATTTTTCATAAGTTAATCATGTTTGTGCTTTTGCATGTTTACAAGAGTCTGTGTTCTGAATCTCTAATGTCCTGCCTTGGAAGACCGATTACGGAGGGTTTTCTTCATTGACCATTAGGTAGAGGGTTGAAAAATAGCTTTGGTTTACAATAGATTTTTAGTTTAATGGATGGGTGTATTCATTATTTACCTGTTTTCAGTCTCTTGTGTATCGCCTAGTGATGATTATAGTTGTTTTAAAGATGATCTTCATTTAGGGCCTATTGCATCATCCCAAGATTTAGTAATGATTTTAGATTTTCCACCTAAATTACAGGGCACTTTCCACTGAAAATGGTAAACAATATTACAAACTAAAAAAAAGAAGTAATCCGATTTCTGGGAAGAGGGAGCCCAGTGAAAGATGTGTGCTTTTATAAGGATGGACAATGGAAAGCAAAATAATAACTCCTAACTTTGATTGTTCAAATATATTCTGCAATCCAGAGAGCTGCATGCAGGCTGGAGCAGGCATGGGGCAGGAAGGTTAAGTAGAAGAGAAGGCACAATACTTCAGATTGGCAGTAGACTGCAGCAAGAATAATCTAATCAAAGCAAAATTAAATTATCCAGTCCCAGGGCAGGCTCCTGGGACTGCCGCATTGAATGCTAGCAGAGCTCCTCCTGGAGACTTTTCCCCAGTCAAGCTCACATGATGAATGCAGATGAAATTTGAAATATGAAAATCTGAAATAATTTATGGAAGTTGTCAGAAATTTGGCCTGCTTGTGGTGTAATTTCCTCTGAGACGAGGCAGGCCGGCTCGCTGCGGCAGGACTCGGAGCGGCTGCTGGCCTTCCAGTGGATGGCTCAACCCCTTTAAAATGCTCTTCCAGACAAATTACAGCTCATTACACACAGCCTTGCACCATGCCATTATGTCAGAGGAAATCTTTTTTCATTTGCACAAATTTGCTTGGAATTCTCATATTTATTTGAGCATCCATTATCGAATCTGAACATTGAATTATCCACAATTATTTTCTGGGTACGTGGATGTTTGTGTATATGGAATAGATGGTGACTGCGGGGCTATAAAAATATTACAGCGTGGCTGAGAACCCCACGCACTTTGCAGCTATGTTACAAAGAGCATTGTTTGGCTGTTGAAAGAGAACTGACTTTTGCAGAGATATTTGCAAGATTCCTTTTCTTTTTGGACATACTCCGAAGGGGACTCACTCTACTTTTAGTGACTCTTTCTCTGATCTGTGATCTATAAGAATTATAAATTATTTGTTACACCTGGGTCAAGATCCTCTCGTCCCTCCCCATGCCATTTGGTTTTTGGTCATCATTTTCATATTAATCATATACTGGCATATATTCTTAAACAAATCATTTATTCTGATTGCTGAAAAGAACAACGTTCTCCCGGAATTTATGCCTTTCTTTGTCATTTTTCTCATAATGTCACCATGGCAAAGTGCTCAGAAACACTCCAATATAATTGTAAAATGAAATAATTGACTAAAAATTAACTAGCTGCACACAAATCCTAATCAGAAGAGTATTTGTATCACAGCTTTTAAAGTGTCAATGTTGTTTAGCTACTAACCTCTGCTTTATGTAGTATTTCTAAATTGTGTTCAGTACTTCCCAATATTATTTTATTCAGTCATTCAGGCTTGTATCTAAATGCCTTGTCAAGCTTCCCAGTGACTAAATAATTACATGTTTTCTATCGACTTGATGCTTCACTCCTGTGGCAGGTGTAGATGCAAAAGAAAAATGCAACCATTCTCCAAAGCCAGCATTTTTATTTCTTAAAGGCTTTTATGCATGGATAACATACACCAAAATATGATGTACTTTTGCATATGGTATACATTTTGGTCAAAGAATCAGTAGTCCTTAAAAATCAAAGTGACTAAATGGCTGTTTATAGA
Organism: Tonatia bakeri; assembly: GCA_004024845.1. NCBI lineage: Eukaryota > Metazoa > Chordata > Mammalia > Chiroptera > Phyllostomidae > Tonatia > Tonatia bakeri. Next base: position 124,232 of record PVIA01000092.1, read on the forward strand.
ACCTATTCTTTTTCTAGCCATACTACATAAATATTATAACATAATACACTTTGTAAGGTAAAAAAGAAAATAGATTGCACATAAGTAGTTACATATTTAGAAAATACACTAAGAACTTAGGAAAACCAAGTTGGTTACAGCAGTAAGGGAAAAGCTGGATTCTTGCAGGACAGCGAAGGAGTCACAGGCTATGCTTCAGTCCTCCGGGGCTCTGACTCCTCTGAGATTCACTGCGGGGCTGGACCCTGTCACAGCCTCCCCAGCTTCTCCTTACTGCAGGAAACTTTGTAATAGCACTCAAATAAATAAAGAAACTGGGTTGGAGATTATTGCTTTCATTGTGCTATTGTATATGTGTATTATATAGTCACTCCATAGTTTGACACAATCAGTTGAATGTGGGACAAGACAAATGTTGTATATGACAGTGGGGTAGTATTGAAAGATGACCCCATATCTAGAGGGCTGAGAGTTATGGACGCATTGATAGCTGCTACTAACATTTTGAAGCGTGGCTGTTAAATTTTGCCTGCTGGCTTCTGGCTGGAGGCCGGCCTGCCTGGGCAACGGAGCAATTGAAAGGAACTGCAGGCAGCTTTTTTTTCTTCAGTTCACATCAAGGAACTTTGTTCTTCCTTTATTGTAACTGACCACTGACAGGAGTGGCTTCTGAAGAAAGCAAGGCAAACAAGGCACACTGAACACTTCCCAGCTAATCTTTGTTATGCATTTTATTCACTTCCAGTGGGCACTTTTTTCCCTTAAATAACTGTTTAAATTTTTTAAAGGCATGTTCCCAAACCAGACTAGATAATGAAAATCCCAGAAAGGACTGAGAACATATAAAGAAAGCATTTTTCATTGATAGTGTTGGATGTACTGAGAACATGGTTTATGGAGAAAATGAGGTAAGTAATGTTTATTATCAAGATTTGTGGGAAAATAATATAATAAAAAAGAGTCTCACGAAATTGTATCTGGAATGTTTGAAAGCTAGATTGTGAGGGACATTTATTTTCAAAAGCAATAAATAGATAAATGGTATTTGAGAACATGGGTCACATTTTATATGTGCAAAGGAAAAGGAATCAAATAAACATTAAGCTTCTAAGTTTGAATGAATGATGCAGTTTAACAATTGCATAGCTAAGGTCTTTGTACAACATTGCTAATGACCAACCTCTTTTATATAAATGAATCTGAGAGTACATTTCTAAAGCTAGGAAGAAATCTTGTTATTCACCATAAGGATAAACATATTTGACCCTAAGAGCCAAACTTTTATATCTTGCTGGTGTGTTTAACTTGGTGACCTTAAAGCTTTAGCAGAGACCCAAGGAATTTGGATTTGAGTTAAGGCCACGGGGTCTCTTTGTTTTGATTTGCTTTTACCATAGATGATGGAAAAAATAAAAAGAATATGAATGCAACTATTTACAGCCTCATTTAAATATACAAACAAAAGCCACTTGCTTCACTATCAAACAAATGTACTAAAACCATAGCTATGTAAATATCAAACATCAATACTTCCTGCTTATGAAACTCTATCGTCATATAAATAGTTATATAAATCCCAATGTTTATAAATTCTATCCTACGCTTGAACAAATGCAATTTTTCAGTCACTATAGCTAGTTATTTTGTCATTTCGTTCCAGATTTCCCTAGAGATCCAGTGAGGACTAAGCACATAAAAAGTTTCATCATTTTTATTCCACAGCCAGCCAGTTTTCAGAGGAAGAGCAAAATTTTTCACTGAGCACTTTTAAGCAAATAAAATATTCCTGGAAAATTCTAAGCATAAAGAAATAGCTATGCAAATATGTGCACAACCTCAGTAATGATGTTCGGATGACCTAATAAAATATTATTCATCATGAAAAGGAAATTAAGTAAAAATTCAGCCCCTGCAAAACTTAAATGCAATTTTAGGCTCATTCCCTTGACCTTCTTTAAAATAAAGTAAATGAAGAGGTAATAATCAGCAATTTTCTTTTCTAATGAAAAAACAAAACTTGAATTAAAGCCGGAGAAGAAAGGGAATAGAGACATATTTTAAAATGTCTAGTGTAAGTTTTTTTTAAGACACTTGCAGGATATTCTTCTTATCTTTAACGTCTTTATTATGATGACAACAAACCATTGTCTAATACAAATAATCCTGTATATTTAAGTTAGTACTGGGTTATTTTCCTATATTTTCTCCCCATTTTAAAATTATTTCGCTCTTAATGTTTAAGGTATAAAAGTGCTGATTCATTCATCTGCGCAAACCTACTTTGTCATTTTTCTTGAAATCCAGCTAAACAGTAGGAACTTGAAACTGTAAAAATGACAATAAGAACTTTTCCTCTGTAGCAGCTAATGGAAGTCCACCTGTTAGGTGCATCTATTTCCAACATTAATTAGACAATAATTGAATAAAAAGTTAACTGTGCCTTGTCTTGAGTGATTTCTGTAAACACAGTGCTCCTAGGCGTCCCATTGAAGCTGTGGGAGTTCCTAGGACCCTCAATCAGAAATTTAGGCCAACTTTCAGCAAACTTGATTTGTTCTAGCCTTAGAGTGACAATACTGGACACTTCACCTTGATATTAGGGAACCCAAGATGCACAACTATGGAAAAAATGCTATGCACAACTGTAAAAAAGATGCTTTTTTATTCCAAAAAGCTTTGAATTGATTTTGTTTATAACAAAGAGATGGTGAGAGCTAAGAAATTATTTAATCAACAAAATCAATTTAGTTGAACTAATTCGAGAATTGGAGCTCTAAATCCCTTTCTTTTTTTCTTTCAATAACGTGGGTAGGGGTGCATGCTTTCCAACGTCTAGTCACTGTGAAAAGGCTTTTAGGAAAAATGCTCACATTCCCCATAACTCTAATTACGTCGATCCTACAACCCGATTTGACCAGTGATATGGCCCAGAACAGTGTATACATATGACACTGACTGCAGTTAAATATTGTTTTTAAAAGGTTAGCATTCCCCTCTAATCTCAAATAAGCCCTAATTGTGTTCAAGGTTACATGTTTTTTTCAGGTTTAGGCTCATCTTCTTCCCCAAAATACTCATGAGAGTATACAAAATTTAGGAGCTCAAGAAAGAATGAAAAGGATTCACTTTAATACAATAAATTGAGGAAGGTTTTCAAGAGAATAGTCAAGGGTATATTATTAAAAAGTTTTCTAGATAATCTTAAAATAACATATTCAAAAACCTGTTAGAGTAATATCTATTGCTTTACAATCAGAAAAAAAGGTTTTTAAATATCATTCTTCATCTAAATAAAGATGGTAAATCATAATTTTCCATCCTTTCTAAATGGTAAACTCATGATTTATTTATTAAGTTCTACTTGCTTGGAATACAGTACATACTTATTCAATAGCCAGGAAGGCTATACTTCAGGAGCTTGCTTTCTAAGTTTGAACAAAAGAAGTAGAAATGGTCCACACTTAATAAGTATAATAGTAAACATGGCCAGAATAAATTATTTTATTATACAAGTGCTATTTGATGTGGTAGAAAGCTAATGCCCAGGCAAGTTTCTCTTGAAAGGGGAAATGAGGAGCAGGTGCTGTCTTTACCCCTCGTCTTCAGGGCTCCGGGATCTTCATGGGGACCAGCACCCTTATCATATAGAGCCTTTGAAACATAGAATATAATAAAAATACAGCTATGTCCACAGAAGAGAACTTAAAGTCAAGTTTTAGTAAGTGACCAAAACTTACAGGTAGAAGTTATATATGAACAGCTGTGTCAAATTTATGTTCCTACTAAAACCCAAAACTTCCATTCCATGGATGGAAATGTTCCTTAACTCTTTCGTGCCTACAAGTAAGTGCTTATGAATTAACACTGGATTGGTGGGGGGGAAGACACTGTGTTTGCTCACCAGCCCCTGAGGCCAAGGGGGGGAACAAGGTCACATTTCTTCCTACTTTCATTCTATCTCTTAGTTAGCCTAAGCAGCTACATGGAGTGTCACCTTCTATCGGAACATTCATGTTTATTTTGCAGCTACTGCTTCTCCAAGTTATTGTGCACTCTAATCCCAAAATTATTCCTGGGCAAATGACTGTTATCTTCTTAATTTATTTATTTGTTGTAAGAACTATACTACATCGTCCCTTTCAAAAGTAATAAGTATGGCAAATTAGTTTTGTTTTTACCCTAAGCCAATGGATCTTTCATTTTAGTTGCTTATAACAGAGAAATAGTATAAAAGAGGCTTTTTTTTTCTTTCATTGAAGTCCGTGAATAGATTTGGGACTCCCCACCCCCACCCCTCTTTCACTCACTTTCCATGGTGAGAACCTGTTAGTTTAATAATTACATTCTAATAGCTAAGAAGAGAACTAACAGGTGCCCTAACACTAAGGCCTGCCAAGCAGTGGAGCAGTTACTTTTCTTCTTCCTGGTGCCTTTGCTCTCTCCCTTTCTGTGCCCTATGGAAGGGAATGCCCTGGTCCCAGTCCCGTGCTGAGCGCCCAGGCATCTGGGTTGGCTGATCTGGCCTTTGCTAAGCCAGAAGAGAGAGTGGGAGGCAGTCGTGCGTGTGTGTGTGTGTGTGTGTGTGTGTGTGTGTGTGTGTGTGTGTATGTGTGAGAAAGAGAGAGGGAGGCTCGCCTTTTACCCTCCCCACTTCCTCTGCAACCCTCTTCTGCTCTGTGTGGCTGGTGGCTTAGTGCATGAACCCATTAGGTAACAACAGAGCACCTTCCCTCCCTGTTTCCTCTCAATGCATTTGGACCACAGCTTTTGAAGGAGCCCAGCCCTGCCACTATCCTGCCTTTATCACGGGCTGTATGGGGCTTTATCTGGAGCCTGGGCTTTGCCCCTGGCATCATCAATCATTTGGACCAGTTCACATCCCCTTCACGGTGTTCCGCCTCATTAAACCCATCAGGGGCGACGCAGAGAGGCAGAGGGGCCAGGGAATGCCTCAGCACTCCTTCCCACTGCCCCACATCTCAGGGAGGAAAGAGGCCCCACAAATGTTGGGGACAGGATGCACAGGACGACGTCTATGGCCTCCAAATGCTCAGGTTTCACCTTTTTTGCTGCTCCAGATTTCTTAAAGCGGCACTTGGGAAATTAAATCATCAGCCCAAGCTGACAAGCATGCACTTCTCAATCTTTCTTCTTTAGGAACTCATTTATTTGCTGGTGGGATTGGACCCCACAGCTTCACAGAAAGTGAAGTGTTTTAGGGCTGATAGATGCAAATGCTGGCTGTAAAAAAGAAGTCTGCCAGGCCCAAAGTCAGGAAGGAAGCCTGACACTGAATTTATAGGGCCATCAGGGGTAAACTGAATCATGAAGTGCCACCCAGGTGACCTAGACAAAACCCAGTTCTGTATTTGGGGAAAGGAGGCTGCTGTTCTACAGCTCCCCAAAGTTCTAATGACTCTGATTTCTATTTTTGGGCTTTCATAATGAAAATGTCACTTTTACATATAAACACATTGGGGATGGTATGCACCTTACTTCAAAACAACCTCTGGAGGCAGGTAGCTACAACAGAGATTTTATTTCCAATGTCATCTTTAAAGGAAAAAGCCAAGAATAAGAGATTGAATTCAACCAAGATCATATGACTGGTACAGGATGGGCTTAAGCACCATGATCTCTCTCTCACAAGTCTGTTGGCATGCCAAAGAGAAGTTCAGGGAGATGCTATTTGTGTATATTTTTGTAGCAATGTCTATGATGTGACATCTGTTATCTAAATACAAATGTACTTCCACGAAGGTACTTCCCAGATTATTAGGAGAAGGAAAAGGAGGGACTAAACAGAGAGCATAGACGTATTATTTCTCTGGAAATTATTTCTCCTCTACCAGGAAAGAGGAGGGCATGCATTTAACTTCTAGGAGAGAAGTGGGTGTGGGGGACAGGGGACAGAGGCCGGGCTGAAGCGAGGAAGGAAGCCATAACTTTAGAAAGGCCTCTTAACATCCAGCTTGTATCACAAAGAGCCAAGAGCCAAAGAGCCAAAGAACCAAGTGTCATCTCCTTACAGCACCACCCAAACTCCAGAGTAATAGGTTCTGGGCCACCTCCTGCAACTAAACAACGCGTGTATGAACCAGGCACCTACACGTCCTGTGCTATTACTTTTACACCTTGTCGGGAATCTAAGGTGGGAGAGTGAAAACACCTGGTCAGCTCTAGCCCCTCCCACCAGCGTGCTACTACCCGGCACCAACCAGCTTCAGCTCCCAGACCGCTGTCCCTGGGCGGCCTCTGCGGGAATCCTGGGTTAGGGTTGCGATAAGAAACCCTAAACCATTCTGGTCTCCAGCAGGGAGCCACCCGTGAACACCCGGGCCTTTGCGGGTGAACCCGCGCTAATTTGCATCCGCAACAGACACGCACTGGGCTGGTCTGGGAGCATTGTGGGTATTAATAATAGAAAAACGTGCGATTACAAAAAAGAGAAAGTGCTAAATGTCAGGAACTGGGGCAAGATTTTTAAAAGGCAACGCACCGAATCCAAGTCTGTACTTTAACTTTTTTAATAACGATTTTTTTTTCTGGGCTGGAAGCTCGCACCGAATCCTGGAGGAATTGCTAAATCAGATTAAGGTTATATTTTGCAACAGACTGGATGGAGCAATAAAGGAGAGCGCGCGGAAATGGGACTTCACCCATCAATTAGATCTCTATTAGCAGCCAATGCAGGCTTCACCACAGGAAATGGCGCGTCCCTGCCCAGGCGGACCCTTTAGGGCCCTACCCCCAGCTCTCACCTCCGCTTTCCCCTAGAGTTAAACTCTTTGGGGGGCACACGTTGGAGCCAAGCAAACCTCTTTGTTTGCACGAGGGTTTTCTGTTTTGTTTTGTTTTGTTTTGTTTTCTATTTTCTTCCCAGTCTTGTTTTGGAACCCGGCTCCACCCGCCTCCGCCACCATCAGCGCAGCTCGCTAACCCCGGTCGCTCCCGCCCGGGCTGGCTGAACAGGTTGCAGCGCCACACCTGCGCTGTCTGCTGGGTCGTTCTGGATCGTGGTGCGGGGGGTGGCGCACTGGGCCTTATTAATATTAAAAGCTCTATGACGGTCCTGAGCAGTCCATAATGAAAAGTGATTAACAAGACAATGGACAGGGATCTGAATGGTGGGACACCTCATCTGCTATAATAGATCATACCCGCCTCCGGGCCCCCGCGTGCGAATTCCGCCCCAGGTCCCTACGGGGTCCCAGGGGACCACGAGGAAGACTGGCGTGCTGTAGCCTGTCTGGGAGTTAGCTCGCCAAAGTGGCACGACCTGCAGTCTGGAAGGAGACCTTCATGCGAGGTCCACTCTGACCTCCGCCTCGTCTCTGGTGAGATTGCAGGCGTTCGCTTCCTCACTGGAATCCAAGCTGTGCACGGTGTCTGCCCAGACACCCGCGGCCTGCGCCCGGATTCCTCAGCCTCCGGGTGTTCACCCTCACCCACTGTGTAACTCCAGACGCCGGAATCCGAGCTCTGATGGGAAAATACCCTACTAATGGCTATTCCGGCTTGGCATACAGGCAAGAAGATAGGGCACGACCCCGACCCCCAAATCCACTCCCTTCCAGCCTCGGGCAAATGCACCCAGCCCTTGACCCCCGATCCTCCGGTCCCCAGCAGAGCAGAAATTTCCCCAGGCCCCAGAAAGCCTCATTTATCATTCTCGTGGGGACCCGAATGACAACGCTCCTTGTCCTAGCCCGGCTGTGAATCGGGGCCCCCCACTTCTGCTTCCTTGTCCTCCTGGTACCCCTCCCGCTCCACACCCTTGCCCATTAAAAGGCAAGGTGCAACGGCCCGGGAATGAGCAAGCAGAAGCGGCAGATTGGATAAAGGAGGCACTGTTGCAGTTGCCGCCGCCGCTGCCCCCATTCAGGGGCCGAATTCAAATGGATATTTCCCCCCTCGGCCCAGCTGAACGAGGCTCAATGCCTCAAAGGTGCAGAGCTGCCTCCGTGGACATGCTCTGTGGCTGATATTATAATTTTCATAATGCGCTTTTATGTCGCTCCAGACTCCTCCGGTGAGTAGCCCGCAGAGCTGCTGAAAAGGGCTTTGAGAGGCCTGGGCGCGCGGCTGCTGCGAGCTGCGCGCCCCCCGCGGGCCTGAGTGGCACCGCGTGCCCCGGCCGGGGCGCGGCTCCTGCACTGCGAGCGCGCCGGCGGCGCCGGGCGCTGCCCGCGCCCCTCATTAGCATGCATCCGGAGTGCGCCCGCCAGCGCCTGCCCGCTTCCAGCCCTCCCTGGCCCCTCCGGGTCTCTGCCATCCGCCTGGGTGCGACGTCCCAGCCTCGCCCCTGGTCAGCTTCCAGCTCCAGCTCAGCGGATGGATCTGTGGCCAACCAGGCCTAGAGAAGGTCAAGGTGTTAAGATGTGAGCAGATCCCAGAAGCAGTCAGGGGCGGGACAGCCTTCAGGCCCGGTGCGGGCTGTTTTCACAAGGCCCGGGAAGCAGGGGATAGTGACCGTGAGGGGGTCGTGGTGACGGCAGGGATTGAGTGGAAGTCTCATCATGGTAACGGGTGAGATGTACTATTTTATTCTAAGCATTCAACAAGTACTAATTATTTAGTCCTCGTTAACAACTCGATGAGGAAAGGTGGTTTGTACAAGGTCGAACCGCTGGTAAGTGGATGGGCCATTCAAAGCAGTTGATCTCAGGGTCCTTGCTTTCAGCTGAGTTAATGGCCACTTTCCTGGCGTTTGCTGTGTTGGCCTACAGCAACCAGTCTGCGAGCAAACCCCTTTGCCAGTTCTGTAACAGATCCATTACAGATTAGTCAAAACTCTGAGCCCTCACCTGTACTCAGTCATGAACGATCTCTGCTGTTGGATGACAGCTGGAGTTACCTCCTTTTCCTCTTCCTTCCAGATTCACACTAGGAATGCACATTCAATACTAAGGGCCTCTGACAGGCTAAATCAGACAAATACTTTACTCCCCAGTAAACACATTTAAAATCAATAAACATTAATTTTACAAAACTGTAAAAAATGGAAAAAGAAAAGCAAAAATGAAGGCAAAACCTGCATTCTAAAAGAAATTCCCAAATAAACTCACCATTGGTATTGGCCCTGGGTAAAGATTTTAAAAATATAACTTTAACTTAACTTAATATATATCACAGTAGGCCCCGTTATAGCAGACTCAGGGCTCTCATTCTTAAATGACTCACTTCGCCAACTTTGGGACCTGTTAATGAGAATAGCAGGTAAAAGTTGTAAGTTGTCATTAACTCTGCCCCCAAGGTCGGAGTTATAAGGTTCTCAATTGCTCTCTAAAGTAGGGAGTCTGCTATTGTTGATAATGAGAGGCAGCAATTAGTGTATGCCCCCCCCCAATTCATAGTTGTTCAAAAGGCAGGCATGACTAAAGAAATAAAGATATTTACAAGTCTCAAATCCCTAGGAGAATTTGCTTTACATAGGAGCACAGTGAACAATGCACTCACAACTAGATACACCTGCTTCAAGAGTGTCTATCCCAAAAGCAATTGCCCCGGCAACTCTCTGGGCCATATCATAACCCACTGGTCCATCACTGTTTTTCTTACTATGGCTAGAGGGACATGGTATCGTCAACACCCACCATGCACTGGGCAACAAAAATTCGCCCAATGTGTCCATCTGCAATAATACCACTAGGTCAGTCAAGAGTCAGTGTCAGATTGGATTTTTATTTATCTACACAAAGGCCTTCAGGGATCAACTGAACTTGAAAATAATTTTATGACCTAGAAACTAAGCAATGGATCTGAAAACACAACCCCCAGATTCCATCCCCAGAGTTGTTATGGTATTTCATTTTCTTCCTTACATTAACCTCACTGTTCTTGTTTATGAATCTACTGGTGTAGCCTGGCCTGTCTAATGGCATGGTCCCAAATTACAGCTAAAAATCTGTTCTTCTTCCTGATTTGTTGCAGTGCAGTGAAAGATAACTACATCTCAAATTGGGAGACAGCAGCTGCTCATACATTTCTTCATTAAATAAACATCAGGATACCTGCTGATTGAAACCATTTTGGGGTTTTGATGTGAATGGCTCTTTAAAACCCTTCCCATATGTTAGCCTCCATTAAATTCAACAACTTTGCTCTAGCTGCCTCTAAATCAGGTTATTAAATCCTTATTAAAACTTGAAAATGTTCTAAAGTAAAATTGTATTGCATGCTTCCAAAGAAATGATAGAGTGCCATTTTAAGAAACCATTTTTCTAAATGATATATATGGTAGGAGGGATGAGGAGGTCAAATCACTCAGAAAATTCATGACACCCACCTAGATGGCTTTTGTTTAAATTACCCAACTAAATGAGAAGAGGAGATAGATTTGGTTTAAATTACTTACTTTGTATTGCCTATTTAAACACCCCCCCCCCAGTTCTTAGCAAACCACATCATCTTCAAAGAGTGTAAGATTTGATAACAACTACCAACATAATCACCCTCGTAGAGGAGGTGATGACTGCAAGTTAATGGATATCATTATTGAAAATAAGAAGGATGTTACCCCTCCTTATTGTGCATGTTAACATAAGCTTAAAAGAATTTTGAAAAGCATAAAAGATAATTGCCAAATTATAGATTTCTGTCAAATGGTATATTTAAAATGTTATCATATTGGGAAAGAAATAAATTTCATATGGATGGCTGAGGATGTGATGGTAGTATCTCGGGAAGTGAAGGGTGGGATGAATTATACAGTGAACTGAAGGCCTATCTATCTGCATGCAAACTGGACAAGCGCGGATCCAAATACCTTCTTTTCCCCTCTCCTGGGAGTATTTTTCTTCTTTGTATGTACAGGCACAGCCCTTTTTTTCTCTTCTTTCTTTTTCCCTTTTCCCCTATTTGAAGAATTTTCATTTTCTTCATTTTATTGCAAATAGGGAAACAAAAATGGGAATGCCGAGGGAACTATCCAGGTAATTCACAAGAACACAAATCTTCCATGAATGAAGAGCTCCAGTAACCCAGCTCTCCAAATGGGTGGTTAGTGTTGATTGAAATGAACTTGTGCTTCCTTTGGCCTGTGCAGACATTAGCTTATTAAAGGTGCAAGTGGAAGGTGGATCTTGTAAAAACTGAATATAAATGCCTTCTGGGTTTCCCCTTCCTTCTTTCCTTTCGTCCTTCCTTCCTTCCCTCCTTCCTTCCCTCCTTTCCTCCTTCCTTCCTTCTTTCTCTTTTATGGACATGGGAAAGAACATTGGAGAAGTGTGTCTCAGATTTAGTAAGGAGCAGCAGTACAGGTAGGGACGAAGCACAGTTGCATTACTAGTCCTACCACAAGTAAACACTGTGACCACCATTTTTTTCTGCACAGGCCTAGTTTTCTAAAAAATGGGAAGTCAGATTGATCCAGACATTCCATCTCTGGTCTGTACTTCTGATGCTTAGGAAAGCCAGTAGCTGACAAGACCCAAATTGCTTTATACCTGGTCATAAACTCAAGTACATGTTTCCAGATGTAACTTCTGAAGCCCTAAGTCTGTACTTCACCATTTGTCCTCTGCTCTATACCTTTTTTATCGAACGCAGTCCACTACATAAAACTGCCTGACAGTTTTCTGTTAATCCATAGGTCCTGTACCCTCATCAACAAGGACAGTATTCAAATGGCTTTCACTGTATGTACAGGACATATTAAAATTACAAAATAAAAATTTTATAAGTGACTCTTTGATGTGGTAGATGGACTCCTGAAAGAAACTGTGTAAAACAGACTTCAGTGGTAGACAAAATCCTACTATTCTATGTATTTATATAGTAGTTTTAAATATGCTTGTATGAAATTCTGATTGGAAGTGACTAACAAAATTTCAACTTTTAGTTTTTCTACTATACCTATTTACCCCCTTGTCCTTCCTTGCTAAACAGATGCCACAGATATTGTAAAACACATATTCATGGGTACCACAGATATTCTAAAATTTATTTTAAGAGCCAAAGAAAATGGCAGGGCATTAGGAAAAATATTAAACAAGATAATTAATTATGGGTTTTTTCTTCACAAATTTGCTATTTTCAACAGTCCTTATAAATTCAAGAAGATACTTTTTAAGATTAAAATGCCACTCAATAAATATGTTTTTTACCACATAAAATGTAAAATTAGTAATAAAATGAGATGGCAATAGTGAGATAAAATGTCCTTCAGGTAGCTAGCTATACATTAAGTAAAAATGTATATTTCTTGACAGCAAGATTTATTAAAAACAAATGAGAGGCAAAATTTTTTTCTGAATCCCCAATTGCTGTTTTAAATTTTATGTGCTGAGAGTGTGTCCAAAAATTGCAAATTCTTTTTAGCTAATAAAGAGTGCTTAAATAACTGTAGCCATAGCTGTGTGCTTCATTCAAAACTAATAAAGCCAGTAAGTTAATAACAGTAATTAACTTCCACTGTACCACACTCCCTTCCATGGAAGCTTTGTCACATACATTTGAGATTTAGTTAGCAAGTACAGACAAGCAAAGCACAACAGGGAGATGACGCTCATGTGATGGCTATAGGAGAAATTCTTATATCAAGACGTATAAATGTATTTGCTGCACAATTGTGTATGCCCCACAGAATCTAGGAGCTCATGAGAACACATCAGATAATTAATTCATAAATAGCCAAGAATGGCAAGCATGGTTTCCCCATGAAGAACCACTGCTTTCTTCAAGAACCTGTTTAAGTAGCTGGTTAACCTAAAATGGTAAGTGAAGAGATTATCAAAATGAAAACATTTCCAGGTGAAAGGTCAAGAAGATTGAAAAGGAGGAATGAACGCCCTGGCTGGCGTAGCTCAGTGGATTGAGCTCGGACTGCAAACCAAAGCATCGCAGGTTCGATTCCCAGTCAGGGCACATGCCTGGGTTGCAGGCCATGGCCCCCAGCAACCACACATTGATGTTTCTCTCTCTCTCTTTCTCCCTCCCTTCCCTCTCTAAAGCTAAAAATAAATAAAATCTTTAAAAATAAAAAAAAAGAAAAGGAGGAATGAAACTGAGATAAGCAGTGAATAGGAAGCGACATAATTATGCTGAATATGCAGATTATTTTTAATAATGAAGAAGAAAAATATAACATATTGTTATTCATTTAGAAATTATATTGACTATCATCTTGAAAGGTCTCTGGAGGGAATGAGGTAAATACCCTTTTGGGGGGTTCTTTTTGCTGTTTCTTTTAGGGGTGCCTTTCATTCACTTTATACAAAGGGCCATTTGTCAAATTCAAGAATAAGAAGGACACAGAGCCAGTGGATGTTGTTGTTGTTGTTGGGAAAATTAGTTTACATCCCAGCAAAGTGTCTACAGCAGGGGCCACAGTGCTCCAGGAGCAACCACTGAGCAAATGGAATATTCATACCAACTCATGGGCTTCTGCAACCAGCCTATTCGAGAAGAACTCTCTAGATCAGTCTATTGATTTGAGCAATAAAAGAAAAAAACCTTGTTTTGGGAAAACACACACACAACAAGGGATGGGGGAGACACCCAGCGACTCTGCAGGGAAAAGGTCAGGCTACTACTGACGAGTGTGTAACGTCGCCCCCGAAACCATGGGAAAACACGTATAAATCGTTTCGACGCACTGCATTCAGAACCCATGGAAGGAAATCACAAAACTGCACTTTGGCATTGTTGGCCTGAAAGGATATCTATTTATCATCTTATAAGACAGCTGGAATGATCTTTATCTACTTTGGCCACTTTCTGACCCAAATTCAGGGTTTTTATGGAAAATTGCAGTCAGTTTGATTGATGAAATCCAAAGATGTCTAAAATGGCACCAAAGATCTCCAACTGTGCAGACTCCAACCGAGGGCTTCAATGTTGGCATTGTTCCTGAAGGAATAAAAAAAGGAGAAGAAAAAGTTGAGAAAAACAGGCAAAAGTTCGGGAATTTCTGCTTTAAAACTTCAAATTTCAATGAAGATCCCCAAAGCCATTATCCCTGTTCACACGTGCGAACTGGGCGGACATCAAAGTATTTCCCACACATCGCAACAAAACCGGGTTCCTCATGAACCAATAAACCTTCTTTGTAACCCGCTGAATGGCTCTATCTACGGAGCGAGCAGGTTTCAGAAAGGCGCTCAGAAAGGCAACTCGGAACAGGGAGCTGGGAAGCAGGGAGCCTGGCGCGCCTGCCCGGGCACAGGGGAAACGGATCTATGCATTCGCCCCAGCCACTGGCCATTTGGGGCTTTAAAATACCCTAACGAGCCACCGCAGAAAGCATTCGTGTTCCGGGGCAGGGCAGCCAGAGCAGGCTCTCCTCTCCCTTCCCGGCCAGGCCCGCCGGCGGCGCCACTATTAACGCAGAGCCAGACCCAGGCGCAGGCACTCGGCGCCGCCGAGGCCCAAGGAAACTGGAGACAGCGTGATAGGCTGGGAAACCTCGCCCGGTTTTGGGGACAGTGCATTGTAGCGGAATATTGTCACCTGCCTAATTGTTCTAAGCGTGCCTCCTCCCCTCCCCCATCAGTAATAATAGCTGGAGCACGCCTCCTACCCGGTTACCAGGCCCGGGAGCTGATGAATGAACCCCTCGTAGGGGAAAATCTTGGGAGCTGTCTTTCGTCGTATTACCCAAGAGGGCCGACTATAAATCTTCCTTCATTTTAACCACATTTACCCTCATCCTCCTCGGGGCTAGGGATGCTGCGTTAAGATTGCACTGATGTGCCAACGCTCAGGACCAGCTGCTCCTAAATACAGACAGGTCCTTGTCAATTAAGGCTTTGAGAAGCAGGTCCTCCGGGCCCTGGGGGCATTGGAGCAGCCAGCAGCGTGCAGCCCCCACAATTAGTATCCATTTGGAAGGGACCTTCAGGGCACAAATGCACAAGCAAAGGAAGAATCAAAACACCAGGCAACTTCAATTCTGGAAATTGGTCGAGTAAGTGTTGTGAAACTGAACAGACGGCCCCCAAGAAGGGAGCTAAGATTTCTGGTGCAAGACAGGCCACTCCTGCCCCCCTTTCCAATATTTCCCCTTTGTCTAGTTTCAAGCCAGGCAGTGGATTGCGTTTGTGGATAGGCTTGGGGGAAAGAAAGATAAATGAATACATTCATTTGCCTGCTCCAAGCTGAAGTTGCCTTTTGGTGTCTTTTGTGGTCACCTCAAGCAGCTGGTCAATCCTGCCCGGACCCTGGCCTTTGGCCCAGGGAACGAGGGACGAGGCAGGCGCTCCAAGGAGAAGAGTCGCGATGGATCGGGTCAGGAAGGCCACGCGGCCGGTGGGCTGGGCAGAACATTAGCAGCTCAGCTAAACAAAACCCAAAAGGCTCAGGGGGCCTGGGGCACCAGGAGGGAAGGTGTTTGTTTAAGTGATTAGGAGCAGTTGGTAGTTAGGGGCGGAGAAAAGGGCAGAGCTTGTGACACAGGGCAACTTAGCTGGACAGCAAGGGTGGACATTCAGAGGACATTACTGTTTAAGACTGTGTGTGACCCCACCAAGTTCAAGAACAGAGCAAACAGCCCAGGCCATTAGGGACAGCCGTCAAATGGATGGCAACAAAGCCAAGAGGGGCACTGAAAAAAAATGTTTCAATATTAAATATGGAAAAGTATTGGGGACCAGGGCAAGGGGTCAATGAAAGTCAACAAGAGCTTAGGCTTAATGAGAGAAAGAATTTAATATCAAAAATGCATACATCTGCAAATAAGCCAGCCCCATAATAGAGATAAAAGAACCAGTTCGGTCAACGTTCTGTGATAATGGTGCCATAATAGATAGCATCAAGTTGTTAACATTTAACACAAAAGTTAAGAGAATAAAAGGAAAGACAGCTCCCTTAATGGAGAACCTGCTGGAAGATTTCCACATGCCACAAGGGATGCAGACGTTGCTAACTAGCTGCTGTATCCACACTTGGACCATCCTGGGAAGGTGGGCCTGCTCCTTCTGGGGCCACCCCTCCCTCTCCTCCCCTTCCCGAGGTTTTCACCTCAGAGCCACACTCTTTCTCTAAAGAGTCGGTGCTTTCACTCAGAAGCCCTAGAGGTTTTCTACTTTCCATCTCAGCAGAGGGACGAGGTTTCTTTTAAAATTCACTTCACCTCTCTGAGTGAGGTAACAAGGTCCTTAGCAAGGAGCATATTGTTATTTTTTTAATTGTTTGGTTTTGGTTTTATTTTCTTCCTGCTAAGAATAAAAACATGTATACCTTCAGAAGGGTGGGTCAGACAAAAAGCTCCAAAAGAATTTCTCACTTTTCTCCAATCAATAATAAATCTTATTTTCAAGGAAACTTCCAGCAGTGGAGTCTTTAAGATGTAGCAAAACTTACTGAAGGAAGTATTTCTGCTCTATTCACTAGATCTCTGGTACTTTGCCTCTATGTGAAAAAGACCTTCTCTTTAATATCCACAGGTTGATGCTGAAAATTGAGGACAGACTCTCCTCTCCCAACAGCAACACAGCAAATGGTGAGTCATTCCAGGTGTAGACAGCTGCTGCCCAAGACTCAGCTCCCTCCATGCCTGCAGAGCCAGCAGACAGAGCCCGCCTTTCAGGCAGTCAGGGTGGACAGGGTGCCTTCTACGGGGTGGAGCCGTGGCTCCCTGATCTGTGTCTTCTGATCCCATGATGCTTGTTAGTTTTCAAAACACATGCACATGCATGATCAGAGCTGATCCTTCCAACTACTTGTCTAGTGACTAGAGCAGATAATATTATTCCACTGTCTAGGTGAGAAAACGGATTTAGAAAGATTAAATAAGCCAACTTATTTCACACAGTCAATGGCAGCCAGATTTCTCGCCTAGTGTGTGTCCCACCTTGCCCTGTACGTTTGTCCTCCACAATGTGGAACGCAAAGTTCAGAGGCATGGCTAGAAACCAGTGTCTTCCACCAGGCTGTGCAGGCACGTTGGTGCCTGTTCAGATCCGGGCCGTGACTATGGCATGCATGCTTCAGAGTGCCTGGAGAACATAGGGGGCTTGCAGAACAGGCGTCCGAACACGTTCATTTCGCATGAGAGAAAAGTGGTGCTCAGAGAGAGAGATTTCAGCACCCAACCGAGGTCCCAGAGTCGGAAAATGACAACTCTAGTGTCAGTCTGAGTGCCAAGGTCTCCCCATTGGAAACCCTTCAGTATCCACTATACCTAAGTTTTCTTCCAAGAAAACTGCAAGTTCTTTGAGTGACACAGCTTTTTTTTTTTTTTAATTTCTCTTGTGTCTCGTGTGAAAGTATCTCTTCAGAAAGCATTTGTGGAAGCAACTAAAGAATAACCAATAGCTAGTAAGTGGCCAGATAAGACAGGAACCCTCATCAGAGAGATACCAGTTTGGGCCCGCCTCCACTGACACCACCAGTACCAACGGAAAAACCGTAGTCCAGATATTGGGACCCTTAAATGATCCCTTTTAATGGAAAGAAAACACATTAGACAAAAAACTGTCCCTAAAGTTTTGGAATCCAGAGGTTACTGTGTGTTAGTTTTGTTTTGTTTTAATAACAGCAGCTAAGTCAATGTCTCACTCCTACAATCGTCACTTCCCATCACTCTGAGTGAGGACAGCCAAGGCCATAGGACCAGAGCTTACTCTGGAAAAGCCCAGCCTCAGCACCTCTACAGGTGGGGAAATCAGAAGAGATCAGTAGGCCACACCTGGATGGGGCAGGGCCAGGGGGGTAGATGAGACCTGCTACATCTCCACACTTGGAGGCTACTCTGACCACTTGACCTCTAAGAGCTCTTCCATCTATCAAGTTCTGAAATGCTGTCCTGGTCCTCTGACTCACAGCCAGCTGGACCTAACGAGGCAAGAGATGACTGACAGGAAGTCAGTGGCACCCACCCCTCACCCCCACCCATAGGAAGCCTGGGAGAGCAAGGCTGGCTCTGGCATCTCCAGGCCAGCTCCTGCTGGGGATCTGCACTGGACGCAGGCTTGGCTAGGCGATTCCAGGGCGTCTTCGGATGCTTCCTCCTCCTTTCCCCACCATCGGCTCCCTGTTGTCTTGGCGCCTGCGACCGTAGCCAGTGGCGCCACCACAGGCACTTCCGGGGCCTGCCCCCCAACCCTTGCTAGATCAGGTCAATGGCGAGCACACGCCAGGCGCCTGGCTGCTCTGGCTGGCTGGCCTGGCCCCGAGGCTGGGTCCTCGGACAGCTCCAGACCAAGCAGGGGGTCGGCACCCATGAGGGCTGCTCTTCCCTCTGCCTCCTCCAAGGACAGCCAGGGAAGGAGATTTCAGAGGTGGGGCCGCTGCCTGGAGCTCCGGGTGCGTTTAAGTCACCTAGGAAAGCTAGGGGTACCTGGAACTAAGCTACCAATCAATGGTCCAGACACAAACAGGGAGGAACCAGCCCTTGCAGAAGGCTACTGTTTTGTCTTGCAAGTATGTTAATTCCAAGGTATGCCAGAATGTGAGCTAGAGGTGGACAAGGCAGGGGAGCAGACGTTGTGGTTTTAACGCAGTTTTCTAAAGAAAAATGTAATTTGGCTAAACGCAGCAAAGGCTTTTCGCGGGGTCAGGAGGTCAAGCAGATGTAGACAAGCGAGAGGGAGTTATTTATGTCAAGTCGGGTTATTGTGAAGGCGAGAGAGCGAATCGCCAGGGCGGCGCGGGCAGCCAGTGGGCCCGCACGCTGGGGTCAGGGTGGCGCGCACTGTGTCCATCCTGGCGGGACAGTAATTGCCCCGGGTCTGACACGATGCCGGGGGCTCGGGCGCCTTCATCCATCTCCATCCAGTTAGCAAGGCGCCCCCCGACTGGGCGGGAGGCCGGGCTCGGTGGAGCCGTAGCTCTGAGAATAGGAACAATTGTCTCGTGCCTGGCATTGCCCATAACTGCCCTGGGCTTGCTGCCCCTTTCCTTTCTCAAGCTCCAGTTGTCCCCCAGTCTTGGCGATGGGGTTGGGATGAGAGGTCGGTGGGGGTCAGGTGCACGGTGAGCACACAGCTAGGTGCAACTGGGTGCCTGGGAAGAGACTCTCAGTACATGCACTCCGACTCCTCCCGCCACTAACCTGCTTCCTCCGCCAGCCTGCCTAGCAAACCCAGCCACCTGGCCCTGTCTTCCCACCCAGGACCCCCCTGATCCTGCCTCTCAGACTCTCCGCCAGCACAGGGTGCTGGCGAAGAGTCTCCCCCCTCTGACAATTTAATAGTCCCAAGTCATCATCTGCGTGACACTGGCCATCCATCTTCTCC